>BKCH01000196.1:0-367698 GCA_008635985.1 Ficus erecta | reverse complement strand
TTTTTTTTTTTTAGAAAGATTTGCTTAATCTGAAATGTTTTAAGATTTATTTTTCTTTTTTTTTTTTTGTATCAATTCTTTATTTATTTATTTTCAATTGTTGATAAAAGAGTAATGTAATCTTCTAAGTATTAATTTAGACATTCATGTAAATAAAAAAAATAACATTTTTAAAACCATGGACTTCAATTTAGATATTTATGCAAATAACCCCCCCCCCCCACCTTTTTTCCTTCACAAGGTTAAATATCTAACGTTTCTGGTAAGTGCTAAATAGTACCAATTAAAATAAAACGAAAAATACTTGAAAAATTAAAAAGTATTCTATATTACCTTAGCAAGGCAAAATAAAGCAATAAAATAGAGAGCGATTTGGAGTAGAGGCAACTAGAATGGCATATTGTAGCTTGTAATACAGGGTAAAAAAAAACAATGTAAATCACTAGGAAATAAATTATGACGCTATATACTCAGATTTACTAGGAAGACAGCTCAATTATTCGTGAAATTCATTAAGTGCAATTCTGTCCACATTCTGGTCAAATGATGAAACACCACATAAAAAATTGAAGCAGAAAGGCTACTAAAGTGATTGCATGAATAAAATTATACATTTTTATAGTAGGTAATATAGGGGCAGAACTAAAATCACAATAAATAAAATCAAGTACAATTCCATTCACTTGATAAACAGTTCGACTTGCCATTTGATGGTTCATAAAACAAATTATAAGACCTTACTCCACTCGGTCTGCTAGTTGTTTTTTCTGACTTTTTATTCGCTTAACAAAAAAAACAAAAACAAAAAAAAAAAAAAAAAGAAAGAAAAAAGGAAGAAGAAAAGAAGAAAAAAGAGGACACTTCAAGAAACAGAAACGAGTTACTTTCCAATAGGTGAAAAGATCATAAGCATTTAGCAATGGGAATAAGTGCAAATCATCTTTTTTTCTAACTGTTATGCCAAATGACTCAGTCATGTCCAGTTCTTCATGTTTCAATCCATTGGGGGCTTCCAATCAAAATGATACAGCAGCATTGCAAGGGGAAGCTCAATGTTGATCAGACCAAATGACATGCCGGGACATATTCTCCTTCCAGCACCGAATGGGATATACTCAAAATTTGTTCCTTTGTAGTCAATATGGCTATCAAGAAACCTCTCCGGTATAAAACTCTCAGCTTCAGTCCAATATGTAGGATCTCTTGCAATAGCCCATGCATTAACCATGACCCTGGTTTTCAAAGGTATCTCATAACCATTAATCTCACACTTCTTTCCATACTCTTGGAAGTAACATAGGAACAGAAGGCAACCTTAGCGTCTCTTTGACAACAGATTTTAAATATGTCATCTCGCTAATGGCTGTTTCATCTATAGATCCCTTTTTGCTGAAGACTTCTCTCACCTCATTTTGGACTTCTTCATGACCCTTGGATTCTTCATTAGTTCTGACATGCCCAATCCAAAGCACTAGCAGATGTCTCTGTCCCAGCACCAAGATGTCCTGAACAAATTAAGTGACTGAAGTTATCTCATTGAAAGTTTGTACTCCAAAACTCTAATGCTTGTAAGAATGTTGTTATCTGGTTTAAAGATGACTTACTTAATGGATATAAATTCTAACCTGAATTTAAAGACTGCAAGCAGGCTATTTAAGCACAGCAACTTGAATCTATAAGCACGTATATATATGTTGACAAGTTTATGAGCCTAACTGATTGAGCAACTTATGGAACAATATATGTTTCGTACAGGAGTATATATAATACGAATAAAACGCAGCATAGGTAGGTGTGTACTTACAAAGATTATTGCTTTGAGATTGTCTGTTTAGGGAAAATCCGAGGTCACGGTTATGAAACTTGAGAAGAACATCTACCAGATCTCTGTGACTGTTTCACTTTCGCCACATTTTGTTGTTGGTTTCTCTCCTTTCTATGCTCCTCAAGGATGTTATCTACTATCCTGTCAGACTTTTGGCGCAGCTTCTCAAGTTTAGCCCTCGTACCGAAATCAGAGGATCAAGAAAACTGAAAGAAGAAACACATCCGCAAGATCAAACCCCGATGCTATCTTCGTAGCTTCCACCACGAATGATATGAACTCCTCTTGATCCTTGTTTTTCTTACCAAAGGCCGCTCGTGCCGTGATGGTATAAGTTGAGGAGAAGATTCTTTCAGTGAGATTGATAGTAGATCCGACATTTGAAGAAATCCATTTTACAAGATTTAACATCTCTTCTTCTCTAAGGGTCTAAATGATTGAACCCTCTCCACGCTCAAGATCTCCTGAGTGCAAATTTTTCGCAGTTGTCTCCAATACTCGCCATACGGGGGAAAAAGCAATGTCTTAGAATTATAGATCACGATCTCTGAAAGTAGAATGGAAGGCCTTGATGCGAAGATGGCAGCATGAGTTCTCATCACCTCTCTTGGCAGACTCCGGCGATGAAACAACTAAAGTTGGAACTTGTCCAATTCGTAGTACATCAAGGTTCCATATTTCCTGGCCAAGTCTCTTAACGCATGATGGGGCAAGGGCCAAGAGCTGGTGCAAATTTCCTATGATGGGCAACTTCCATGGTCCTGGTGGTAGTTTGGATGTGGATTTAATGGTTTTTGAAGATCTTTGCAGAATCTTCACAAACGAAAACACAAAGAGGAGTAGGCTCCAGAAGGATTGGGAAGGAGGGAAGTTGGAGATCCATGAAGAAAAACAATATTGGACTAACAGTGGCGGGGCGACAATTCTTTGTTACATCAGTTAATTGGTTCCAATATTGTTATGTTGTAAATATATTTCAAGTCCACAATTTGATTTGTAAATTTTCAATATACTAATATGTTGGACATATTAGCTGGCTTATAACATAATAGTCTATCAGGGTTTGCATTAATTTATGTTTCTCTGCAGGCTACACGTGATTCAACTTCTATTGCATTATTTGTGCGAATTTGATGCCTGTAAAGTTGTATATATGAACTCATTAAAAAATAAATAAATAAATAAATAAAACTAGTAATAAAGAGAGGAAAAAAAAAAAGGGAAGTCCCACATGACAGCATAGGAAAGAAGGTAAAGAACTTTAAAAAATAAGTAGTTGTGTAACTTGCACATACGTCAATTGTTTTTAATTTTATTTTATTATCTTATCCCAGTGTTCTCTCTCTCTCTCTCTCTCTCTCTCTCTCTCTCTCTCTGAGTATTCCAGTAAAACTATCCCTCCTCAGTCACGAGAATTTTATTTTATTTTTTTCTTTTCTCCCTATATCGTTTATGTATTATTATACTCATCATGATTTTGTTATTTTCACATTATTTTAATTTTTAAATTATGCCCATTTTGAGGACATGGTTTAAATTACAGAGAATATGAGCATGGGCCATTACTCAAGTATGGCACACAAATCATAATACTAAATCACAGAGGACAATAATAAACAAACGCGACCACATGAGATTATCTTGAGGTAAGATTATATGTTGTTTTAGCTCCTCTATATCTTGTTTTTGTCGCTACATTATTCATTATGAATAAGTTTATAAGAAAAACTCGCACATCTTCTAACTCTTAATTTTTTTTTTATTCAACCTCTTTTATAAACAGATTCTATTTTTTTTATAAAAAAAAATTTAAGACAATATAAATTGAAAGTGTTAAATCCCAAAGTAACCTTTAATGAAACAATTTTCACTTATCAATTCACATGCTATTAATTGCCATCTCCGGATCAGGTATAATTAAGCTCCACAAATATCGAAGACATTTTTTTTGCACCAATCTTGATTTTTTAACCATCGATGCGTGTGTCCTGGAAATTGTGAAGCATTAAACACGAGGTACACAAATCTAGATTTCATGAACAAGAACTCAAAGATTCTTGTTGATCAAAATTTACTATATAATAATAAACTCATTGTTCTACTAGTGTCACCACGTAACTAACTTCTAGATATCATCATCTATATTGTTTTCATGCAAAAAAAAAAAAAATAAATAAAAAAAGAAAAAAAAAAACACAAACAAACAAACAAACTACAGATACCATATTATTCTTAATTTTTTTATTTCAAAATTATTATTCTTTTATCGATAAAGATTACCACATTAATTAATAACAAAATATTATTTTTGCCAATAATTAGTACAAAGTTTCCGATAAAGACTCACTTTACTTGGCTAAAGAAAAACGCGTGGTTTTTGTTTTTTTCTTAGTTGTGCAACCTCCATCACGCTTTTTTTCACATACTCTCTCTCCTCCTTTATCGTTGACGTCGTCCTTCCCAAGGAGCTCCTCTCCTCAACGGTGCTCCACCGGTGCTTGCCAACTCATGGTTTTGGGTAATTTAATGTAATGACCCGTCTACGTAGACCGATATATTATTGCTCAAACTAAATTTTTGTTTATAATTATTAAAAATACTTAGGTTTGAGTACTGAAAATCTCATACTAAATTTTTTTTTTGTAACTTATCATAATAACTTTTGTCACATTCTTATCATATCTTAAGAAAATAATTAACTTCATAAAACTTTATTATTTATACATATAAGTATATATAAAACTCAAAACATGATAATAATAAATTTTAAAAACAAAATTTGCAGAATAAAAAATACGTAGTTGTATCCCCACACCGCCTTCGTTTGCTCAGCATCTCCGTTTGCATTTGCCCCAAGCATTATGTTGCAAGTTGATTACCTGCAGTATGTATATAACTAATGAGCTAATTTCTATTAGCAAGTACAAACATAGTTTTCGCACTGAAATGAACATGAACTTCGGATGAGAATACATGATCCAACTATGGAATCTAAGACGTGGTCCAATTATATTCATTTATGGTTGTGTTATTTTCCATTATAAACTTATTATCTTGCTTATATGTGTACGTACCAGGTGTGCACAATCAACAGAAGGTTAAGGCTTGCAAGGTTCCTAACAATTGACAACTTAAGAGTATAATCAGTAATTTTTAAGAAAATATATAGGAATTTCCTATTACAAGCATTTTTTTAAAGTTTACTTTTTTATGTTTAGCTTATGAAAATCACATCTCAAGTAATTTTATTGTTTTAAATGAGAAAAATCGATAATTTTAAAGAAATATATAGAAATTTTCAGTTATGACATTTCTTGCAACAACTTTTTTCTAATGACAAAAAATCAATTAAAGGTTTCAATTTGTGGCATTTTTTTTAAAAGTAATGCTAGGGACACCAACTCCAATCTCAACTTTTTGAGTACCAACTCATATGCCACATAGGTTGGTACTCAAAACTTGGGATTAGAATTGGTGTTCCTAATTTTTTTTTTCCCTTTAAAGTTCTCGTATTTAAAAACAACATCATTTCGGGAAAAGTTTCTTCGCGAAAAGTGTTCTTTTTATCATGTTCTAAAACTTTCTTGTTCAAGTCAAAAGCCGGTTTGACCCGTAAGGGATCCATTTCCTCAAAAACACAAACTACCTATTTCGCCAAAAAGACGTCCCAGACCTGATATGTAAAATGGCCCAAAACATCACCTTAGAATTTGAATTTCTAAGTGGCTATTTGAGTCAAAAATGTTCCTAACATATGACCTTCGTTCTCGGACACTTTTGAAAAATGTCGCAAAATCATGCATTGGATTGGTTTTTGCCACACAAGAAAAAACTCTTGCAAGAAATACCATAAATGACATCATAAATAAATACAAATTTATTTAATTATATAAAATACTAATTATAAATACTAATTTGTATCCACAATGTAACCAGTTGGATTACCAAATGGTAACCAGTTGGTTACTGTATCTCAATGGGTTTCCGATCGGTAATCACCGTCACCAGCGAGTTACCGGTTGGCTACCAAACGGTTACCAATTGATTACAACCGCCGACAGGTTACTGGTTGGCCACCAAATAATAATCAATTGGTTACGAATTGCTGGCAGGTTTCCGATCGATAACCACCGTCGCCGGCGGGTTATCAGTTGGCTACCAAATGGTAAGTCTAAACATGTATTTTCATATTCAAAAAGTGTCGCTTTTTTATGCTTAGCTTATGAAAATCACATATTAAGTCATGCTACGCTTTATGTAATACAAAGAAACACGATTGCTTCTATCAACCAATATAAAAAGTGGTTTTTTTTACCCACTTCATTTTACTTATGACACACCCTTTTTAAGGTGAAATTTTATTATTACAAAAAATATACCCTTAAATAAAGTGTCAAAAGTGGACAATACTCTTAATGAACGTAATTACTTTTTTTCTTTTTATTATTGAAACTGTAATTTGTTGTTTACGAAACAATTGATATTATGCGCTCAAAAAATTGTGTGTTATTGTACAGCATAATATGTGTACATTATTTTTTGAAGGCAGTTTTCATTAGTGTATATGTTAAGGTGATCAAAAACACTATCAATAGATTGGTGACGCAAGTTTCGACCCTTCTTGTTAGGACATAATATCTTTCTTGGATAACCAGTTTCTTTGTCTGCCGTCTTTACGAAATTACACGCTCCTTCTATATACTCCTTAATAGCTCTCTAATTTTTATAATAACATCACATATCTAACTAAAGAGTTCTCCCTATAAGAACATGTAATTACATATTTTACATTATTTTATTTACCTGTTAAACCATCGCCAATCCCTATCCATCAACATAGGAATTTTCTATTACAAGCAAGGCATTGAATAAATGTTTGTACTTATAAAAGAAACATAACAGAAAGAGCATCCCGGCTTAGTGCAACGTACCTTAAATAAAGACTAGCAGATTATGGAAAGGCTAGAAGATATATTACAGCAGAAGTATTGCCTCAACTCTGCAATAATTTCAAATTTCATAAATTTTCAAAAAGCTACAAAAAAAAAATAAAAATAAAAATAAAAAAAAAGGGAAGCAAAAATTGAGACCAAGCATGAAAGTAAAAATAACAATCAAAAGAATTAAAACTGATAACATTAGGCTTTCTTTGAAAAGCAAAAAACATTAGAGGCCAAAAGAACAACACAACATAAAGTTACAAATAGAGTTTACACATTCAATCGATAAAGTAAAAAAAAACAGAGAAAAGAAGAGAAAGAAATAGGAAAGTTTCTATTAACTGCATTGAACTGCTTGGAGTTATGCCCAACAAAACTTAAAATACCTGTAAATTGTATTGAACTACTGGGAATTATTCACTAATTAGCTATCGACTATATATACAAGAAATGAATCTACAAGGAGTTAGTTTCAAAGTGTCCTGTGGCTTAGCCCAAGGTGATAGCATATCAAAATATGATGCTGAAGATGCAACAAAGAGGATGGTACCATAATTGACAATGACAGTTTCTAGACCCTACAATTTAACCTCTGATTAATCTATAACTAGGATAACCAGTCCTAATAGAAAAAATTTTAAAAAGCTTATAAATGGTTTCAAAAGATGGGAATTATGATGTAAATCTAGTGCCTGCAATAGAAAGAGAGAAATAAGAGATGAAAATAGCAAGTAAAGAATTTCGAAGAACTAATATTGCAATACTAATATAGTAAAGACAAAAGGGAAAAACAAGAGTTGAAATAACACTTAATGTTGCATCATCTAATCCAAAAGAGACATGCAAAAATCAAGCATCTCTTTGACAGATACAAAGCATTCACATCAGTATTGCAGAAGCAGAACAATGGGGTACTTTAACTCCAGCCTTTGCAAGAAAAATACACCCAGAAACAACACTTATGACCAGTGAGAGAGATTAAGAATATGTACTAATTATTGTTTATTGTTATCCAATAGTGTCTGACCATTATTAACTTCAAAAGGTGATATTTAACAACCATTATCTTATATTTTAATGTTTGAAATTAAAGCATTCACCATTTCAAGTTCCTACCTCATGTACAATTATCATCTCCTTTTACCTTATAATGGAGCCTTTAAAGTAATGCTTGAAATGTGTGTGTGTGTGTTCTCGTTATGGAAATGCTTTCATTTTGCATGTTGCTCTACGAAAGTAGAATATGCCAAATTGGCAACAAAAAGTACATATATAAATCAAAACAAGTCCCGCTAATGTGATTACTAAAAAGGAAGCAACTTTCACTTTTGTTAAACAACAATTACTGCTACTACTAAATTATATTATAAAACATGGGGAAAAAAAAAAAATACATACCCCTTGAATCTCTTGTCAGTATTAAGACACTAGCCCACTAGCCCTCTTCTTGGTGATCTGATCCACGAGCTTCACTCCTAAGTAAGCACCCAAAAAAATAAACTATATTAGAAAAAAATTCGCATTCTCCGAATTATACAAGAGCAGTCCAATAATCAAATGCAATCCAAAATCAATATGGATCTAATAACCAGTTTAAAAAAAAAAAAAACACCCAAATAGCAAATATAGGAGCACGAATTCACATATATCAGTAATAATGTGTGTGTGTAAAATATCAGGGGTTTTGAGAATCATGTGCTGGGTAGTTTTGGTACTTTTATCCAACGAAAGAAACAAAATTAACTAAGAAAAACAAAGAAGTGCAATTACCTTTCATTGCACACTCATCTCTCCCCTTTCATATACAACGAAGATGCATAACTCGGTTATAGAGGATGGGAGACAACTGAAACCAAAAATTTATTCTATGGGGACCGAAAATTTTAGGGAAATTTTTTGGTGTAAAGGTTCATAAAAGCTTGAACGAAAATTTTGGGGTTTCAGGGAGATAAGCACTGAATGCTTTTGATGAGGGGAGTTCTCTTGTTTCGTTAAGCAGATCTTGCTTTTGTGAGTTTTTGTACTTCAAATTTTTTTTTTTTTTTTTTTTTTCTAGTTATTGTATTTGATATTTAATTTGGATTTAAAGGGGAAAAAAAATAAGAGGGAAACATTCAGTCACGTTAATATTAATTTGAAGTTGTCAAAAAAAAAAAAAAAAAAAAAAAGAGAGAGAGGGTAAAGAAAGAGACGGTCAATTCGGAGTGATTGTTAGGCGTGTATATTTAAAGAATAAGAATAAAAAAATAAAAATAAAAATAAAAATGACGCTAAATCCCCTCACGTCTGAATTGGTTAAGATGTGTAGAGGTAACACTTTTTTGAAAACACTATCGTTCAATGCTATATATGTAAGCTTTTGTTAGGGATGGTAATTCGTGTCACATGTTCGTTCGTGTCATGTTCGTGTCACATGTCGGGTTCGTGTTATGTTAAAGTCGTGTGGATATTTTTCTTCCCCGACCCGAACACGACCCGCGACCCAAACATGACACGAAACCGCGATACGAACACGACATGAATCCGTCACGGATTGACACGACACGAACTGAAATTGATCCGCGACACGAAATTGACACGAAATTTGACCCGAAATTAACACGAAATTGACCCGTGACACGAAATTGACACGAAAAAAACGGATCGTGTTCGGGTTCTACCGATCCAACCCGAACACGACCCGTTTTTTTTCCGTGTCAATTGCGAGTGACCTGAAATCAACCCGCACCTTATTTTTCCCAACCCGAACCCGCAAAATTCGTGTCGTTTTCGAATCGTGTCATCATGTCGCGATCCGTATTGTCACCCCTAGCTTTTGTTGTAGTGATGATAGTAGTGTGACATATCTATAATTGTGGCACAACATAGCATAGCATGATATCTTTTAACATAGTATATACTCAAATATGTAAAGATAGACAAAACATTCATAACATGACATGTGCCTAAGACATGATTTGAAAATAATAATATTTTCATACTGTAGACGGGGTTTGTACTTGCCTTACTCACAACAAAAATGCTTCCTTCTAAGTCACGGTCTAAAATTCCTTTCTTGAAATTTATCCAAATCGAGTATTAACATTTCTACTCTTTTGATAAGGGAAATCCTAAATTCCCTATCAAAAAGAATTTAAGACTTACTCTATAGATATGATACTATGGTGTATTTCAAAATTTTAAATCATAGGTTCTTACTTGAAAAATTGAATCTTAAAGTTTTAAATCCAATCTTATCTTATAAGAAGTTTATCTTTAAAATAAATCATTCTTCTAAACAAAACACTCCATAATTTATTTAAAAATTACCCCCCCCTCTCTCTCTCTCCTTTTTTTTTTTTTTTGGTCGCCTGGTCACTGTTGGCGTTGCAGTGGCTTGGCAAGTCCCCCAAAAAGTTCTCTGTTTTGTATAAACTTTAAAAATTCATATATTTCAAACCATCGAGAATTTGACAAAAGTTTCTTCATGGAAAATGTTTGTCTAAATGTCATCTAAAATTTTTCATGTTGATAGACAAGTCTAATTTTGACCACATGCTTTGTTTCTTTAAAAATCTGAAACTCAACATTTTTAACAATTTTCATCGAAAATCAAATTTTCACTTCCGGAAAATTTTGAAATTCATATATGAACACCATAGTTCAATGTTCCATCATTTTTCTAATTTTCCTTAATAGTTTTTATCTAATATAAACATATTTAAATTTCTAATACTCTTAACAAATGGATCGAAGTTCAAAATTTCCAATTTAAGCTCAATTTCTAAAAATTCTACCCTCTCATGATAAAAACATCACCATATTCATAATCAAAAACTCTATATTGTCAAACCACTCATTCTAGAAAATTTGACAACATTTCTACTTAAATATTAACCTATTAAAAAATATATAATCTAAAAGAGTAATAACTAAAGTTTCGGTCGGAAAACTACCTCGGCGATCGGACTTTCCGCCGGAGAATGGAACTAGAACTTCCTCAGAAAGAGCTTCTTGATGGGGCTTGGAGGATTTCTTCAAGCTCTTAAGAAGCTAAGATGGTGTTTGGGAGGCAGGAAAATGGGAAGGAAAATTTTTGAAAGCTAAAAAAAAAATTTCTTAAGAAAACTTAATTAAGAGTATCTAAGAAAATTTCTAGGGAGAGAAGAGAATGGATTTTGAGGTGTGAAGAAATGGTGGAGGGTGGATGCCTATTTATAGGCTTTGCTAATGACTTTGGGATTAATTTGTTAATGGATGTCTTGATAAATTTTAGAAGGCTAATTAATCATGGTCAAATAAAGATTAAGAAAACTTGTCTAGGAAGGCTTTTTCTTAGCCATTGATCTCTTGATACTTATCCATTAGTAACCATTGGACCAAAAATTCCAATTTTCCTTAAAAAAAAAATAGTTGAAGGTAATTCTAGATATTATCATCAACAGATGAATTTTTGAAATGCTAACTTAACATAACAGTATTTTCCTTTATCTTCCACTAACACAACATCCAAGGTCCTCTATTGCTAAAAGTTAATCAATATAATTCCTATATGTTGCAAAACTTCTGTTGCAAAACTTACCCACCAAGTTTTCATATTGAAAAAGTAACTCAGTATAAATTTTATCTTACATCAAGACTTATTCACTAAGTTTTCATACTGAAAAAGGTAATCTATCTAAATTATATCTATAAAAAGTTGTTAGATAGTTCAAATTTTTATCTGACTAAAACTTGGATGTCAAATCTGTAATACCTGGATTTTTCCGATATCATTATTTCCTTCAAAGGAATTGAATGTATACCATGGAAGTATTTTTGAAAAAAAAAGCTCGGTTAAGAGTTTTCTTACATTCTATGAGTTTTTATGGTTCAATAAAAACTCAAAATGGATTGCTTAGATTAGCAACGGCCCTTTTGAGTCAAAGAACGAAAAAGTACAAGATTCAAAGAAAGTCAAAGTTTGACCAAAAATGGTCAAAGGGTTGACTTTGCAGTAATTATGAAATGCAGTATGGTAAAGATACTGCGGAAATCGTCTTTACGATTGAGTTAGCATGTATAGGCTTTAAAAACCACCTTAGAAAATCAAGCACACATAGTGAGGATTAAAGACAAAAAGGGCTCGGAAAAATAAGAAGAATTTTATACTGTTCATTTTTACACAGATAAATTTTGGACTGCAGTACAGTATAAAAATACTGTGTATAAGTGAACACAGTATGGGAAATATCTGTGTAGCTTAAAAATGGACTGGTTATTGGAGAAAATAGCCAAACAAGGCCTAAGGTGGATGACATCACCTTATCCTTTAATTATGACATCATAATTTATTTTTTTGCTTGGAAAGAATTTTTTTTTCTTGCTCACCAAGCATATGGCCGGCCACCTTGCATGGTTCTTGTGTAATTGTTAGTTTTCATGGGGTTTTTGTATAATTAAGCAAAGTTCTCCAACCTCTATAAATACCCCCTTGTACCTATTCATTTTATTCAAGAAATGTGGGGAAATTCTTGCAAAATTCTCTCTTGAAAATCCGGAAATTGGGAGAAGAGAAAGGGGTGAGAAAATCAGAAATTTTCTTGGGGCTTTTGTTCATAAGAGTTCGGGTTTGAGCTAGGACAAAGCCAAGAAAAGTTTAGAATTTTTTTAGGTCTTTTAGGGTGTGTGGCCGTGAGCTAAGGAGGGCTAGGTGGAGGAAGAGATTTTGTGACCAAACTTGACTTTGGTCTAAGGTAAAAATCTAGAGCCCTAACTCTCTTTTTTGAGTTCAAATTTAAAGATAAAAGGTAGTTCAATTTGGTTGTAAGGACATAAGTCCATTTCCTATTTTGTGCCCTAAGTTTGTGGTATGTGCTTGATTTGTAGATCTAGGGGTGTATGGCTTGAATTCTTGCATTGTTTGTGCTTATTTGTGATTGATCTTCATGCTTGATGCTTAGGGTTGTGTGTCCCCTAGTCTGGTCCAAAAATCTGCCCTAGGGCAGTGCTTGAAGCATGCTAGTTAAGGAGCAAAGTTTGATGCTTGTATGTGATGTATGCAAAAAGTTAGGGTTAATGCAAACCTAGGCTTAGGGCTTTTGAATTTGGTTTGCATGGTTTCAATTGGACGATTTTAGGGTTCATGTGGGACGTTAGAAACGCTGTGTGTTTGCCATATAGACTCCCGAAGTGATCGGTCGAGGTAGATTTCACGAAATAGGACGTAAAACGGACTTAACAACCAAAACTGCCAATTCGGATTCAAAACTGGTCAGTTTCGGGAAAGTAAAAATTAGAGGCATTTAGAAGCCGAATTGGGTAAATCGTAAAACACGAAAGTTGCTCGGAACGATTTTTCCTAGAAGACTACGCGAGCAGAATTTAAAAAATGAGGCTCCAATGGCCTTCGATTTTACAAAAATCCGTGGCTGGTCTGCCCAGACCCTAGTTACAGGATCAGCCAGTTTCAAACTAAAACTGACGCAAATACAAGCAGAACTGGATTTTTCGTAAAACATGAAAGTTTTACCATTTTTCGAGAGCTCCAACTTTCATGAAGACAAGTTTTTCAAATTCCAAATGGATTTTTAAACTGGTATTGTTTTATGAAGAGTGTGCAGGGAACCGAAAATTCCTGCACATAAGTTTTACAAACAGTTTCAAAAAGAAAAAGAAAACTGTATTTTTGCTTAAAACTGTTCCAAAGGCAGTTTTCAGTCTTAAACGACCTTTATAAAGATTTGTTTTAAAGATTGGAATTTTTACCAAAAAATATTAAAGGGATTTAAAGTTAAATCTCTCAAATGACAAAAGGATAAGAAAATAGAGTTTTTAAGATAAAAATTGTAATCAAGCCGATTACGGACGGTAATCAAGGATAATACCTGAGTTACTGGGCCAAAGTATAAAGCTCAAGTTTGACCCATATAGGGTTGACCTTAGTTGACCAAAAGTTGACTTTGGTTGACTAAGAGTTTGACCACAGTTAACCTTAAGGGTTAGTCTAGATAACCCTAAAGGATACCAAGATTAATAAATTGGGCTAAGATATAGGGTTAATTAAGGTAACCCAATAATTATGGACAAGAATAAAGCCCAAGGTTAGAAAGGTAACCTAACCCTAACGGTATGTATAAAGATTTGGCACTTAAGGTTATCCAATGTAACCTTTTAAGAATTAATCCATGTTTGGTTGTTCTAAAACAATAGGGTTACTATTTGTAACCCAATAAGACATCTAGTATCACGGACATACAACTAGGATTATATAAGCATGATCGTTAGATCACCAACATTCCACAAATACTAATTAAAACCTCATCTATGTCCTTCAACAAGCAGGAGGGAACCTGCAGCTGTACTCAGAAAAGGAGCAGCACTACGCAGGACATAGCAAGAGAGGTAAGTACAACTACCGCCTACAGCATAGGCTTTGTTGTGGTACTTGCCCAAGTATGTTATTGTTAGATGTATGCTAGGAGGGTATGCCTATTTGTATGCTATGTTGTGGTTGCTATATTATGTTGTTATTGCTATACTATGTTATTGTATGCCATGCTATATGCCATGATAATTCTATGTTGTATGCTAAGTTATGAAGTATGATAAGTCAAGGTAAGTTCATGATGTACTTTATGTTATGATTATTAAGACATGAAGCATGTATGTATGAGAACACGAAGCATGTTCACGAAATCTTATAAGAATAATAAGAGCAAGTATGACATGACAAAATGAAAAGAAGTAAGATGGCGAGCAAGTCGCCTGTGTCGTGCCCCCCGTCCGAGGTCGGGTTGAGCTATGGCAAGAATAAGTCCATAGTTGCGCGCCGGGTACGAACACTCAAGTAAGGGGACCATAAGTAAGATAAGTAACGAAAGTAAGTGAAGAATGAATTAAGCATAATACGAGCATAAATGGACCATGCATTATGATGTTATGCTATGAAGTTATGTTAAGATAAGTCTATGTTATGATGGTTATGTTATGACGTTATGTTATAGTAAGTTATGTTACGATGTATTATGCTAGAAGGTTTTAAGATAAGATTGAGATTATGTTTGTTTATGTCGCGGTATAGGAAGTTGTACTTGCTGAGCGAAAGCTCACTGTCTTACGTTTATGCTGTAGGTAAACAACCTATCAGCAATGGTTGATGCAAGATGGAAGGGCATGGCGGGGCAAACTGTGAAATGTGGGAGTTCGAGCTGCTACGCGTTTGTTCCTTATGTATTTATGTATGTTAAATATGCTTGATAAAGATACGTTTATATGTTGCATATTTTATGCCATATAAAAAAAAAAAAAAAAATTCCGCTGTTTTTCATAAGTATGTAAGCATGTACGAGAAGTTCAGTATGTATGTATGTATGGTAACGGCCTGTACTAGGCGGGTCGTTACAAAATCCTTGATATTGCGTTTTATATGCAGAAAAATCTCATCTAGGAAAACTTTAAGACTGCTAATTCTCATATTGCTAAAACTGTTGAAATACTGTATTTGGTGATTTGATAACTTATCTACACTTATATCAATTGGTCACTTTTTACCATTCACACTTTTTGAATAATTTTAAGTGACCATATACTAACTATTAAGTTACAAAAGTTAATGATTGTCACACTATAAAAATTCATTTCATAGCTTTAGGTTAAAATTATAATCTAAACTTTAATTTACGTAAGAAATTTTGATGAATCAACTTATTAATTCACAATACTTCTTCATCAAAAATTTAAGTATTACAATCTACCTTACTTAATGAATTTTCGTCCTCGAAAATTAAAACAAATCTAGGAAGTCCTCTTATCATGAAATTCTTGATAATTTGATCCTATTTCTTCAATGAAATGGAAATGTTTCTACAATTCGCCTTTTAAATTTTGGTGTTCTATTTTCAAATCTAGCTCGTGAGGCATTCGCTCCCTGACGCTCCTTCATGTCTTCTAAAATCGTTAGTTGGAAGGTTAGCATAGCTTTCCATGATAAGCTCGATTTCAACCTTGACTAGCTCCTTCTTGAGAGGTTCATCCAATGACTAAAGCATCAATAGCAAAGAAGTTGACCTTCGACTAAAAATATACGTAACTCTAGTAAGCTTTCCGGAAAAGGAGCAGATTTCGTTAGCCTGATCCTTCACCAATTTGAGCCTTCGAGTTCTTTCACGTGAAGATTTACTTTAAGCTCTTGTGGTTTGTATAGACTTCGCACAAAAACTACCGTCACAAATTCTAATTGCATTGGATAGTTCCTTCCGTGATCCACGTAGGCAATCATCTTCCTGTCTGGTATAAGTATGACTCTTGCTCTCGTTTTGGAAATATCGCTATAGACTAAAAAGTTTCTATCTACAATCGGATTTTTTTAAAGATGAGAGCGTTGGTAAATGTCCTGCTAAGTTCCTATAATTTTCCTTCGCACTTGTTGACTTTGACATAAAGCTTGATCAGCTTCAATATTTGCAGATGAATCCTCAAATGCTCATCGTGTCCCTCTTTCGTTCTTTTATGAAAACAATAGCGGACTTATCTAAGAACTTATTTGGTAGATGCTGCTAAAGTACTGGTCCGTCTAAACGACTTAACAAGGAACTCATAACAACCGTTTTGTGTACGAAATATAGTTGTAGGAATGTCTCTTTCCTAATTAAGAACTATTGATAACCTGATCGTGGCCCAATAAATCAAGACCAATTAAAAATAAAACGAAAACTACTCGGGAAATTAAAAAATATGTAATTGCCTTAACAAGGCAAAAGAAAGCAGTAAAATGGAGAGCGATATGGAGTAGAAGGCAACTATATTGCATATTGTACCTTGTAATACAGGGTAAAAGAGAAACTTCGTTAAAAAAAAAAAAAAAACAGAGAGAGAGAGAGAGAGAGAGAGAGAGAGAGATGAAGCACCACATGAAAATTTGAGAAAGGCCACTATAGTGATTGCATATATTTAATTACACAATTTTTGTTGTATGTAATACAGGGCAGAACTAATATCACGATGAAACAAATAAAAAACAAGATGCTATGTTTTACTTCACAGATTTAATCCATCAAGTACAATTCCACTCACATGATAATCAGTTTGACGGCTCTTATCAATGGATGTCTATACATGCCATTTTATTGTTCACAAAACAAAAGTACAAGACCTTAATCCACTCGAGTAGTAGTGTTTTTTTTCTTACTTTTTATTATCTTAACAAGGGAGAGGCACACAGACAAAAAAAAAAAAAAAACAAGATGCTACTTTAAGAACCAGAAACAAGTTACTTTTCAATAGGTGAAATATCATAAGCATTAAGCAATGGGAATCAAGTGCAAATCATCTTTTCTTCTAATTGATATGCCAAATGACTCAGTCATGTCTAGTTCTTCATGTTTCAATCCACTGGGGAGTTTCCAATCGAAATGGTATAGCAGTATTGCAAGAGGAAGCTCAATATTGATCAGACCGAATGACATGCCGGGGCATATTCTCCTTCCAGCACCGAATGGGGTATACTCAAAATTTGTTCCTTTGTAGTCAATATGGCTATCAAGAAACCTCTCCGGTATAAAACTCTCAGGTTCAGTCCAATATGTAGGATCTCTTGCAATAGCCCATGCATTAACCATGACCCTGGTTTTCACAGGTATCTCAAAACCATTAATCTCACACTTCTTTCCACATACTCTTGGAAGTAACATAGGAATAGAAGGATGCAACCTTAGTGTCTCTTTGACAACAGATTTTAAATATGTCATCCCGCTAATGGCTGTTTCATCAATAGATCCCTTTTTGCTGAAGACTTCTCTCACCTCATTTTGGACTTTCTTCATGACCCTTGGATTCTTCATTAGTTCTGACATTGCCCAATCCAAAGCACTAGCAGATGTCTCTGTCCCAGCAGCAAAGATGTCCTGAACATTATAAGTGACTGAAGTTATCTCATTGAAAGTTAGTGCTCCTAAATTCTAATGCTTGTAAGAATGTTGTTATCTTGTTGAAAGATAGTTTACTTAATGGATATAAAAATTCTAACCTTGAATTTAAAGACTGCAGGCTGTCTATTTAAGCACAGCAACTTGAATCTATAAGCATGTATATATATGTTGACAAGTTTATTGAAGCCTACTTGATTGAGCAACTTATAGAAGAAATATATGTTTCGTACAGGAGTATACATAATATGAATAAAACGCAGCATAGGTTGGTGTGTACTTACAAAGATTATTGCTTTGATATTGTCTGTTGTTAGGGAAAATCCAAGGTCACGGTTATGAAACTTGAGAAGAACATCTACCAGATCTTCTGTAATTGTTTCACTTTCGCCACTTTTTGTTGTTGGTTTCTCCTTTCTATGCTCCACAAGGATGTTATCTAATATGCTGTCAGACTTTTGGCGCAGCTTCTCAAGTTTAGCCCTCGTACCGAAGATCAGAGGATCAAGAAAACTGAAAGAAGGGAACACATCCGCAAGATCAAACCCCGAAGCTATCTTCGTAGCTTCCATCACGATCGATATGAACTCCTCTTGATCCTTGTTTTTCTTACCAAAGGCTGCTCGTGCCGTGATGGTATAAGTTGAGGAGAAGATTCTTTCAGTGAGATTGATAGTAGATCCGACATTTGAAGAAATCCATTTTACAAGATTTAACATCTCTTCTCTCTAATGGGTCTAAATGATTGAACCCTCTCCACGCTCAAGAGCTCCTGAGTGCAAATTTTTCGCAGTTGTCTCCAATACTCGCCATACGGGGAAAACGCAATGTCTGTAGAATTATAGATCACGATCTCTGCAAGTAGAACGGAGGGCCTTGATGCGAAGATGGCATCATGAGTTCTCATCACCTCTTTGGCAGACTCCGGCGACGAAACTATCAAAGTTGGAACCTGTCCAATTCGCAAGTACATCAAGGGTCCATATTTCCTGGCTAAGTTTCTTAACGCATGATGGGGCAAGGGGCCAAGAAGCTGGTGCAAATTTCCTATGATGGGCAACTTCCAAGGTCCGGGGGGTAGTTTCGAAGTAGATTTAGTGGTTTTCGACGATAATTTTAGTATGTTCAGCACCATAAAGACAAAGAAGAATAAGCAGAGAAGGATTGGTAAGGAAGGAAGTGGGAGATCCATGAAGAAAGCGAAGAGAGAGTTTTGACCAAAAGGGCTGCTATTAATTTTTGATGCTTCAGGTAATTGGTTCCATTCTTATATATACGTAAATTTGTTTCAAGTCCATTGACTTGTAATCAATTACAATGCCCTGATATTTAAGGCATCTTAGCCGCCCTGTGGAATAATCGTCAGTGAGATCGTAAGCTCTTCTAGAGAACTAAAACTTTTTTAACAAAATATTCACACACTTCTGGATGCAGATGTCGTTTTGGGTTGCGAAAGTTAGAGTAGAGTTTAGCTTTTATTATGAATGGTAGCTTGAGAGGACGTGCCTGAGGCACGTCCCCATTATAATTGAACCAAAAGTTCAAATCTGTAATTCTAATATTTTTTAATTTAAAATTAATGTTCAAACTTATTATTCAAGCCTATAAAACCAAACGAGTCATAAATATGATTAATAATAGTTCAAGCAAACAAAATTTTTTTTTCTAATTATTCTTGTATAAAAATATATTAATAATTAAACTTAGAATTTTAGTTGACTTGAACATGCATAACTGGTATTTATATCTCCCATATAAAAAGACAAGCATGGATAAATAGAGCCAATTATTGTGTTTTAAATTAAACTAAAAAATTCTGTAAAAAAAATTAGACCACTTAAAATAGTAAGTTAAAAAAAACTATATCAAAGAAAAAAAAAAAGCAAGTAATTAATGTAAATTCAAGCGCATACACAAATAGTTTAATAGCAAAAAAGTGTAGGGTGGTCTATGGACACCCCTATTTTATTTTTCTTACAAATTTTTAAAACCACTTACTATATTAGTTTTAGAATTAAATAACTATTTGTTCCATCACTTAATTTTTCCAAAATACTCTTATAAATAAATTATTTATTTTTTCTTTCTCCTCCCATTACAGTCTAAATCCCTGTAAATTTCTTTTTCCTTACTTTTTTTAATCTTTTATTTTGTTATTATTTTTTAATTCATTTCCACATTATTTTTTTAAAAAGAAGATTTTTTTATTTTGTTTGTTATTATTCATATTTTTCAATAGTGTTTGTAGTTCCATGTTATTACTAGTTATTTGTTTTCTAAGAAATAACTAGCAAAATATTGAAAACACGTATGCCTGATATGGATATATAATCAAATATATTGATTTGAATGATTATTTATTTTATAAATAATTGAGAAAAATGATTAAGAATTTATACAAACTTTGAATTTTGAGTTTTTTTTTAATTATCTAATAAAAGTATTAACTAAATACATAACCTTTTCAATAATGTTTGTGGAATACTCAGCTTTATCAGTATATTATCCTTAAGATTTTATCATCTCAATAAGAAGTATACTAAAGAAAAGTTAATTGATTTTTATCTTAACATATAAACCTATGAAGAATTTTTATTGGATATCTAAAAAGAAAAAAGAAATCTCATGAGAAAAATTAAATAAATCAAAATGAATCAAAACATATATATTTTTTTTTAAAAAAAAGGCTATGCAATGGCTTAGATTTAGTATGTAGAGAAAGAAGAAAAACAAATAAGTTTACTATGGCTTTTTGAGAAAATTAAAAGGTGGAATAAATAATTTTTTAATTCTAAAATTAATATGTTAAGTTATTTTAAAAAAAATAAGTAGAAAAAATAAAATGTAGGGTGTAAATAAATCTAACTAAAAGTAAAGATATTTTCAATTCCAAAAGAGGTAATGCATTTTGATTGAAATATTTAAAGAGTGAGTGTCTTTTTATTTTTTAATGCACACTTAAGAAAAATAAATTAGGAGGAATAATATTTCTGTAAATAGTGTGAAAAAATGTTTGTGGGGTCATATTTAATTAAAATATTTGAATGGGAAACAAAAAAGATACACAATGATTGAAAACAAGTAGAAAAAGCAAAAGAGGGGGGGGGGGGGGGAGGTCATTTTGTAATGAATTAAGATTCTGTTTGGTGGAACGGTTTAAGTTAAAATTTTTAAATTTGAATTGGTTGATTTTTTAAAAATTAATTATAATTTTTATTAATTTTTTAAAAAAAATATAAAAATTAAGATAAAAAATATAGTTTAATTTAAGTTAAACTAACCCATTAAATAAGTCCTTAGTAATTTGTTAAAAAAAAATCATTTGTTAAAACCAAGCAATTAGTTTGAAGAAATTAATGCAATTAAACACACGAAAGTGTGAGATGTAAGAAACGTAACAAGACATGTGGATTAAATCAAAATCATTGGATTTAAATTAAGTAAAAAGATATCCATTTTAAACCATTAGATTGACACAACTTTGATTGAAGTAATTTTCTTGTCTACTGACACACGGAGAGGGGACTAGAAGAGAGAGAGAGAGAGCGGGTGGTGAAGGGGGGTAATTTGTAAGGAATTAAGTAATTTGTTAAAAAAAAAAAAAAGTCATTTGTTGTGTGTGGGGGGGGGGGGGGGAGGTCATTTTGTAATGAATTAAGATTCTGTTTGGTGGAACGGTTTAAGTTAAAATTTTTAAATTTGAATTGGTTGATTTTTTAAAAATTAATTATAATTTTTATTAATTTTTAAAAAAATATAAAAATTAAGATAAAAAATATAGTTTAATTTAAGTTAAACTAACCCATTAAATAAGTCCTAAGTAATTTGTTAAAAAAAATCATTTGTTAAAACCAAGCAATTAGTTTGAAGAAATTAATGCAATTAAACACACGAAAGTGTGAGATGTAAGAAACGTAACAAGACATGTGGATTAAATCAAAATCATTGGATTTAAATTAAGTAAAAAGATATCCATTTTAAACCATTAGATTGACACAACTTTGATTGAAGTAATTTTCTTGTCTACTGACACACGGAGAGGGGACTGGAAGAGAGAGAGAGAGAGAGCGGGTGGGGAAGGGGGTAATTTGTAAGGAATTAAGTAATTTGTTAAAAAAAAAAAAAGTCATTTGTTAAAACCAAGCGATTAGTTTGAAGAAATTAATGCAATTAAACATACGAAAGTGTGAGATGTAAGAAAAGTAACAAGACATGTGGATTAAATCAAAACCATTGGATTTAAATTAAGTAAAAAGATATCCATTTTAAACCATTAGATTGACACAATTTTTGATTGAAGTAATTTTCTTGTCCGACTGACACACGGAGAGGGGACTGTGAAAGAGAGAGAGCGGGTTTGTGGTGGAGTGGACGTGTGGGTGTGGGAAAGAGAAAAAACATGACATGTGAGGTCCTCGAAATGATGTGAAGTGAGAGAGAGAGAGAGAGAGAGAGAGAAGGACGAGAAAGAGTTGAAGTGAGAGAGAGGGGGGAAAAATCAACCATACTCTCATTTTTTAAATTTAATCATTAACTTATTTATTTTATTAAAGAGTATGATATGAATAGCTTACTAATTTATCAAATTATGTTTTTATATTAATTTTGAATCAATTTATATAGTCATCAAACTTGAATATATAAGAGTATAATCACATACATATAATCAGTAAAATTAATCTTAAAGTATAAAATTAAACCTAAGCTTAGAATCAACAAATCATGCTAATCAAAATATAAATCAAGTATTAGAGACTATAAAATAGAAATGTAATTGAACATGAGCTTATACTCTTACATCCAATTGCTTAAATTACAATTAAATTTTATGAAATCAAAGCTAATTAAAGCTTTAGTTAAGAGATCAATAAATATACCTCTAAAGCTTGAAAAAAGTGGATTTTAGGTCTTGGAATTGAGAAAAGATCATTGTCCTACTTCTATATGAAAACCAGCCACTAAGGATGCTTTGTGTTCTTGCATCTTTTTTTTTTTTCTTTTTTTCTTGACTCTAAGAACTAGAAAGAAAGGAGAGAAGATAGCAAATTGTCAAATTTTCACTACTTACACCTATTTATTGGTGGAATTTTTAAATTTTCCTATAATTAAATTCGTATATTCTAATTTTCTTGATTTACATAATTGGCCTTAACACACAAATTTTTTTTTTGCTCCCTTGTCCCCAAAAAAAATCTAGCCATATGAAGTTTTTGAGCCAAAAAAATTTTCTCATGTTTATCTCTTGAATTCTTTCCACAAATTCAATAAAATCACATAACTGTGTAATTATCCTCAATTACTTAGCCTCCAATTAATGTCATATTTGGCCTTACTTCCTAATAGACAATCCATTTTCTTAATGATCTTGATAATACAAATACTGTCCTGGCTATCCACAGTCTGATGCTGATAAATTGTAGTTCAGAATTTATCTACATATAACTGGACCTACGTATAGGTTTTTCTAATGACTTGTTTGTCCCTTAATTTTTATTGCTCCAAAGTTTATGCCAGACTATTCTAGAATGTTCCTAGTTCCTATTCTTAATTCTATATCCGCAATGACGGTCAGTCACATAATAATTTCAATACTGTTTAAAAAAATTGCAGTATCTCCTTGATCATGTTATAAGCTATCTTGGTCATTCATTGACCAAAACAACACCATAAATCATTATTTTACTTTTTTCACCATAAGACCTACTTGATTTGATGAACTGTGATCGAGTCTTATTGCACTGTAAGTGATCAAACATATTGTGATAATAAAATTATGAATTTCACATTGATATCCATAATTTCTATGAAACATTATTTAAACACATAGTACAGACTTACATTTCTTTATATATAAAGAAATCATGAGTCCATAAAAAAGTTTGGTTATTACATTATGTTTGTTTCTAGGGAAAGTAGGATGATTTTCTTTAGTATTTAATATACTAAATCCAGATGTCACCATCTAGTTGGTACACATCTTCTATTGATCCAATTTGTACAACATATTTTAATGAACTCATAAAGCTTTTTCTTCCCAATACTAGTTAAAGTACGTGCGGTGTACGTATTGAGTTGTATTGTATTATAATTGAAATTTTTATAATGTAAAACATAAAAATTAATATACAAATATGGATAAATAAAGAAATTTTTTCTTAAAAATGCATTAATAATAGTCAAAGGAAAGGATATATATAAATATTATCATAGAACTATGATAATATTATATTTATTACCTAAAACATTCTAATCCATATATAATTCATTTTTGTTATAAAATTTGTAGCTTTCATTTGTTATCAATAATAAAAGTTTTGATAAAAATGAAAACAATTAGTAAATAGCAATAGTCACATCATTTGGTAATTAGATTGTTTAAGTATAACTTACTGAACTAAAATCCACTTATATCAAATACAAAGGGAAAAATGTATTATAAGTAAGAAATCCAATAACTCTTCATAACAAAGCAATTGAACTACTTATATGTACTAAAATCATTCAAAATAACAATAATATAGAAAATAATCTTCTATTTGAAATTGAAGAAAAGATCTAAAAAGAAGGAAAACCTTATGCTCCCTTTAGTTTATCAGAAAAATAAAAAATGACACATAAACTGAATCATGAAAAGAAGGAGAAAAAGCCTCACCACAATTAAACTTGTATAATTAAGAAGATTAGAGTTTCTAGTGAGAAAGTTAAGATTAGTGATATTACAAAAAAAAAAAAAAAAAAAAGGTGAGATATTGAGCTTTTAATACAAAGAAAATGAAGGGAAAAAAAAAAAAACAAAGAAGTTAAATGCAAAGTATAAGTTAAAAATTAGGATCCTAACATCGATTAATAATTGTTAGTACTAACGATGCATTTTTAAAATTAATAAATATAATCACATAGGTATCACGTGATAACTTGAATTGAACAATACCTGTTAACAAAAATATATGTCATCTTCAGTAACCTTGAAAAAACACCTGAAATTAGAATATTTTACACATAAAATGACTTCGTAAAATTGTTAAAGCCTTTAATTTGTGTCTTCCCATGTCTTTCCGATCCCCTTTTCCAAAAGAACTCTCCAAGTCCTTCCTTTTCTTTTTTTTTTTTATTTCTTTTTCTTTCAATGAAAAAACTATTAGAAAATGATGAGTGACGAGGAAGAGAGGGAGAGATAATAGAGTTGCCGATGGAAACATCATTCTGATGGAATTTTTTTTTAATAACTAGGCAATAAATTATTCATTTATATGATTAGATTTACTATAGGAAGAACATCACTAATAGTAATTCGTTCAATTCATTTCGTGCAATTTATAGTGATTGCAGAACTATAATCACTATGAAATAAAGAAAAAAAATTACATGCGTAGTTTTGTTTCATAGATTTACTTGGAAGAAATTCTAATGATTCGTGCAATCCATAAAGTTCAAATCATCATAGTAGCCTTATAATTTAGCGATGTTTAACAAATTTACAATCTAATAATACACCATTTCTCACACTTAGCATGTATTTTATGAAAAGCTTTTTTTAGAAGTCATATATTATTATAATATTGACCGTAAGCTCTTCTAGAGAACTAAAACTCTTCTAACACAATATTCAAACACTTCTGCAGTTGAATCTCTACCCAACAGACTTCTTTGTATTATAGAAACCATGTATTATAGAAACCACGTGGACATAGGCATGTATGGATGTCGTTTTGGGTTGCGAGAGTTGGAGTAGAGTTTAGCTTTTGTTATGAATACTAGCTTGAGAGGACGTGCCTGAGGCACGTCCCCATTATAACCTTCCCCCCGCGCCCCCCCCCCCCCCCCCCCCCCCCCCCCCCCCCCCCCCCCCCCGCCCCATGTTTTTGGTTAAAAAAATTACCTGAAATTATTGTCTCCAATTGAACCAAAAGTTCGAATCTACAATTCTAATATTTTTTTTTTTAAATTTAAAATTAATGTTCAAACTTATTATTCAAGCCTATAAAACCAAATGAGTCATAAATAAGATTAATAATAGTTCAAGGAAATTTTTTTTCTAATTATTCTTGTAGAAAAAATATATTAATAAATATATTAATAATTAAACTTAGAATTTTAGTTGAACTTGAACATATATATCTAGTATTTATATCTCCAATATAAAAAAAACAAGCATGGATAAATAGAGCCGATTATTGTGTTTTAAATTAAACTACTTAAAAATTCTCAAAAAAAAAAAAAATTACACCACTTAAAATAGTAAGTTGAAAAGAAAAAACTATATTAAAGAAAGCAAGCAAGCAATTAATGTAAAGTCAAGCATATACAAAAATAGTTGAATAACAAAAAAGTATAGGGTAGGTCAATTGACATCCCGTATTTTACTTTTTTCACATGTTTTTTAAAACCACTTACTATAGTAATTTTAAAATTAAATAACTACTTGTTCCATTACTTAATTTTTCCAAAATACTCTTATAATTAAATTATTTAATTTTTTCTTTCTTCTCCCATTAGAGTCTAAATTTCTATAAATTTTTTTCCTTACTTTTTTTTATCTTCTATTTTGTTGTTATTTTTTAATTTATTTCCACAATATTTTTTTTAAGAGAAGATTCTTTTATTTTGTTTGTTATTATTCCTATTTTTCAATAGTTTTTGTAGTTCTATGTTATTACTAGTTTTTTGTTTTCTAAGAAATAACAAGCAAATGAAAAACAAGTATACATGATGGGGATATATAATCAAATATATTGATTTGATTGGTTATTTATTTTATTAATTATTGAGAGAAATGATTAAGAAATCAAACAATTTTGAGTTTTTTTTTTTCTTTTCTAATTATCTAATAAAAGGGATGAAACAAGTAATTTTTTAATTCTAAAATTAATATGGTAAGTGATTTTAAAAAATTGATGGGAAAAAATAAAATATAGGGTGTCAATAAATCTAATAAAAAATAAAGATATTTTCAATTTTAAAAGAGGTAATGCATTTTGATTGAAATATATTAAAGAGTGAGTGTCTTTTTATTTTTAATACACACTTAAGAAAAATAAATTTGTAGGAATAATATTTCTGTAAATTGTGTGAAAACATGTTTGTGGGGTCATATTAATTAAAATATTTGAATGGGAAACAAAAATATATATACAATGATTTGAAAAAAGTAGAAAACAGCAAAAGATGGAATAGGTGGTTGGGGGGGGGGGGGGGGGGGGGGGGGCGGTTTGAGCAACCGAAATCAAGATCATTTTGAAAGGAATTAAGTAACTTGTTAAAAACTTCAACGGAAAAAAAAAAGTCATTTGTTAAAACCAAGCAATTAGTTTTAAGAAATTAATGCAATTAAACATAGAAAGTGTGAGGTGTAAGAAAAGTAACACAAGTCATGTGGACAAAATCAAAACCATTGGATTTAAATTAAGTAAAAAGATATTCATTTTAAACCATTAGATTGACTCGACTGGTGATTACAAAGTAATTTGCTTGTCTGACTGACCCGGGGAGCGCCGGGGGGGGGGGGCGGCGGTGGCGGCGGCGGCGCGGTGTGGGTTGGTGTGTGGACTAGACGTGTGGTTGTGGGAAAGAGAAAAAACGGGACATGTGAGGTCCTCCAAATGATGTGAAGTGAGAGAGAGAGAGAAGAAAAAGAGAGTGTTGAAGTGAGAGAGAGAAGGGGAAAAAAAAAAAGAAAAATAATGGGTAGGCATAAGGATTGGAATGTAAAGAGAGAAAATAAACACTGATGTCATAAGAAAGGCACGTTCATAACAAAAAATAAAAAATAAAAATCTTTCCTATTAGGCGACTGATAACATGATAAGAATGTGTCAATATATAGATTACTTTAAAAAGGTGTAACATAGATGTGTAACAAGTGAAAATTCCATGATTAATTTTAATTGGAACACAAATAAGAATATAATAATAAGAAAGTTACATAAAATTTCAAAATTTATTTTAAAATACTTCTTCATAACAGTTTCTGGGCAATTTAAAAAAATGTAATCTCCTGTATTATTATTATTATTATTATTATTATTATTATTTCTAAAAAAAAAAAATTAAGTCCACAAATTATCTCTATGATATTTAGTAATAAATTTGGGTTTATACAATTTAGTACATATAATTCTCTGTTATATATAAAAGTTGGTAAATTTGGGTAACTAAAGTTTTAATTGCAGAAACGGTGAAAAAAAAAAAAAAAAGTGCTATAGAGAAGTAAAATGAGAGGAAATAAAGTGAAAAAAAAAAACGATAAAGTTAAATAAAAAAAATGAGAAGTAAGGTGAGAGTGGAGAAAAAATATACATAATAATACAATGTTAAGAATTATCAAGTAAAAGAAGGCCAAACAGGAATTAGTTCAAAATGCCAAAGAGAGAGAGAGCGAACTGGTTAATAACAAGGAGGGGGAAGAGAATAGAAAGATCGTAATGAATATGAGACAGAGTGAATTGAAAGCTAATAAGATGTGTGTGTGGTGTGAGAGTGTAAATCAGCCATGTACATCAGAAAACAAAATACTCTAATGAAAATAAACAATGCTAAAGGGAAAAAAGTAGAAAAACATGGGGGAAAAAAAAGAGGCATAATTGATATGCAAACATGTGGCAAAGATGTTTAGAAGAACAAATGTTTTTTGTAATTTTGTCGTGGAAGTGCAAAAATTTACCCCTAGCATCCACACGTCTATATATACTAATAGACATATCTAAACATTCTGCCATTTTATGGTTCACAAAACAAATGTACAAGACCTTAATCCACTCGAGTAGTAGTGTTTTTTTCTGATTTTTTATTTTCTTAACAAGGGAGGCACACACAGACCAAAAAAAAAATAATAAGATGCTACTTTAAGAACCAGAAACAAGTTACTTTTCAATAGGTGAAAGATCATAAGCATTAATCGATGGGAATCAAGGGCAAATCATCATTTCTTCTAATTACTTCAATTGACTCAGTCATGTCTAGTGCTTCATGTTTCAATCAAAATGATACAGCAGCATTGCAAGAGGAAGCTCAATGTTGATCAGACCAAATGACATGCCGGGGCATATTCTCCTTCCAGCACCGAATGGGATATACTCAAAATTTGTTCCTTTGTAGTCAATATGGCTATCAAGAAACCTCTCCGGTATAAAACTCTCGGGTTCAATCTAATATGTAGGATCTCTTGCAATAGTCCATGCATTAACCATGACCCTGGTTTTCACAGGTATCTTATAACCATTAATCTCACACTTCTTTACACATACTCTTGGAAGAAACATAAGAGCAGAAGGATGCAACCTTAGCGTCTCTTTGATAACCGATTTTAAATATGTCATCTTGCTAATAGCTGTTTCATCAATAGATCCCTGGTTCTCACCTCATTTTGGACTTTCTTCATGACCATTAGATTCTTCATATTAGTTCTGACATTGCCCAATCCAAAGCACTAGCAGATGTCTCTGTCCCAGCACCAAAGGTGTCCTGAACATTATAAGTGACTGAAGTTCTCTCATTGAAAGTTAGTTCTCCTAAATTCTAATGCTTGTAAGAATGTTGTTATCTTGTTGAAAGATAGTTTGCTTAATGAATATAAAAATTCTAACCTTGAATTTAAAGACTGCAGGCTGTCTATTTAAGCACAGCAACTTGAATCTATAAGCATGTATATATATGTTGACAAGTTTATTGAAGCCTAATTGATTGAGCAACTTATAAGAACAAATATATGTTTCGTACAGAAGTATACATAATATGAATAAAACGCAGCATAGGTAGGTGTGTACTTACAAAGATTATTGCTTTGAGATTGTCTGTTGTTAAGGAAAATCCAAGGTCACGGTTATGAAACTTGAGAAGAACATCTACCAGATCTTCTGTAACTGTTTCACTTTCGCCACTTTTTGTTGTTGGTTTCTCCTTTCCATGCTCCTCAAGGATGTTATCTACTATCCTGTCAGACTTTCGATGCAGCTTCTCAAGTTTAGCCGTCGTACCGAAGATCAGAGGATCAAGAAAACTGAAAGAAGGAAACACATCCGCAAGATCAAACCCCGATGCTATCTTCGTAGCTTCCACCACGATCGATATGAACTCCTCTTGATCCTTGTTTTTCTTACCAAAGGCCGCTCGTGCCGTGATGGTATAAGTTGAGGAGAAGATTCTTTCAGTGAGATTGATAGTAGATCCGATATTTGAAGAAATCCATTTTACAAGATTTAACATCTCTTCTTCTCTAATGGCTTGCGGAGAGACAAAAACCATTCCAAGCCCTTAGAGTATTGTTTTACAAGCCAGCTAATATGCCCAATGTAACAGGATCTTGTAAATTTAAAGTCAACGGACTTCAAAACATATATTTGCACGACCTGAAGCATCAAAAAATTGCAGCCATTTTTGTACAATCTTTCTCTTCACTCTCCTCATGGATCTTCAACTTCCCTCCTTTCCAATTCTTCTCAGTTTATTCCTCTTCGTGTTTATGGTTCTGAACATATCGAAAAAATCATCGAAAACCCTTAAATCCACTTCAAAACTACCACCAGGACCATGGAAGTTGCGCATCATAGGAAATTTGCACCAACTTCTAACCTCTTTGCCCCATCATGCATTAAGTGACTTGGCCAGGAAATATGGACCGTTGATGTACGTCCGAATTGGACCGTTGCCCAAAACTATCCATTTTACCATTTTAACATATCTAACATCATTTTCCCTTATTAGATTCATTATTTTTTTTCCCTTATTTGTTCATCTTTTTTGTATTTTTATGTTAATAACTAGTTTTTTATTAAGTGATTGCTTATTAGTATGATTTAGGTTTTTTTTTATAATCATATTTCTTAAGTATGATTTAGGTTTCTTAGAAATAATTTTTTTAGTATGATTTAGGTTTTTTATGATAATTGTTACGTTATTATGATAATTTATTTTTTATACTATTATTGGTATTATTTTAATAGATAGTTTATAAAGTTAAAATGTGATATGAAATTGTTAATTTATTTATGGTAATTACTAGATACGATACTTTTATAAATGTGATGTTTTTTATTTTACGATATTACTATATCATTGTGATGTTATTTCTTTATGATAATTAGTGCATTTTTATGATGTCTTTTTTAGGTTTTAAAGTGTTTAATATTTCTTTACAATATCAATTTTTGATATATTCGCTATGAATTTATCTTAATGATCAATTATTTATCATAATGAATGTATTTCATATATATGTCATACAACTAATATTTGTTACGGTTCTTTTTTTTTTATTATTATTATAATAAATCAAGTAAAAGGATCTTCTTTTTTTTTTCTTTTAGAAAGATTTGCTTAATCTGAAATGTTTTAGAGATTTATTTTTCTTTTTTTTTTTGTATCAATTATTTATTTATTTATTTTCAATTGTTGATAAAAGAGTAATGTGGTCTTCATAAGTATTAATTTAGACATTCATGTAAATAAAAGAAAAAATAAACATTTTTAAAACCATGGACTTCAATTTAGATATTTATGCAAATAACCCCCCTCCCCCCACCTTTTTTCCTTCACAAGGTTAAATATCTAACGTTTCTGGTAAGTGCTAAATTAGTACCAATTAAAAATAAAACGAAAAATACTTGAAAAATTAAAAAGTATTCTATTACCTTAACAAGGCAAAATAAAGCAATAAAATAGAGAGCGATTTGGAGTAGAAGGCAACTAGAATGCATATTGTAGCTTGTAATACAGGGTAAAAAAAAACAATGTAAATCACTAGGAAATAAATTATGACGTTATATACTCAGATTTACTAGGAAGAACATGCACAATTATTCGTAAAATTCATTAAGTGCAATTCTGTCCACATTCTGGTCAAATGATGAAACACCACATAAAAAATTGACGTAGAAAGGCTACTAAAGTGATTGCATGAATAAAATTATACCATTTTTATAATAGGTAATATAGGGGCAGAACTAAAATCACAATGAAATAAAATCAAGTACAATTCCATTCACTTGACAAACAGTTCGACTTGCCATTTGATGGTTCATAAAACAAATTATAAGACCTTAATCCACTCGGTCTACTAGTGTTTTTTCTGACTTTTTATTCGCTTAACAAAAAAAAACAAAAAACAAAAACAAAAAAAAAGAAAGAAAAAAGGAAGAAGAAGAAGAAGAAAAAGAAAAAAAGAGGACACTTCAAGAACCAGAAACGAGTAACTTTCCAATAGGTGAAAGATCATAAGCATTTAGCAATGGGAATCAAGTGCAAATCATCTTTTCTTCTAACTGTTATGCCAAATGACTCAGTCATGTCCAGTTCTTCATGTTTCAATCCATTGGGGAGCTTCCAATCAAAATGATACAGCAGCATTGCAAGGGGAAGCTCAATGTTGATCAGACCAAATGACAGGCCGGGACATATTCTCCTTCCAGCACCGAATGGGATATACTCAAAATTTGTTCCTTTGTAGTCAATATGGCTATCAAGAAACCTCTCCGGTATAAAACTCTCGGGTTCAGTCCAATATGTTGGATCTCTTGCAATAGCCCATGCATTAACCATGACCCTGGTTTTCACAGGTATCTCATAGCCATTAATCTCACACTTCTTTCCACATACTCTTGGAAGTAACATAGGAACAGAAGGATGCAACCTTAGCGTCTCTTTGACAACAGATTTTAAATATGTCATCTCGCTAATTGCTGTTTCATCAATAGATCCCTTTTTGCTGAAGACTTCTCTCACCTCATTTTGGACTTTCTTCATGACCCTTGGATTCTTCATTAGTTCTGACATTGCCCAATCCAAAGCACTAGCAGATGTCTCTGTCCCAGCACCAAAGATGTCCTGAACATTATAAGTGACTGAAGTTATCTCATTGAAAGTTAGTGCTCCTAAATTCTAATGCTTGTAAGAATGTTGTTATCTTGTTGAAAGATAGTTTACTTAATGGATATAAAATTCTAACCTTGAATTTAAAGAATGCAAGCTGTCTATTTAAGCACAGCAACTTGAATCTATAAGCATGTATATATATGTTGATAAGTTTATTGAAGCCTAATTGATTGAGCAACTTATAGAACAAATATATGTTTCGTACAGGAGTATACATAATATGAATAAAACGCAGCATAGGTAGGTGTGTACTTACAAAGATTATTGCTTTGAGATTGTCTGTTGTTAGGGAAAATCCAAGGTCACGGTTATGAAACTTGAGAAGAACATCTACCAGATCTTCTGTGACTGTTTCACTTTCGCCACATTTTGTTGTTGGTTTCTCCTTTCTATGCTCCTCAAGGATGTTATCTACTATCCTGTCAGACTTTTGGCGCAGCTTCTCAAGTTTAGCCCTCGTACCGAAGATCAGAGGATCAAGAAAACTGAAAGAAGGAAACACATCCGCAAGATCAAACCCCGATGCTATCTTCGTAGCTTCCACCACGAATGATATGAACTCCTCTTGATCCTTGTTTTTCTTACCAAAGGCCGCTCGTGCCGTGATGGCATAAGTTGAGGAGAAGATTCTTTCAGTAAGATTGATAGTAGATCCGACATTTGAAGAAATCCATTTTACAAGATTTAACATCTCTTCTTCTCTAATGGGTCTAAATGATTGAACCCTCTCCACGCTCAAGAGCTCCTGATTGCTAATTTTTCGCAGTTGTCTCCAATACTCGCCATACGGGGAAAAAGCAATGTCTGTAGAATTATAGATCACGATCTCTGAAAGTAGAATGGAAGGCCTTGATGCGAAGATGGCATCATGAGTTCTCATCACCTCTTTGGCAGACTCCGGCGATGAAACAACTAAAGTTGGAACTTGTCCAATTCGTAAGTACATCAAGGGTCCATATTTCCTGGCCAAGTCTCTTAACGCATGATGGGGCAAGGGGCCAAGAAGCTGGTGCAAATTTCCTATGATGGGCAACTTCCATGGTCCTGGTGGTAGTTTGGATGTGGATTTAATGGTTTTTGAAGATCTTTGCAGAATCTTCACAAACGAAAACACAAAGAGGAGTAGGCTCAGAAGGATTGGGAAGGAGGGAAGTTGGAGATCCATGAAGAAAAACAATATTGGACTAACAGGGCGGCGACAATTCTTTGTTACATCAGTTAATTGGTTCCAATATTGTTATGTGTAAATATATTTCAAGTCCATAATTTGATTTGTAAATTTTCAATATACTAATATGTTGGACATATTAGCTGGCTTATAACATAATAGTCTATCAGGGTTTGCATTAATTTATGTTTCTCTGCAGGCTACACGTGATTCAACTTCTATTGCATTATTTGTGCGAATTTGATGCCTGTAAAGTTGTATATAGGAACTCATTAAAAAATAAATAAATAAATAAAAACTAGAAATAAAGAGAGGAAAAGAAAAGAAAAAAAAAAAAAAAGGGAAGTCCCACATGACAGCATAGGGAAAGAAGTAAAGAACTTTAAAAAAATAAGTAGTTGTGTAACTTGCACATACGTCAATTTGTTTTTTAATTTTATTTTATTATCTTATCCCAGTGTTCTGTCTCTCTCTATCTCTCTTTCTGAGTATTCCAGTAAAACTATCCCTCCTCAGTCACGAGAATTTTATTTTTATTTTTTTTCTTTTCCCTTATCGTTTATGTATTATTATACTCAATCATGATTTTGTTATTTTCACATTATTTTTATTTTTAAAATTATGCCCATTTTGAGGACATGGTTTAAATACAGAGAATATGAGCATGGGCCATTACTCAAGTATGGCACACAAATCATAATACTAAATCACAGAGGACAATAATAAACAAACACGACCACATGAGATTTATCTTGAGGTAAGATTACATGCTGTTTTAGCTCCTCTACATCTTGTTTTTGTCGCTACATTATTCATTATGAATAAATTTATAAGAGAAACTCGCACATTTTCAAGCTCTTAATTTTTTTTTTATTCAACCTCTTTTATAAACAGATTCTATTTAAAAAAAAAAATTTAAGACAATATAAATTGAAAGTGTTAAATCCCCAAGTAACCTTTAATGAAACAATTTTCACTTATCAATTCACAGGCTATCTCCGGATCAGGTATAATTAAGCTCCACAAATATCGAAAACATTTTTTTTGCACCAATCTTGATTTTTTTAACCATCGATGCGCGTGTAACGACCCGCCTAGCACAGGCCGTTACCATACATACATACGTATATTTCGTACTTACTTACTTAACATAAGCAGCGGAATTTTTTTTTTTTTTTTTTTATACAGTGTGACACTCACACGAAAACGTACATAAGATATAACAAATATTAATTAAAGTCGTTTGGTGTATCTTGACTTAATAAACATAAATTCAAAACGCGTAGCGGTTCTATAATTCCCACGGTTCACAGTCCGCCAAGTCTCGCCCCTCCATCTTGTATCAGCAATTGCTAACAGGTTGCTTACCTACAACATAGACGTAAGACAGTGAGCTTTCGCTCAGCAAGTACAACTATCCTAAACCGCGACACAACACAATAAGACACACATACATAACATAGCATAATTTAATCATTGCATACATCACATAGCTTAACATTTCATAACATGTCGTAATTTATCATACATATGCATGAGCCATTTATGCTTTCTTATGCTTTCTTATCCATTCATAACTTACTTTCTTAGCTTATCTTAACATATGGGCCCCATAAGTGTCCGTACCGGGCGCGCAACTATGAATTGGTTGGGGCGGCCAGTCCAATTCCAACTCAATCCACAGTCCAACCCGACCTAACGCGGGTCGATACGACACAGGCAACTTGCTTGCCATCATAACATTCTTTATCTTGTATTTGATCTCATTCTTAGTTAATCAGTGAACATGCGTCGTGATGTTCCACATAATTAAATCATGGCATATTTTAATCTTAACATGTTTCTAACATTTTTCATAACATTTTCATTAGCATATAACATTTTACTTTTCATAACATATTTCATGACATTTCATAAAGCATAGCATATAATCATAACACTTTGTAACATTTCCTAAATCCTAACATATAACTTTTATAGCACATTTAGCATGTAACACTTCATCACCCATAGCACTTAACATTTCATACTTAGGCAAGTATACACAACAAAGCCTATGCTGTAGGCGGAGTTGTACTTACCTTGTTTGTGATTGATGTGTCCACTGTCTAACTTGAGTTCGTCGGGACACCGTTGTATATTATATTCTGAGATTGAACAAAAGTAAGGGTTAGAAATGTTGGCAGTATACCCAACATTCTTATATAACCTTAGTTATATTCCCTTAATTAATTTTACGTTATCCTACTTGGTTACATTGAGTAACCCTAGGATTTAAATCTAATCTAATCGACTTATTTTATTTTAGTTTAACTTTAAATTTCAAAATTCATTTTTGTTTTCTTTTTAGAAAACCTTATGTTTTTGGTGCAAAACCCTTTATTTTACTTAAAAATTGGAAATCGTAAAATAAAATTCATAAAAATTATTGACTATTGGAAACTGTCTTTGGAACAGTCTCACAATGCCATTTGTCAGTTCATATAAAATTTTTCTTCTTTCTGTACGGTTTTGGGAAATTCTGCACAGGAATTCCCTATTTCCTGTATAGTTTTTGAAATCCATTTTCATTTAAAAATCTAAACAGATTTTAGAAAAGTTTTCTTCATGAAAGTTTTAGCTATCGAAAATCCCTATAACTTTCGTGTTTTGAGGAAAACCCAGTTTCGCTCATATCCTTGTCAGTTTTTATTTGAAACTGACTGGTCGTGTATTGAAGTCTGGGCACATTGGTCTCGGGTTTTCATGAAAATGGAGGCCATTGGAGCCTAATTTTGGAAAACTGTTCGCGCATTCCCCTAGGAAAAACTGTGTTCTACAACTTTCATGTTTTGAGTTTTTCTCAATTCGGCCTCTAAAGGCCTCAAAATTAACTTTTCCCGAAACTGGTCAGGATCCATCCGAACCTGACAGTTTTTCGGTTTAAATTTCATTTTACGTCCTAAACACGGAACCTAGCTCGACCAGCCACCGCGGGAGCTCTAATACACACATGCAGCGGTTTCTAACGTTAAACATTCATCTCTCACATCAACATAAACATCATGCATAAATTTATAAAACCCTAACCAACCATCAAACACCTAACATGCATATTCTTTGCAACCACCAACAAAAACCCTAACCTATCAAGCACAAACCCTAATTTTTTTTTTAAACTAAGGCAGCAATAAACAGTGAGCTTATGCTCTTACAACCAATTGCTTAAATACATTTAAATTTCCTCAATTGAAATTTAAATGAAAAGCTTATGGATTCAAGGGTTTTACCTCAATTTCGGGTCCAAAATTTAACTTGCTTCACTTCTCCCTTTTTCCTCCCTTCACAGCCGACTCTCCAAGGGTGATTGGCTCCCAAAAATGTCGAGCTCCTTTGCCCAATTTCAGGTCACCAACTTGGTCAAAAATTCTGGCCAATGTCTTGGCTTAGTTCTCCCCCCCTACAACCGGCCTTGGTTAGGGAATTGGGCACCAAATTTTTTTTCACTCTTCTTGCTTGCTCCTCAACCAAAACCGACCCTTACTCTCCTAATTTGCTCTTGATTTAGGCTAGGATTCCTCTCTTTCCTTCTCCCTCAAATCCGGTTTTGGTGGGTAAAGATTTTGGCAAAGTTTAGTTGCTTTTCTCTAATTAATTTGATTTTTGGGGTCACCTATTTATAGAGGTTGGGGATTCTTCTTGAAATTGGATTTTGACCCCAAAAGTTTTGGGAAATCAGCTTCCCCCCTACAGCTGGCCGGCCTTGTTCAAGAAGAAATCACAATACTTTCCAATTTTTTCATTAATTAGAGAAAATGATGCAATATTTAAAAAGTAAGTGATGTAAGCCTACCTTAAGGCTTGTTTGCCATTTCTTTTCATTAGACAGTCCATTTTTAAGTTAACATAGGTATTTCCAATACTGGATTCACTTATACACAGTATTGGTATTTTGAACTGCAGTCCAAAATTCATCTGTGTAAAACCGAACTGTATAAAAATTTTCTTATAACTTGAAACCACTTGGCCCAAGTTATTCTAATTATTGTACTTGATTTTGCTATGGTGGTTTTGAATCCTAAACATATCATTTTAATCATAAAAACAGCTTTATGCAGTACAAATCTATACTGCGAATTATTTAATCGTACAGTCTTTTTCTTTAACTTTTTGGGTCAATCTTTAGCTTTCTCGTCCTCCATTGACTTTCTTGTCAACCACTGACTTTTCCGTCAAATTTTGACTCTCGTAGTCAACAGTTGACTTTTTGGTCAACCGTCGACGTTTTCGGTCAAACTTTGACCAACATTAAATTTTTGGCGATTTTGCTCCTTTTTGCCTAAAAGGTCATTTGCTTGACTCAGCAATCATTTTCGAGTCTTATAAAATCATAAAACTCACAAAACGTAACAAAAGACCTTAACCGGCTTTTTCATGCATATCTTCAAATTTTGTACAAGTTTCTTAAAACAAAAGAAATTGTATTAGTGTAGAAATACTTGGTATTACAATCTTCCCCCCTTAAAAATTTTCGTCCTCGAAAATCAGAACAAACTGGGGTAGTTCTTTCCGATTGGTCATTAGTTTGGGGTGAAAAGCCGTATTGAACTTCAATTTCAGCCCCATGGCAGTATGAACATTCGTCCAAAATCAAGAAATGGAGTGTCCATTCCGGTCTGAGATGATCGATTTTGGTACTCATGCAGTCTAATGATCTGGGCTACGTAGATTTTTACTAATCTTTTCACCGAAAAGGTGGTTTTTATCGCGATAAAGTGGGCTGATTTGGTTAATCTATTTACCATAACTCAAATCGTGTCATTCCCACTTGTAATCCTGGGCAATCCTACTACAAAATCCATAGTAGTTTGCTCCTATTTCCATTCTGGAAGCCTATTTTCTGCCATTATAACTACAAAAGTATTTTGTATTAAAATATTCAAACCACAAAGTTTCTCCAAAAAGGCAAAGAAATTTTAAAACGCTGTTTTAAATTATCTATACTACTTCCTAATTTCTGGGCAAACTCTATAAATACATACAAGTGAGTGGCACCAGAATTAGATAATGTAATAACGTCTTATTTGGCGATAAGGATCTATCTTGTCACTTCATGCGAAGTTCCAGCTTCGGCATCTCCATCAGTGTAGGCATAAATCCTAACTTGGGGTTCAGGAGCCTCTAATCTTCCTTGCGAAATTGAGGGTCCTTCGAGCCTTGCTTGGACTGCATGTAACTGGCTGCTTGCATTCCGGTTCGGATACTGAGGGTTCTGGTTGTTCTGGGGGCAGCTCCGTGCATAGTGCCCTTCCTTGCCACAAAGGTAGCAAGCATTTGTCCCCATTTTGCATACTCCCTGATGTTTCTTCCCACACGTTGTGCACACCGGGTAGTAAACGTTAGTATCCTCATTCCCTCGATCATTTTTCTTTTGAGGAAAATTCTCTTGTTGATTCTGGCCCGAGAAATTTCCTTTTCTCTTGTTCTTTCCGGATTGTTTGGGACCTTGTGTAGGGTTACTAGTTTGGTCTTTCGGGTGCGACTCCGAGTCTTGTCGAGGCTGCGTTGGCTTTGCCACGGCCTTCTCCTCCTTTCTGGCTTTGAAAATCTGAGCCCTGGCTTCCTTGTCCCGGTTGATCCAATATTCTGCTCGTATCGCTCGACTCACACAGTCGGATACCAGGATAGGTGGGCTACTGCCAGCACTTACTTGTTTGGAGATGTCTGTGCGAAACATCTTCATCATTCTTCTGACTTTCTCTTTTTCAGTCGGAACCAGTTCCGGGCACAGACGAGCTAACTGTTCAAATTTCTTCACGGCCTCCATAACCGTCATCGATCCTTGTTGCAAGCTGGTGAACTCATCTTGTTGGGCTGCCAGTATCTCCGCATTGTAGTACATGACACGGAATTCGGTCACAAAATCCTGCCAGTCCATGGTCATGACATCTCGTCGCATCTGTACTGTCATCCACCAGTGCCTTGCGTCCTTCTTGAGAGCGAAAGAGGCGCAGAGAACTTTTTCCTGCTCCGTGAGCCGCATAAAATCCAAGATAACCTGGATGTCAATAAGCCAATTATCGGCGGCTATCGGGTCTGTAAGTCCTTCGAATTCAGGCGCTTTCATACGCCTAAACCGCTCGTAAAGTAGATCTTCCCGCACTGGCTGCACATTAGCTTGTCCTCCAACCGGTGCCATCGGAATCCCAGCATTCCGAGGAATCTCGAGTTGAACCTCTGGGACTGGAGGTGCTACTGGGGGTGCTTGGTGAACTGGAGGTGGAACCTCGCCTACTTGGGGTCTCTGGTTCATCTGGGCTAACTGCTCCCGTAATCTGTTCGTTTCTTGCTGCTGTTCAAGCAGCTGCCTTTGCAAGTTTGCTACCACCGTTGCCAAATCCGGCACAGGCGGGTTTACCGGCATGGTTCGCCGTGGACGTACCATCTTCTACAATTCACAAGAAAGATATTATCATACTATTAATATCTCTTCTTTCATACATAACTTATCATATCGTAAGATAATATTTAATATCACATGCTTATCATAACATTTAACATACGTATGCTTATCACGGTACTTTGCAATCATAACTTAACATTTTTGCATCTCATAATATGACTTTTTATATCATATATCCCATGCTCGCACGGTCCTTTGTACAATTTCAAAAATACATCATGTTTACTGTACTGTAAATACATAACTACGACATCGTACTGTTTATTTACACAGGGTCAAAATATGATGGAAGTGTCTACCACTTAACCATCGTACATACGTACAAGCCTATATCCAAAAATAATAAGCTGGTACAAAATAGTTCCAAAACCAAAAATATATACATAATTAGTCGATCTAATCCTAGTCTAAGTCTACTACTGTGACTGCTGAAACGTTAGAGTCGGCCTCTCCGTCCTCATCCGGAATCACCTCCGGATCCTCAAAATCGTCCCCATCATCGGGCCATCCAACGAATGCTGGCTCGTGCTCAAGCTCCTCGTCATCATCCTCATCATCGCTCGATATTACGATGAGCGGAGGGTCCTCTGGTAGGTCGTCTGGAGCGTCCATGTCCTCGTCCCCATGCTCATCGTCGGCCTCGACCTCAGCCTCCTGATCGGGTACCTCCTGCTCCAGGTCAGCGGCCATCGGGTCCTCTAGGTCAACGGGACCCGGCTCGTATACCGGCTCTGGCTCGTACACCGGCTCTGGCTCGCCGATGTCGTCAGTCGGTGCCTCAGGCTCTACCGGGCCAGCCTGCATAGCATGAACGATGGCCTCCGCACCCAAAATGTACTTGATCATGTGCCCCACCGTCATGTCTAGTGTGGGTGCTGGGACGTACTGTCGGATAGGGGGAGGTAGTCCGTTGCGAAGGATCACTAAGGCCTGCAGCCCCGGACTGGGCATATCCTGGGGAATGTGTGGCAACATCGCCTCCTGGAAGCGCCGGCAATAATGTCCCATCGACTCCGCTGGATACGCGTGCCAATCTGCCACGTACTGGTAATAACGCTCTAGGTGCATGTCCCGATAAATCTCGGGATCGCGGTTTGGCGCATCCGCTCCCTCCTCCAACATCGAGCCGTAGCGCGCGATCATCGATGTACGGAAATGCCCCCATGTGCGCTCCGGCATCGCCTGCTCACCGAACGTCATCCACCAGAGACGAGCATCAGCCCTCAAACATCTGCTAGCCAGCGAAACCTGAAGACGAGCCTGGATATGACTCGTGCGGAAGATCGACTCCATGTCATATAGCCATGCTGCTAATGACACGGTCCGTCTCGTACCGTCGAACACTAAAGGAAAAGACTCGTAAAACGAGGTAACCGCCTCTCGATCCTCCTCCACTCGTACCGGGTCCATAATCTCGTATCTATCATAACATAGTCACATAATAAATATAAAAAATATGGAAATAAATTTTTAACTTACAATGATGGCGGCGATGGCAGGCTGACTGTGAAACCAACTCGCAGGAAACCGCTCTGATACCAACTCTGTAACGACCCGCCTAGCACAGGCCGTTACCATACATACATACGTATATTTCGTACTTACTTACTTAACATAAGCAGCGGAATTTTTTTTTTTTTTTTTTTATACAGTGTGACACTCACACGAAAACGTACATAAGATATAACAAATATTAATTAAAGTCGTTTGGTGTATCTTGACTTAATAAACATAAATTCAAAACGCGTAGCGGTTCTATAATTCCCACGGTTCACAGTCCGCCAAGCCTCGCCCCTCCATCTTGTATCAGCAATTGCTAACAGGTTGCTTACCTACAGCATAGACGTAAGACAGTGAGCTTTCGCTCAGCAAGTACAACTATCCTAAACCGCGACACAACACAATAAGACACACATACATAACATAGCATAATTTAATCATTGCATACATCACATAGCTTAACATTTCATAACATGTCGTAATTTATCATACATATGCATGAGCCATTTATGCTTTCTTATGCTTTCTTATCCATTCATAACTTACTTTCTTAGCTTATCTTAACATATGGGCCCCATAAGTGTCCGTACCGGGCGCGCAACTATGAATTGGTTGGGGCGGCCAGTCCAATTCCAACTCAATCCACAGTCCAACCCGACCTAACGCGGGTCGATACGACACAGGCAACTTGCTTGCCATCATAACATTCTTTATCTTGTATTTGATCTCATTCTTAGTTAATCAGTGAACATGCGTCGTGATGTTCCACATAATTAAATCATGGCATATTTTAATCTTAACATGTTTCTAACATTTTTCATAACATTTTCATTAGCATATAACATTTTACTTTTCATAACATATTTCATGACATTTCATAAAGCATAGCATATAATCATAACACTTTGTAACATTTCCTAAATCCTAACATATAACTTTTATAGCACATTTAGCATGTAACACTTCATCACCCATAGCACTTAACATTTCATACTTAGGCAAGTATACACAACAAAGCCTATGCTGTAGGCGGAGTTGTACTTACCTTGTTTGTGATTGATGTGTCCACTGTCTAACTTGAGTTCGTCGGGACACCGTTGTATATTATATTCTGAGATTGAACAAAAGTAAGGGTTAGAAATGTTGGCAGTATACCCAACATTCTTATATAACCTTAGTTATATTCCCTTAATTAATTTTACGTTATCCTACTTGGTTACATTGAGTAACCCTAGGATTTAAATCTAATCTAATCGACTTATTTTATTTTAGTTTAACTTTAAATTTCAAAATTCATTTTTGTTTTCTTTTTAGAAAACCTTATGTTTTTGGTGCAAAACCCTTTATTTTACTTAAAAATTGGAAATCGTAAAATAAAATTCATAAAAATTATTGACTATTGGAAACTGTCTTTGGAACAGTCTCACAATGCCATTTGTCAGTTCATATAAAATTTTTCCTCTTTCTGTACGGTTTTGGGAAATTCTGCACAGGAATTCCCTATTTCCTGTATAGTTTTTGAAATCCATTTTCATTTAAAAATCTAAACAGATTTTAGAAAAGTTTTCTTCATGAAAGTTTTAGCTATCGAAAATCCCTATAACTTTCGTGTTTTGAGGAAAACCCAGTTTCGCTCATATCCTTGTCAGTTTTTATTTGAAACTGACTGGTCGTGTATTGAAGTCTGGGCACATTGGTCTCGGGTTTTCATGAAAATGGAGGCCATTGGAGCCTAATTTTGGAAAACTGTTCGCGCATTCCCCTAGGAAAAACTGTGTTCTACAACTTTCATGTTTTGAGTTTTTCTCAATTCGGCCTCTAAAGGCCTCAAAATTAACTTTTCCCGAAACTGGTCAGGATCCATCCGAACCTGACAGTTTTTCGGTTTAAATTTCATTTTACGTCCTAAACACGGAACCTAGCTCGACCAGCCACCGCGGGAGCTCTAATACACACATGCAGCGGTTTCTAACGTTAAACATTCATCTCTCACATCAACATAAACATCATGCATAAATTTATAAAACCCTAACCAACCATCAAACACCTAACATGCATATTCTTTGCAACCACCAACAAAAACCCTAACCTATCAAGCACAAACCCTAATTTTTTTTTTAAACTAAGGCAGCAATAAACAGTGAGCTTATGCTCTTACAACCAATTGCTTAAATACATTTAAATTTCCTCAATTGAAATTTAAATGAAAAGCTTATGGATTCAAGGGTTTTACCTCAATTTCGGGTCCAAAATTTAACTTGCTTCACTTCTCCCTTTTTCCTCCCTTCACAGCCGACTCTCCAAGGGTGATTGGCTCCCAAAAATGTCGAGCTCCTTTGCCCAATTTCAGGTCACCAACTTGGTCAAAAATTCTGGCCAATGTCTTGGCTTAGTTCTCCCCCCCTACAACCGGCCTTGGTTAGGGAATTGGGCACCAAATTTTTTTTCACTCTTCTTGCTTGCTCCTCAACCAAAACCGACCCTTACTCTCCTAATTTGCTCTTGATTTAGGCTAGGATTCCTCTCTTTCCTTCTCCCTCAAATCCGGTTTTGGTGGGTAAAGATTTTGGCAAAGTTTAGTTGCTTTTCTCTAATTAATTTGATTTTTGGGGTCACCTATTTATAGAGGTTGGGGATTCTTCTTGAAATTGGATTTTGACCCCAAAAGTTTTGGGAAATCAGCTTCCCCCCTACAGCTGGCCGGCCTTGTTCAAGAAGAAATCACAATACTTTCCAATTTTTTCATTAATTAGAGAAAATGATGCAATATTTAAAAAGTAAGTGATGTAAGCCTACCTTAAGGCTTGTTTGCCATTTCTTTTCATTAGACAGTCCATTTTTAAGTTAACATAGGTATTTCCAATACTGGATTCACTTATACACAGTATTGGTATTTTGAACTGCAGTCCAAAATTCATCTGTGTAAAACCGAACTGTATAAAAATTTTCTTATAACTTGAAACCACTTGGCCCAAGTTATTCTAATTATTGTACTTGATTTTGCTATGGTGGTTTTGAATCCTAAACATATCATTTTAATCATAAAAACAGCTTTATGCAGTACAAATCTATACTGCGAATTATTTAATCGTACAGTCTTTTTCTTTAACTTTTTGGGTCAATCTTTAGCTTTCTCGTCCGCCATTGACTTTCTTGTCAACCACTGACTTTCCCGTCAAATTTTGACTCTCGTAGTCAACAGTTGACTTTTTGGTCAACCGTCGACGTTTTCGGTCAAACTTTGACCAACATTAAATTTTTGGCGATTTTGCTCCTTTTTGCCTAAAAGGTCATTTGCTTGACTCAGCAATCATTTTCGAGTCTTATAAAATCATAAAACTCACAAAACGTAACAAAAGACCTTAACCGGCTTTTTCATGCATATCTTCAAATTTTGTACAAGTTTCTTAAAACAAAAGAAATTGTATTAGTGTAGAAATACTTGGTATTACAGCGCGTGTCCTGGAAATTTGTGAAGCATTAAACACGAGGTACACAAATCTAGATTTCATGAACAAGAACTCAAAGATTCTTGTTGATCAAAATTTACTATATAATAATAAACTCATTGTTCTACTAGTGTCACCACGTAACTAACTTCTAGATATCATCATCTATATTGTTTTCATGCAAAAAAATAAAATAAAAAACTACGTATACCATATTAATCTTAATTTTTTTTATTTTGAATTATTATTCTTTTAATAAAGATTACCACATTAATTAATAACAAAATATTATTTTTGCCAATAATTAGTACAAAGTTTCAGATAAAGACTTACTTTACTTGGCTAAAGAAAAACGGGTGGTTTTTGTTTTTTTCTTAGTTGTGCAACCTCCATCTCGCTTTTTTTTACATACTCTCTCTCCTCCTTTGTCGTTGACGTCGTCCTTCCCAAGGAGCTCCTCTCCTCAACGGTGCTCCACCGGTGCTTTGCCAACTCATTGTTTTGGGTAATTTAATGTAATGATTCACCTATGTAGACCGTTATATTATTGCTCAAACTAAATTTTTGTTTATAATTATTAAAAATACTTACGTTTGAGTACTGAAAATCTCATATTAATTTTTTTTTTTTTTAATTAACTTTTGTCACATTCTTATAAAATAAATAACTTCATAAAACTTTATTATTTATACATATAACTATATATAAAACTCAAAACATGATAATAATAAATTTTAAAACAAAATTTGCGAAATAAAAAATACGTAGTGATATCCCATACTGCCTTTGTTTGCTCAGCATCCCTCAAGCATTATGTTGCAAGTTGATTACCTGCAATATGTATATAACTAATGAGCTAATTTCTATTAGCAAGTACAAACATAGTTCTCGCACTGAAATGAACATGAACTTCAGATGAGAATACATGATCCAACTGTGGAATCTAAGGCGTGGTCCAATTATATTCATTTATGGATGTGTTATTTTCCATTATAAACTTATTATATTACTTATCTGTGGGCTCCTATGTGTACGTACCAGGTGTGCACAATCAACATAAGGTTAAGGCTTGCAAGGTTCCTAACGATTGGCAACTTAAGAGTATAATCGGTAATTTTTAAGAAAATATATAGGAATTTCCTATTACAAGCATTTTTTTTAAGTTTACTTTTTTATGCTTAGCTTGTGAAAATCACATCTCAAGTAATTTTATTGTTTTAAATGAGAAAAATCGGTAATGTTAAAGAAATAAATAGAAATTTTCAGTTATGACATTTCTTGCAACAACTTTTTTCTAATGACAAAAAATCAATTCCAGGTTTCAATTTGTGGCATTTTTAAAAAAAATAATGCTAGGGACACCAACTCCAATCTCAACTTTTTGAGTAACAACTCATATGCCACATAGGTTGGTACTCAAAACTTGGGATTAGAATTGGTGTTCCTAATTTTTTTTTTCCTTTAAAGTTCTCGTATTTAAAAACAACATCATTTCGGGAAAAGTTTCTTTGCGAAAAGTGTTCTTTTTATCATGCTCTAAAACTTTCATGTTCAAGTCATAAGCCGGTTTGACCCGTAAGGGATCCATTTCCTCAAAAACACAAACTACCTATTTCGCAAAAAAGACGTCCCAGACCTGATATGTAAAATGGCCCAAAACATCATCTTAGAATTTGAATTTCTAAGTGGCTATTTGAGTCAAAAATGTTCCTAACATATGACCTTTCGTTCTCGGACACTTTTAAAAAATGTCACAAAATCATGCATTGGATTGGTTTTTACCACACAAGAAAAAACTCTTGCTAGAAATACCATAAATGACATCATAAATAAATACAAATTTATTTAATTATATAAAATACTAATTATAAATACTAATTTGTATCCACAATGTAACCAGTTGGATTACCAAATGGTAACCAGTTGGTTACTGGCTCTCAATGGGTTTCCGATCGGTAATCACCGTCACCAATGAGTTACCGGTTGGCTACCAAACGGTTACCAATTGATTACAACCGCCGACAGGTTACTGGTTGGCCACCAAATGGTAATCAATTGGTTATGAATTGCTGGCAGGTTTTCGATCGATAACCACTGTTGCCGGCGGGTTATCAGTTGGCTACCAAATGGTAAGTCTAAACATGTATTTTTCATATTCAAAAAGTGTCGTTTTTTTATGCTTAGCTTATGAAAATCACATATTAAGTCATGCTACGTTTATGTAATACAAAGAAACACGATTGCTTCTATCAACCAATATAAAAAAGTGGTTTTTTTTACCCACTTCATTTTACTTATGACACACCCTTTTTAAGGTGAAATTTTATTATTACAAAAAATATACCCTTAAATAAAGTGTCAAAAGTGGACAATACTCTTAATGAACGTAATTACTTTTTTTCTTTTTATTATTGAAACTGTAATTTGTTGTTTACGAAACAATTGATATTATGCGCTCAAAAAATTGTGTTATTGTACAGCATAATATATGTACATTATTTTTTGAAGGCAGTTTTCATTAGTGTATATGTTAAGGTGATCAAAAACACTATCAATAGATTGGTGACGCAAGTTTCGACCCTTGTTGTTAGGACATAATATCTTTCTTGGATAACCAGCTTCTTTGTCTGCCGTCTTTACGAAATTCCACGCTCCTTCTATATACTCCTTAATAGCTCTCTAATTTTTATAAGGGTTAATTTCACTTTTAGCACCTATAGAAATTTTATTATTAAAAATGGCATTACTTTTTTTTCCCTTCATTACTAGCACTTAATGTGGGTCCCAGTAGCATTTAATGCATATCAAATTACGGGTTTACCCTCATCTCCTTCAGCTCAAATATCCCTCTCCCTCGCATGGCCCAAAAATTTTTTTCAAACCAACATCTACAGTATTGTAGAGAGAGAAAACTGAAATCCAGAGAGAGAAAGAGTTACCACCCACCATAATCTTATTTTTTTTTTTCACTTTTTCGCATAGCCCCCCACCCATTTTGAAACCCAAATCTTCATATAATAGAGAGAAACTTCCATTTAGAGAGATAAACTTCCATCGAAAGTTTTTTTTTTTTTTTAAATCTAACATTTTTAGCAATTTTTGAGTAAAGGTCATTCCTGTTATGACCATCCGGTCATTTTCGTAATGACCGTGCCTTTATTAGTTTCAATACTAGTGTCGGTCATTTTCATAATTACCGGGTGGTCATTTTCGTAACGACCGTGCCTTTGTTAGCTTCAATACTAGTGTCGGTTATTTTCATAATTACCGGGTGGTCATTTTCGTAACGACCGTGCCTTTGTTAGCTTCAATACTAGTGTCGGTCATTTTCATAATTACCGGGTGATCATTTTCGTAATGACCGTGCATTTGTTAGCTTCAATACTAGTGTCGGTCATTTTCATAATTACCGGGTGGTCATTTTCATAATGACACTAGTATTGAAACTAATAAAGGCACGGTCATTACGAAAATGACCACCCGGTAATTATGAAAATGACTGACACTAGTATTGAAGCTAACAAAGGCACGGTCATTACGAAAATGACCACCCGGTAATTATGAAAATGACCGACACTAGTATTGAAGCTAACAAATGCACGGTCATTACGAAAATGACCACCCGGTAATTATGAAAATGACCGACACTAGTATTGAAGCTAACAAAGGCACGGTCATAACGAAAATGACCACCCGGTAATTATGAAAATGACCGATACTAGTATTGAAACTAATAAAGGCACGGTCATTACGAAAATGACCGGATGGTCATAACAGGAATGACCTTTACTCAAAAATGACTAAAAATGTTAGATTTAAAAAAAAAAAAAAACTTTCGATGGAAGTTTCTCTCTCTAAATGGAAGTTTCTCTCTATTATATGAACGGATGGTCATAACATAGGTCATAATTATTATGACTGGATGGTCATAACAGGAATGACCTTTACTCAAAAATGGCTAAAAATGTTAGATTTAAAAAAAAAAAAAACTTTCGATGGAAGTTTCTCTCTCTAAATGGAAGTTTCTCTCTATTATATGAAGATTTGGGTTTCAAAATGGGTGGGGGGCTATGCGAAAAAGTGAAAAAAAATAAGATTATGGTGGGTGGTAACTTTTTCTCTCTGGATTTCAGTTTTCTCTCTCTACAATACTGTAGATGTTGGTTTGAAAAAAAATTTTGGGCCATGCGAGGGAGAGGGATATTTGAGCTGAAGGAGATGAGGGTAAACCCGTAATTTGATATGCATTAAATGCTACTGGGACCCACATTAAGTGCTAGTAATGAAGGGAAAAAAAATAATACTATTTTTAATAATAAAATTTTTACAGGTGCTAAAAGTGAAATTAACCCTTTTTATAATAACATCACATATCTAACTAAAGAGTTCTCCCTATAAGAACATGTAATTACATATTTTACATTATTTTATTTACCTGTTAAACCATAGTCAATCCCTATCCATCAACATAGGAATTTTCTATTACAAGCAAGGCATTGAATAAATGTTTGTTCTTATTAAAGAAACATAACAGAAAGAGCATCCCGGCTTAGTGCAACGTACCTTAAATAAAGACTAGCAGATTATGGAAGGGCTAGAAGATATATTACAGCAGAAGTATTGCCTCAACTCTGCAATAATTTCAAATTTCATAAATTTTCAAAAAGCTACAAAAAAAAAAAAAAAAAAAAAGAAGCAAAAATTGAGACCAAACATGAAAGTAAAAATAACAATCAAAAGAATTAAAATTGATAACATTAGGCTTTCTTTGAAAAGCGAAAAACATTAGAGGCCAAAAGAACAACACAACATAAAGTTACAAATAGAGTTTACACATTCAATCGATAAAGTAAAAAAAAACAGAGAAAAGAAGAGAAGGAAATAGGAAAGTTTCTATTAACTGCATTGAACTGCTTGGAGTTATGCCCAACAAAACTTAAAATACCTGTAAATTGTATTGAACTACTGGGAATTATTCACTAATTAGCTATCGACTATATATACAAGAAATTAATCTACAAGGAGTTAGTTTCAAAGTGTCCTGTGGCTTAGCCCAAGGTGATAGCATATCAAAATATGATGTCGAAGATGCAACAAAGAGGATGGTACCATAATTGACAATGACAGCTTCTAGACCCTACAATTTAACCTCTGATTAATCTATAACTAGGATAACTAGTCCTAATAGAAAAAAAATTTAAAAAGCTTATAAATGGTTTCAAAAGATGGGAATTATGATGTAAATCTAGTACCTGCAATAGAAAGAGAGAATGAGAGATGAAAATAACAAGTAAAGAATTTCGAAGAACTAATATTGCAATATTAATATAGTAAAGACAAAAGGGAAAAACAAGAGTTGAAATAACACTTAATGTTGCATCATCTAATCCAAAAGAGACATGCAAAAATCAAGCATCTCTTTGACAGATACAAAGCATTCACATCAGTATTGCAGAAGCAGAACAATGGGGTACTTTAACTCCAGCCTTTGCAAGAAAAATACACCCAGAAACAACACTTATGACCAGTGAGAGAGATTAAGAATATGTACTAATTATTGTTTACTGTTATCCAATAGTGTCTGACCATTATTAACTTCAAAAGGTGATATTAAACAACCATTATCTTATATTTTAATGTTTGAAATTAAAGCATTCACCATTTCAAGTTCCTACCTCATGTACAATTATCATCTCCTTTTACCTTATAATATGCTTGAAATGTGTGTGTGTGTGTTCTCGTTATGGAAATGCTTTCATTTTGCATGTTGCTCTACGAAAGTAGAATATGCCAAATTGGCAACAAAAAGTACATATATAAATCAAAACAAGTCCCGCTAATGTGATTACTAAAAAGGAAGCAACTTTCACTTTTGTTAAACAACAATTACTGCTACTACTAAATTATATTATAAAACATGGGAAAAAAAAAAATACATACCCCTTGAATCTCTTGTCAGTATTAAGACACTAGCCCACTAGCCCTCTTCTTGGTGATCTGATCCACGAGCTTCACTCCTAAGTAAGCACCCAAAAAAATAAACTATATTAGAAAAAAATTCGCATTCTCCGAATTATACAAGAGCAGTCCAATAATCAAATGCATCCAAACTCAATATGGATCTAATAACCAGTGTAAAAAAAAAAAAAAACACCCAAATAGCAAATATAGGAGCACGAATTCACATATATCAGTAATAATGTGTGTGTGTAAAATATCAGGGGTTTTGAGAATCATGTGCTGGGTAGATTTGGTACTTTTATCCAACGACAGAAACAAAATTAACTAAGAAAAACAAAGAAGTGCAATTACCTTTCATTGTACACTCATCTCTCCCCTTTCATATACAACGAAGATGCATAACTCGGTTATAGAGGATGGGAGACAACTGAAACCAAAAATTTATTCTATGGGGACCGAAAATTTTAGGGAAATTTTTTGGTGTTAAGGTTCATCAAAGCTTGAACGAAAATTTTGGGGTTTCAGGGAGATAAGCACTGAATGCTTTTGATGAGGGGAGTTCTCTTGTTTCATTAAGCAGATCTTGCTTTTGTGAGTTTTTGTACTTCAATTTTTTTTTTTTTTTTTTCTAGTTATTGTATTTGATATTTAATTTGGATTTAAAGGGGAAATAAAATAAGAGGGAAACATTCAGTCACGTTAATATTAATTTGAAGTTGTCAAAAAAAAAAAAAAAAAAAAGAAGAGAGAGAGGGTAAAGAAAGAGACGGTCAATTCGGAGTGATTGTTAGGCGTGTATATTTAAAGAAAAAGAATAAAAAAATAAAAATAAAAATAAAAATGACGCTATATCCCCTCACGTCTGAATTGGTTAAGATGTGTAGAGGTAACACTTTTTTGAAAACACTATGGTTCAATGCCATATATGCAAGCTTTTGTAAGGGGTGATAATTCGTATCATATGTCGGATTCGTGTCGTGTTAAAATCGTGTGGATATTTTTCTTCTCCGACCCGAACACGATCCGTGACCCAAACACGACACGAAACCACGACACAAATCCGTCACGGGAATTTACATTCCTATAAATGTAAATTTATATTATTGCTATAAATGTAAATTCATGCACAAAAAAATATAATCAAAGTGAATATGAATTCATCTTATTTTACATTTCCTTCTACGTGAATTTACATTCCTAATGACTAAAAAATACGTATACAGTAACTGAAGTTCACATTACCAAATAACATTCGAAATCCGATAGGAGACCAACCTATATATATGTCTATCTTTCTTACATAACTATAGATGAATATATAAGAATAAAACGCTGCAGAGATTGAACATACTTACAAATATTACTGATTTAGGATTGTCAGTTGTTAGCGAAAATCCAACATTGTTGTTATGAAACTTGAGAAGAACATGCACTAGATCTTCAGTTTCACCACTTTTTGCTTTTGCCGTCTCCGCTTTATGTTCCTCATTAATGACGATCCCAAGTATCCTGTCACATTGTTGGTGCAGCTTCTCGTGTTTAGCCCTCATACCGAAGATCAAAGGATCAAGAAAACCGAAGGAAGGAAAGAAATCGACAAGATCAAAACCCGATGCTATCTTCGTAGAATCCAGCACGATCGATATGAACTCCTCTTGATCTTTGTTCTTCTTCCCAAAGGCTGCTCGGCTTGTAATGGCGTTAGTTGTGGAGTGGATTTTCTCAGTGAGGTTGATTGTAGACCTGGCATTTGAAGCAATCCATTCTACGAGATTTAACATCTCTTCCTCTCTAGGTAAGCGATGGCCTAGATGCAAAGGCAGCGTCATGAGTTTTCATCACCTGTTCTGCGTACTCCAGCGACGAAACTACTAAAGTTGGGACCTGTCCGATTCGGATGTACATCAAGGGTCCATATTTCTTGGCCAGGTCTCTTAATGCATGATGGGGAAAAGGGCTTAGAAGCTGGTGCAAATTTCCTATGATGGGCTACTTCCATGGTCCTGGGGGTAGTTTGGATGTGGATTTAATGGTCATTGATGATTTTTTTTGAGTGTGTTTAGAAGAAGAAACACAAAGAGGATTAAACTGAGGAGAATTGGAAAGGAGAGAAGTTGGAGAGCCATGGAAAAAGTGAAGAGAAAGATTTGAACAACGGAAGGCTACAATTCTTTGTTGATTTTTGATGCTTTTATATATATATATATATTGAAGCCACTAGGGCTAGCCCAGTTGGTAAGAGAAGAAGGGTTTAAGATTTTAGGAGTCATAAGTCTCAAGTTCGACCCTTGATTGGTGTAACGACCCGGCTACATGCAACGTGTTGGATTTGTTCTTAATATTCAATTGTTCACTTGTTCATCTTCATGAAAACCACAATATTTGATAAACTTTTCAAGCTTACCAAATTGTGTTTTTAGGTTAATTCCTTAACCAACATACACTTAGCATTCACTCATCATTATCATCATCATTATTCATGATATCTCCTTACTTAAACATGTGAAGGTATTTTCACAAACACATAGTGAGCAATGAGCACACATAATATTAAACTCAACATAGAGCATAAAAATCAAACTCATGTTTAGATCTAGCACCAAGTTAACCTAAGCATAGATCTAGGCATAACCAATCAAATCAAAACCATAATATAGGGCAAAATAAAAATTATAAGCTAATGCTCTTACAATCCAAACTTTGAATTACACATAAATCCTCAACCAAAAGCTTAATAAAATTCTTAGAGGATCAAGACGAATATCTCTAGTTAGAATGGTTACTCTAGACCTTGGAATGAGAAAATTTTTTTCCTCCACACTCTTCACCAACAACCAGCCACTCTCTCTCTCTCTCTCTCTCTCTCTTTTTTCTTCTTCTTCTTTTCTAAGGCTAGGGAGGGAAAGTTGGAAGAGAACTAAAAATTGGAAGGTTCAACTTTCTAGTTCTACATACAACCCCTATTTATAGGTGGAAATTTCCAAATTTTTCACAATTATTTTTTTTCCTCAACTTTCTTAGAATTTCATATTTGGCCCTAAAGACAAAATATTTGCCTCTTAGTCCCATGAGGTGGCCGGCCATTTGGGAGCTTAATCCACCAAAAAATCTTTTCATACTCATCCACTTAATTCTTTCCAATATTTCAAAAATTCCCAAAATTCACATAATTATCTTTACTTACTTGGCCTCCAAGTAATGTCATGTTTGGCATTCCCTCCTAATACACAGTCTATTTTCTTAATAATACATATAATACCAATACTGTTTTAACTATAAACAGTACGGTCATACTCAACTGCAGTCCAGAATTCATTTGCACTTAACTGAACCGCGTATAGGTTTTTCTTAGGACTTGAAGCTACTTAGCCCTCATTACTCCAAATATAACTCCTGATTATTCTAGAGCAATCCAATACCTTATTCTTAACCCTGCATCCGTAATGACGGTCGGCTGCAGTATAATTTTAATACTGCTTATAATACGGCAGTACCATCTTATACAGGTCACGAGTTATCCTGGACATACATAGGCTATTTAAAAAACATAAATCATCATCGAGTCTTATGATACTATAAGAACTCAAACATATTCTGATAATAAAATTATGAATTTTACATTGATATTCATAATTTTCATGAAATATCACATGAACACATAATATGGACTTAAATTCCTTTATATATAAGGGATTCATGAGTCCGTAAAAAAATTCGGTTATTACAAATGCTTACATACTAAAAATTATATGCATATACATATTGATATTTATATCTGAACAATTCTACGAACAACTATTTATATCCTAATTTTTAATTCTACGAACGAACAAATATGATGAGAAGTTGTCATTTTTTCATTAATAGTTAGATATAATTTTAAATGACGTGGTATAATTTTTCACACACTTAATTGTAAAAATAGACAATTCTTATATCATATAAATTGAAACTTAAAGTTTAAAATCGAAACATGTATCTTTAATATTATTATTATTATTATATATATATATATGTCAACTCCCATTGGCTTGATCTACCATACGAAGAAGAAGAAAATGAAGGAAAAAAAAAACCTTCATTGACTTATTGGATGGCGTGTATTGAAACTATTTTTTCTCTTATCAATTACCAATACCATTCCCCTTTTTCTTTTTCTTCTTTTTTATTTTTTTTTTATTTTTTTTCTTTTTTCTCTGGCCCACTTTTCTCTTTTTTAGACTGATTTTTCTTTTTCATAAACTTACCCTTAATCTTTCTCCTTCATGCTCTAAAAAAGAAATACAGAATAAACTAAACAAAGCTAGATGGAACCCATAGGAAATCATTCAATATATTTGGTTTTTCATGCGTATCATTCTTTTCGAAAACGGTTTTACCTTCTTTTATTTAGCACTGTAAGTAAAACAAAAGAGATAGAAAAATTATTGTTTAGTACAATTATCATTTTGTCCAAATATTATCAATCACTTTTTGTTTTCAGAATTTTTTTTACTAGATTTAGAAACACAATTTAGTATTGTTATTATTACTATTATTATTATTATTATTTATTTTTTTTATTGGTGTCAGTTTTTTAACAAAATTCACTATATGATGGGGCTCATCGTCTAGTTTTTCTACCTAGTTTAATATTATTAATCTTATTTGTTTAATATTAGCAATCATTGTTAGTTTTCATATTTTGTTTTACTAGACTTAGAAACATAATTTAGTAATTCTTCTTTTTTTCTTTTTCTTCTTTTTTTTAATTGATGTCAAAGTTTCCTACCTAGTTTTTCTTGTCAACCGTACTTCCTTTCTATCAGTCTCATTAAATTATCAATTTTCATCACCAAACTCCTTTTAACATGCTTTCTTTCATTTCCCTTTTTCGTTACACTTTTTATTCATACCAAACTAAATATAATATTAAGGGCCGTTGATTGTGAAACTCGTGCGTGGTGGTAGTTAAAGAAGTTTTACATCGCGTTTTCTTTCAATTGTGAGTACTTGACATCATCGTTTATCTTATCAAATAGTGATGATATGGACAGCAATGGTTTTGTCCTAAGTACTTGGGGAATCCAATGTTGGAGGACGGTTGTTTATTTTCGACGAAAAAGAAATCTTATATGAATTGAAAATTTGAAATATGAGAGAGATTAATTTACTCACGGAATTAGTTTTTAAGGAATACTCTTATATTTAGTAGCTGGATAAATTTGACAATTGTAGCTTCCCCACAAAAAACTTATAATGATTAATTGATCTATTTATAGCATCATAATTTTAGTAACTATTGATGCATTGTATAAATATACTGAAAAAATATTACAATAAAATCAACTAATTGTTACAATAACGTATAAACTACTAATAAGGCTGGCAGCTAAATAAGATAGTATACCTAACTTTTTAATGATTTAGTTTATGATTTAAGTAGTTCAATATCACACAATAATAAGTATGTAGTATTACTAAATAGTTACTCGGTCATATTATTGGTAATCGACGTAAGGAAAAGTAAAAAAAAAAAAAAATATTTAAAACGACGTTGAAATAAAATAAAAATTGAGGGAAAAATAAATTGTAATACACAACTTGCATGTACGTTTTTTCTTTTCAGAGAATCTTTCTGCTAATAAAAACAATCCTATATATTGGAGCTGGGTTGTCTTATGTACAATCTTGTTCCTAGGAAAGCTAGGATTAATTTCTTTTGCATTTTAGTAGCCTACCTCCGGCCTGTTCTTTCTCTCTCTCTCTCTCTCTCTCTCTCTCTCTCTCTCTCTCTCTTTTCCCCTAATGAGCATTCCAAGGGTAAATGGACATACATAAAAAACAAATAAATAAATAAAAAATAAAGGGCGTTCATTGAAATATCCCTCATGAGTGTAACGGTCAACAATTAAAGGATTTCAATGTTAAAAAATTAATTAGTAAAAAATGACAATTATATGATGTAGCTCAAAACAAACAAGAAACGACAATTTACCAAAAAAAAAAAAACACAAGAAACGACAATAAAAGTCTTGAAAGCAAGCATATTTTGCTGATCCCTAGACTTGCAAAAACTCTCTCTCTCTTCATTTACAGTTGTGGGAGCTTATATTTGTGAAAAAAGACATGTCTCAAACCATCGTCAACATATTTTTCAATCTCAATATTATATTTTTCACAAACCATACACAATGTTATTTTTAATGTTTTTCTACTTTTTATCATCATTATTTTGCCTTAAAACTTGTATAAGTCAACTTTAGCATTTAAATAATTAAAAAGAAAATATAATAATTGATTATATGCAAAATTCAAGATTTTAATTAATAAAAATCAAATGTTAAATTTGGTATTGGTTACACCTTATGAAAAATTTACTGCAAAGTAAAATATATGACAAATTTAACATCGAAAATAGCAATCTATTTGAGATCTTTTTTTTCATCCAAATCAAAATTTTCCATTGACATAATAATTTAACATTACATTAGAGATGCTCTCTTAGACCAGTTTGCCATTATACAACTTTAGTGTCAGTAATCTTGAAAATCTAAAATTAAAAAAAAAAATTATCGATCTCAAAATTAAAAACCACAATGCCTCCAGTCCAAGCTAATACATTTTTACATTGAACCCTTATAATACTATATACTAGGCTTGTAGCACGTCTATGTCGTAATATACATATGTTGTAATATATGTATATTACCACATATATGTATACATATATGGTAATATGTGTATAAAAGGACGTGTATATGTGGTAATATACATCTTTTAAAAAGATTAAAATCTAACTTATAGAACGTACTAATTTTATTATTAATAATACTGGTAAAAGCTAGTAGTTACTAACTTTGTCAAAAAAAAAAAAAAAAAAAATCATATCTTTCTTTTTAATAAATTAATAAAACTTCTTTAGTAGAGTAAAAATGCTTAAACAATACTTTTTACAACTTATCTACTTTCTTCCATTTTTCGTTATATCATTATATATACATATATAAAGATAATGAATGCTAATTCACTTTGTTTTCCTTACATTAGTCTATGAAGAAATATTCTGCAAAACATAGAAAGAAGTTTAAAAAGAAGAGATGATAATTTTTTAAGTTGTCTTTGTTTTTCAAATACGTTAACCATGAAGAAGGGAATAATTATCTTATTTTTGTTTTTCTAATACATTAACCATGAAGAAGGAAAAATGAATATAATTCAACCAAAAAAAAAAAACTTTTAAGTCGATTAATTTAACTTCTAAGATATTAGTTTAGTACATTTGCAAGTATAGGTTTAGAGTGAGGTATAAGGCATGAAGGTAGTTAGAACAAAAATACTTTAGTGTAAGGTGTGAGAGCATAAACAAGCCATATGGATTAAAAATTGACCATTAAATATAAACTAAATGAAAAGATCAGAATAAGTTTGAATCATTAGATTGAGTCAACCAAAAGGATGAAGTACAAAAGCTATTCTCCCTTCTATCTAATTTATAAGTGTATATATATATACACACACATAAACAAGACATAATAATAATAATAATAATAATAATAATAATAATAATAATAAATCATGTAAGAAGGTGAAACAAGCATGTAGTTGGAATAAACACTTTTGTTTTTTTTTTCCTCTATCATCATTTCTTATAGATAGTAATAGATATAATAATGCACTTCATTTTGAGATACACCCGTTTTTTCTTGATATATACTATAGTTGCTCATCTCTCAATTTATTGGGAAAAATAAATCCAGAAACAACCACAAACTAAAATTCAACGTCAACAGAGAAAACCTTATTAGTCTACTGGGTCTTCTAGTGGCTTTCTAACTTTTCTTATTACAACAAAGGAATGATACAAACAAACAGCTGGTACTTTAAGACTTAGAAACAAAATACTTTATTTTCCTAAGTGGCCCTTTTCAGTAGTTGAGAGGTCATATATAAGCAATGGGAATCAAGTGCAAATTATCCCTTCTACCAACCGCTATGCCAAACAACTCGGTCATATCCAAATCTTCATGTTTCATTCCATTGGGGAACTTCCAATCAAAATGATAAAGCAACATTGCAAGAGGAAACTCAATGTTGATGAGACCAAACAACATTCCCGGGCACATTCTCCTTCCAGCACCAAATGGGATATTCTCAAAATTTGCTCCTTTGTAGTTAATAGAGCTATCCAGAAACCTCTCTGGTATAAAACTGTCTGGTTCAGTCCAATATTTAGGATCTCTTGCAATAGCCCAGGCATTAACTATTACCCTGGTTTTCACCGGTATCTCGTAACCATCAATCTCACATTTCTCTCTACTTTCTCTTGGAACTAACAGGGGACCGGACGGGTGTAACCTTAGTGTCTCTTTGACAACCGACTTCAAATATGTCATCTCGCTGATGGCTGTTTCATCAACTAACCCTTTTCTTTTAAAGACTTCTCTGACTTCATTCTGTACTTTTTTCATGACTCTCGGATTCTTTACTAGTTCGGCCATTGCCCAATCTAAAGCGATAGAAGATGTATCGGTTCCAGCAACGAAGATGTCCTGAAAGTTAACATCACTCATGTTATCTAATTCTTTTTTTTTTCTTTAAGTTTTGAGCCAAAGAAATATAATTTTGATTATTCAGTAAGTTGATAATTGTATACAATTCTTGCAATAACGAAAAAGGCATGGTTTGTCGGTCAAAGCTTTTGTACACTGGCTGAACATTTTAAATTTTTTAGACTTGCATGTATATATACGGGAGAATTTGTGCTATATACTATGTAAATCTCAACTTAATAAAAGGAAGGAAAACTTGAATCTGTAATAATTTGTGTTAATATTTTTTCTGATGGGCATCACCAAATTGACGGCTTATAAAAAACTGAAGTATAAAGATGAATGCCCAGGAACAATCAGGGACGAAGGTAAAGTAAGCCGTTAAACTTTTCTTATTTTAAAATTAAGCCTAATATACTTTATGATTTTATTTGTTTATTTTTCTCCACTCAAAATAAGTTATCTCATTTAAGTTCTCATTAAAAACTTAAATCTTTAAGTTCATAGAGATCGAGAGAGAAATTTTCAATCGTATTAAAAAGGGATTTTAATACAAGTTTTGTCTTTCTTTTTGAGGATCATCAGATTACTAATAAATCCATTTTTGTTAAGAGTTTTGTCTCATATAATACGTGCTTTCTTATGTTTGATCTTTTTGTAACTCTTTAATGAGTTTAATGAAATTTCTTCTAATTTAAAGAAAAACAAAACAAAACAAAACAAGTATTAGCCGATAACCATAATTATAATTATAATAATAATATAGGAGCCAAAGTATGGCTTGGAAGCTTTTAAATATATTGTCAAAAGTAGGGTCAAATCAAATCTTTTAATACAACCAAAAAAATATATTGTGATAAATGGTAAGCCATTACTTTGATCCATACAAGTCAAGTCAACTTTTTGTCTTCTAAATTTTCTCTTTTCTAAAATAAACGTAAGTGTTATTTTCGTACCCAAAGTGCCGTTTCAATTTAATTGAAGTATAATCTCTAGATACCAAGTCGATTCTGAAACTCTACCCATGTGAATATAATATATATACACACACAAAGTGTTGTATCCGACACCATATGTTATTTAACATGTGAACTTTGGTTATTATAAATGTGAATTTCAGTTACTAGAAATGTAAATTAATGCATAAAGAAATATAATCAAAGTGTGAATGTTAATTCATCTCATTTTACATTTCTATATTAATTTATATTTCTAGTGATTAAAGTTTACGTTTATAATAACTGAAATTCACATTACCGGATATCATTCGAAACCCGATAGGAGACCAACCGATATATATGTCTATCTTTCTCACATAACTATAGATGAATATATAAGAATAAAACGCAGCAGAGATTGAACATACTTACAAATATTACTGCTTTAAGATTATCAGTTGTTAGCGAAAATCCAACATCGTTGTTATGAAACTTGAGAAGAACATGCACTAGATCTTCAGTTTCACCACTTTTTGCTTTTGCCTTCTCCGCTTTATGTTCCTCAATAATGTTCCCAAGTATCCTGTCACATTGTTGGCGAAGCTTCTCGAGTTTAGCCCTCGTACCGAAGATCAAAGGATCAAGAAAACCGAAGGAAGGAAAGACATCGACGAGATCAAAACCCGATGCTATCTTCACAGAATCCAGCACGATCGATTTGAACTCCTCTTGATCTTTGTTCTTCTTCCCAAAGGCTGCTCGGCTTGTAATGGCGTAAGTTGTGGAGTGGATTTTCTCAGTGAGGTTGATTGTAGATTCAACCTTTGAAGCAATCCATTTTACAAGATTTGACATCTCTTCCTCTCTAACCGGTCTAAAAGATTGAACTCTCGCCGCGCTCAAGAGCTCCTGAGTACAAATTTTTCGCACTTGTCTCCAGTACTCTCCATATGGGGAAAATATTATGTCTGTTGAATTATAGTGCAGGATCTTCGAAAAGGTAAGCGATGGCCTAGATGCAAAGACGGCGTCATGAGTTTTCATCACCTGTTCTGCGTACTCCGGCGACGAAACTACTAAAGTTGGGACCTGTCCCATTCGGATGTACATCAAGGGTCCATATTTCTTGGCCAGATCTCTTAATGCATGATGGGGAAAAGGGCTTAGAAGCTGGTGCAAATTTCCTATGATGGGCAACTTCCATGGTCCTGGGGGTAGTTTGGATGTGGATTTAATGGTCTTTGATGATTTTATTTTGAGTATGTTGAGAAGAAAAAACACAAAGAGGATTAAACTGAAGAGAATTGGAAAGGAGAGAAGTTGGAGAGCCATGGAGAAAGTGAAGAGAAAGATTTGAACAACAGAAGGCTGCAATTCTTTGCTGATTTTTGATGCTTTCATATATATATATATATCTATATATATATATATTGAAGCTACTAGAGCTAGTCCAGTTGGTGAGAGAATAATGATTTAAGGTTTTAGGAGTCGTAAGTCTCAAGTTCGATCCTTGACTTACATATTAATGCATATACATATTGATATTTATATCTGAACAATACTACGATTAACTATTAATATCCTAATTTTTAATTCTGTTAATGAACTAATATGATGATAAGTTGTTATTTTTTCATTGATAGTTAGATATAATTTTAAATGGTGTGGTATAATTTTTCACACATTTAATAATAAAAATATACAATTCTTATATAATATAAATTGATGCTTAAAGTTAAAAATCGAAACAGGTGTCTTTAATATTATTATTTGTATATGTCAACTCCCATTGGCTTGATCTACCATACGAAGAAGAAGAAAAAGTACGGGGGAAAAAAAACCTTCATTGACTTATTGGATGGCGTGTATTGAAACTGTTTTTTCTCTTATCAATTACCAACTCCTTTCCCCTTTTTCTTTTTCTTCTTTTTTTATTTTTTTCCTTTTTCTCTGGCCCACTTTTCTCTTTGTTAGACTGGTTTTTCTTTTTCATAAACTTTCCCTTAATCTTTCTCCTTCATGCTCTAAAAAAGAAATACAGAATAAATTAAACAAAGCTAGATGGAACAAAACCCATAGGAAATCATTTAATATAGTGGGTTTTTCATGTGTTTCATTTTTTTCGAAAATGGTTTTACCTTCTTTTATTTAGCACTGTAAGTAAAACAGAAGAGATAGAAAAATTATTATTTGGTACAATTATCATTTTGTCCAAATATTATCAATCATTTTTTGTTTTCAAAATTTTTTTTACTAGATTTAGAAACACAATTTAGTATTGTTATTTTTTTTTTTTGGGGCCAGTTTTTTATATAAAAATTCACTTTATGATGGGACTCATCTTCTAGTTTTTCTACCTAGTTTAATATTATCAATCTTATTTGTTTAATATTAGCAATCATTGTTAGTTTTCACGTTTTTGTTTTTTACTAGACTTAGACACACAATTTAGTAATTCTTCTTTTTTTCTTTTTTTATTGATGTCAAAGTTTGCTACCTAGTTTATCTTGTCATCCGTACTTCCATTCTATCAGTCCCATTAAATCATCAATTTTCATCACCAATCTCCTTTTAACATGCTTTCTTTCATTTCTAATCCACTTTTCATTCATACCAAACAAAATATAATATTAAGGGCCTTTGATTGTGAAACTCGTGCGTGGCGGTAGTTGAGAAGTCTGACATTGCGTTTTCTTTCAATAGTCAGTATTTGACATCATCGTTTTTCTTATCAAATAGTGATGATATGGACAGCAATGGTTTTGTCCTAATCCAATGTTGGAGGACGGTTGTTTATTTTCAACGAAAAAGAAATCTTATATGAATTGAAAATTTGAAATATGAGAGAGATTAATTTACTCACGGAATTAACCTTTTAGGAATACTCTTATTTTCAGCAGCCAGAAAGATTAGACAATTGTAGCTTCCTCACAAACAAATTATAATAACTAGGTTATTTATTTATAACATCGTAATTTTAATAATTATTGATGCATTGTAGAAGTCTACTGAAAAATATTATAATAAAATTAACTAATTATTACAATAATGTATAAACTACTTACAAGGCTCTGACAGCCAAATAAGATAGTATACCTAACTTTTTTTAATGATTTAGTTTATGATTTAAGTAATTCTATATCACACAATATAAATATTTAAAGGAGATATTATCAAATAGTTAAAATAATAATTTAATAATTAAAAATAATTTCTACTGATGGTAGGAAATAAAATGTCATACTGTAAAAACTTTCTATTAAAAAATATTTTACATGTCAAATCATTATTAATGACTATAGTTAATAGAGGATCCAAAATCTAGATTTCCACATCGTTACGTTGTTGACAAAGATTGTGAGTGTGGAATTTCAATTCAAACATCAGTTAGACACTTTAATTGACTTGTATCGTTCTGACATATATATGAACCCACACACCAAAAATGCTAAGGAGCACGCCACAAAGATTAATCTAAGAAAAAAAATAATAAATTAAAAAGAAAAAAGAAAAAGAAAACACACACACCACACTATTTTTAGATTACACTTTGTATAAATTTGAATAGAAAATGTTGATTTAGATTACACTTTGTGATATAAAAACATTACAGGAAAAAAAAAAATATTGTTAAAACCCGCAAAACAAACAACACCTTATAACACTTTATAGTTATCTTTATCAAAAGTTTTGTATTTATTGTTGACCTTTTAATACTGGCGGCCCTGAATTTATCTAACTCTTAACTTTGACAATTTGCACCCTAATTTATAAATGTATAGCAATGTGGGTACGTAGTACAAATTATAACTAGGCGATAAGTTCAAAGAACACAATGCAATTTTAGTCTTTGTTTTTAGGTAAGAAAATCTCTTAATTTTAGGAGATTTGAAAGTCTTGAATAACTTACTCAATTATGTATTTATAATTTGTATTTATATGAGAGTTTAGTCATACTGCTACTTAATCATCAATAGTATATCCTCTCTTTTTCAGTGGATGAGCACATCTATAGGCAGGACTAGCTTTCCTCTCTACTTTAAACCCACAAATTACCGAGTTTTCCCTCACATTCTCAGATGCCAATCACCAATCTCTCACAAACAAGAAACTCAAAGATTCTCTTTGTTTTTGTAGTGTACAAGTCAATATTAGAAAAATACAGGTTCGGGAAATCACATAAAATAATTATTTATGTATCAACCTTATCGGGATGCTTCCTTTTTTTCTGTGATACGTCAACATCTTTCTTCTTCATATTTTATTTCTCATTCTAGTGTAACAGCTTATTTTCTATCAGCTACTAGTAAAATGGTGCAAAATTCCATTTATTAACTTTCTAGATCAATGGAAAAAGGTTATGAGATCAGATCAAGCATGAAAAAAAAAATCCTTGTTCTTCCCGTCTCTGTCTCTGTTCTGTTTTATCTCATGTTTCTCCCCTCTTTTAGAAAAGTGTTTCTTGTTTTGGTTCATAGCTCTGCACTATTCCCTCACCTCTTTAGGCGAGGGACTGCCTCACCACAGAGATTGGCCTGACTCTAACGTCTTGGCCGAAAAGGGCCGAGGTTCAAGGCTTGGCCTTCATAGGCATTTTGTAGGTAAAGACCTGAATGACACAAATTTAAAAATTATTATACTAATATGACACAAAAATTTACACTAAACTAACATGATACAAACTTAAACTAAAGTTAACTTTATAATTTATGTCATGTTGATCAATAATAGAGAATTTATGTTAGTTTGGTCAATAGATGAAAACAAGGTGATTATTTAGGTAAATTTTCTCTTTTATTTTATTTAAAAAATTCCAGGTAAAAGAACTGAAATTTCTTTCGAAATATGGCCCAGCCTGACCAGTCAGGCTATAGGACCTGGAAGGCCGACGGACCGTCCAGGACTCCTGCCCATATGTTTCTTTTCGGCCCGAATGGGTTGGGTCGGGCTGGCAGCCCATACTTTTGCCACTGCCTATCTGTTGATACCTTTATCCCCATACTCTTTAAGTTTTACAATTTTTATTTATTTATTTTTTAACTGATAAATGAGTTTTCAGTGTGGTTGTAAGCATGTAATACCACACACTATTTCACAATGTGTAAAAATCGAATCCCACATTCCAAATTTGCAACCCAAAAAAAAAAACAAAACAAAAAAACCAAAAAAAAAATAAAAAGTTTTCACTTTGCTGTAGTAGCAGCGAGAGGACAGATGCACGGTAGAGAAACGACATAAGAATAAAACGACAACAAATTGAAAAACTCTGAAATTTAGGAACTACATCATATAATAAACGACAACGACCTCGGAAGAAGGCATCGCGTGGAAAAAGACACTCGGTAGTGAAACGACAGCAGTCTGAAAAAATGACCCCAGAAACGAAATAAATATGTAATATACTTGGACATCAAATAAAATTAGGAAAGGACATAATATCGGGAAAACGGCATCAATATGAAACGACAGCCATACGAAAAACTTCATGAACATAAAGGAAATATTATTTAGAAGACCGTTTTATCTCATTTTATCGGGCAATATATACACTTTAAGCATTTTATAAGTATATATTAAAGTTCCCAAAAATATATCATGAAGTTGTGCAGGGGAAATGTATTAAAAAGGGACTTTTGCAATAACAATATTTTTCTTTGAACAAAAGAGTTGCTAACAGCAAAAATTCAGGGAAAAAATAATAATAAAAGTTGATAGTGGTTCACCTTAATATATGAGACTACGTATAGCCGCTATCGGAACTCATTATAATAATTAAGAAATTTCATCCTTCGATCCGCATACATCTCTATGTCAAGACAATGATTAGGCTCCACAACTTTTTATTTTATTCCCTGAACTTAAATACTCTTATAACTTTACCTCCGAACTTCGAAAACTAGTGCTTATTCTTCTCGAACTTTGAACTGTTAACAAGAATGTCCCTCGAAATTTAAATGTTAACAAAAGCACCCATGTTGTCATATATTTTAGTCATAATAACTTCATTTTTGCCCCTTATACATTAGTTCATTGTAAAACTGGCGATTACACCTCTCAAACCTTAAATTATTAGCAACAAAACACTCATTCTCTCATATTTCCTCTACTTAAAACTAATGTGACACTAATTTAAAAGATTAAAACTTCATTTTAAACTAAAATTTTTATTAAATAAAAAATAACCTTAAACATCTGTCATAATTCAAGGTTTTTCTAAATATGCAAGTTCTTTTAATTTTTCTTCGTTTTTCTTGACCTCAATATTAAAACAAATTTTACGAAAGAATTAGTTATTTTCATAGTTTGATACATTGCTTTGGGGATTTTTTTTATTTTTTAATCTTGTATCCTTTTTCGTGTTGTTAGCTTGTTTGGGTGTTTTAGTTTGTTAGCCCTTTTTTGGACTTTTTAGTTTAATAAAATTGATTTTTAAATGAAAAAAAAAATTGTGCTTGTTTTGTTTTCTATCATGTTGGATGATTTTGTTCAGTTGAACTTTGTTTTGATTAAAAATAAAATAAAATAAAATAGTAACAAGTAATTTTATGTATCATTTTGTTTTTGCATGAAAGTTGTATTAAATTTTTGAATATTTTATGTTAGATTTTAATAGATGTTTAAGATTATTGTTTTATCAATAAAAACCATATTTCAAATTTTTTTACTATTAAACTAGTGTCACATTAGTCTGGAGCTGATAAAATATGGCAGAACAAATGTTTTTTTGTTAATAGTTAAAAATTCAAAAGGTATAAGTACTATTTTTTAATGTTTGTAAGGTAATGTTTCAAATATACTAAAGTTTAAAGGGGACAAAAGTAAAGTTTTTCTAAATCTTATATGGCCAAGACATGAAGGAATGTATAATGCCCCGAAATGCCTTAGCAGAGTTTTATAAATAAAATCATAATTTTGTTTCACTATATTTGTTTTCTTAATTAATTGTTATATATCTTATACTTACTTGTGGAATGTTTAACCTCTCGAAACTGCGGTCGAATGATGTGCAAGACAATATGGCTTGTATTTTAAATGTGTTATTATTTTCATTTTGCTACTTATAATTTTATTGGTTAAAAATTCATACATTTTAAATTTTAAATTGACAAAAGTATTCAACCGGTGCTCTTGTGAAATATGTGTTATATATATATATATATATATATATATAATTTATTTATTTATTTAGTTATTATTAAAATATGGTAAATGATAAATGTTTATTATTATATACATAGATATAATGGTATGAGTCATCTTTGAGAATTTTATCATGCTTACATTTGGACACCCAAGCCTCCATCGATATGCCGACTTAACCACAAGAATTAAAACCTCATTATCAGCTAGTACTGTCGACAATATTAATCTCTTAGACACTCTTGGCTGCTTCTTCTACTTCTCAGTATGACCCCATATATCTCTCTTTTAGTTTCTCAAAATCCCAACCAAAATTTATAAGTATCAAAGACATGCGAAGGATTCTTGGCGCGTAATTCGTACAGTCAGAGTTCTTATATATATCTATATATATATATATATATATATATATATCATGAAGCTTTTATGGAATAATTGATGAGATTTATGATAGTTTTCCTTTGTATTTAATAGCTTGATGATTTTTGTGCGAATTTTAGTTACGCTTATTAATAAATAGTGTGCCAATCTATCCAGAACATCAGAATAAATGCATGTTGTCTTGAGAATTTGAGTGTGTGTGTGTATTATATGCTGGCTGATGTACGGAGTTATCTAACTACAATTATATATTTTAGTTATGTAGGTTTATATTGATCATCATGTGTATATATTTTAACTTATGTGTGTAATAAGTTAATTTTGCCGATAACACATACTACAAAGTGTTTGCTGTATTTTAAATTTTCCCGATCAAGAAAATACTAGCACATCAGGCTGCTGAAAGGGATCGAACATCTTACTTTTCATGTATTTAATTATAGTTCAAATTAAGGTAATCAGAAACTCTCAACTGCTCACAAGAATGATATTTTGTGTGTGATATATTTGTTAATATTATGATAATATTTGCATAACGTTTTCATATTAACGAGCACGACTGCACGACCATGTTTTCATGATTTTTAAGGAAAGCAATAGCATTGTTTCACAAGCATGTTTATGAAAGGAAAAGCTATTGTACCCTTATTTCCTATTTTAAAATGAAGTGTGGAGTATGATTTAGTATCTGGGTAGGTAAGGGACTCAGGTGAAATTGCTTAGCCCAAACTGAAAAGGACCTCTTTGAGAGGATATATATTATGAAAAAGATCTCACTGAGGTAGACTGAAAAATGGTTTCTTTGAGACGTCATTGAAACCAAACTGAATTGAAAAGGGTCAGACTAGGGTGTACCAGACATACATGACCTATCAAGTACTAAGCCAGATTTTACATTTGATGGGGCCCATGATGGATTTGACTGAGAATGTTTCAAAGTGACTGAAATGGGTACAATAAGACGATGAGGATTTTATACATGAATTCATTCCTGCATATGCTTCTACTTACTGAGCTTCGACTCATATATTTTATGGTGGTGTAGGTTTTCTTGTTAAGATTACAAGAGGTTGACTGAGTATGAGATTTTAATGTCCCATGACAGATGTAAATTTAAAGAAAGTTATTTTATTTTATGTTTATTGATTTGTTTGTAAATGTAACGCCTTTCAAACCAGCTAGTAATGAATTAGTTTAAGATTGACCTGCTAGCTTAGAGGGTATTATAGAATGGGTGTTTTCACTGATGGTTTAAAACTTTGAAAGGAATTCTTGCTAACAGTTTATAGTTTGAGGAGGTATAAGCACCGGTTTTTTCAAAGTACGCGTGGTAAAATTACAAGAATATTAAAGCTCAAGGCAAAAATAAAATTTGTCCTAGTTAAATTACACTTTTAATTGTTATTGTCAATCAGCAATTATGTCCCACAAGGGGCAAAGAAATGATAATGTTTCATAGTTTGAGAGGTGCTTATGTCAGCTTTCAAAGTCTATTGGGGGCAAAGAGGAGTCAGTTCTGGCGATAAAAATAAAATTCTTCCAACAAGTTTAATATTTCATTCTCAAAACTTTTGAAGTACATAGGATTCTAATGATCACTTAAAGCAGACAAGCTAACAACGAAGACATAAAAGATTGAAGCAGATTGTCTGTTAGAAGTTCTTCGTATTTATTTTATACTTTATTCTCCTTAATTTCATTCATGTCGGGTGCATTTTATTTTGCATGAAAGGAAAATTAAAAATGAGTAACGATTCTTTTTCCCATATAATAATTTGTTTACTTATAAAACCATTAATTTGACAAAGCGCCTCTAGTTTTTGCTCTCCCATTTTTGGGCTTTTCATTGGTTTTCAAACTGATAAGCAGTTTACTAATTGAGAAAGGAATATAATGTGAAAAATGAAAATAAAGAAGTAATAAGGATGATCATTGATTCTATTTATTATGTTTATTTGTCTAACTATTAGATGGTATATCGAAAAGCAATTCAATTTGTTGAAAACTTAAAGAGTACGTAGTAATCTTATCAATATAATTACTACAACATTCTTATACATAATTAAATAATCATTTTTTATGCAAAAGTGTTTTTTTTTTTTTGGTAGAAAAGACAATTAAATAATCAATTATACATACATGAATTTATTATGGCTATATATATGTAAATTTGACATCCATTCCTTATATTAAGGATATGGTAGGGAGACTAACCTTCCTTTTTCTCATTCGTTATATTATATGGTGTCATTATATTCTCATTATTGATTCCATAAATAAGCATATGATTAAATTAAAAAGAAAATTTCACCTACTTATTCTTCCTTTTTTCTAGCAAGTGTGTTCCAAAATTTTTGTTTAAACCCATAGACAAAAAGTGATATATTTGTTTAACAGGGTGAATTTGGCATTATTTCTTCCATGTGGAGTCTTTTAACTCTTATCTGCCGGCCCATAAGTCTAGGCTCTAGCATTGAAAAAGTCAGTCACGAAATAAAGACGAGAGATGTGTTTCAACTGCAGCACTTAAAAAAAATAAAAAAACTACTCTCGAAGACAAACGGCTCAGAACGTAACAATTAAGAATGAAAAAATATTTAATAAATATTTCCCTGAAAATAAGATACATTTATTTACGTTTAGATTCCCTTTGAGATGCTTTAAAACTACTACTTACCTAACAATATGTTGATAATGGTATCAACCTAACGCAAGAATCTTTCAGAAGGAAAAAAAGACACTCTATGCAACGTCATACATAACATATACAAAAATATATATAAGTACATATATAATAGCTGTATCAATTTAGTGAAAAATTAGCCAGCAAAAATGTTAGTCCATTCCTCCTCTGTACTTTCTCATGGAGCTCCAAATCCCCTCTTTATTCCCATTCCTTTTCGGGTTCTTCATCTTTATGTTTATGTTGCTCAAGATATTCAAAAGAGAGAGAACCATAAACCAAACTTCAAAACTACCCCCGGGACCTTGGAAGCTGCCCATAATAGGAAATCTGCACCAACTTGCCAGCTCTCTACCGCATCGCGCACTTAGAGACTTGGCCAAGATCCATGGACCGTTGATGCACCTACGGCTCGGACAAGTTCCAACCATAGTAGTTTCGTCGCCGGAGGTTGCCATGGAGGTAATGAAAACACGTGATGTTACCTTTGCATCTAGGCCCCGAATTCTTGCCACGGACATTATGTCCTATAATTCTATCAACCTCGCCTTTGCGCCTTACGGTGAGTATTGGAGACAACTTCGGAAAATTTGCATACAAGAGCTTTTGAGCAATGCACGGGTTCAATCTTACAAACCTATTAGAGAAGAGGAGCTATCCGATCTCATCAAGCGGATTGCTTCCCAAGTTGGATCTCCTGTCAATCTTACCGAGGGAGTTTATTCGACGACATTTAGCATCACGTCGCGGTCAGCCTTTGGTAAGAAGAGCGAAGACCAGGAGAAGTTCTTAAGGATCGTGCAGGACTCCATTAAGGTTGCTGGTGGTTTTGAAGCTGCAGATTTGTTTCCTTCCATCAAGATTCTTCGTCTAATAAGCGGCGCAAGGCTTGAACTTGAGAGGTTGCACCGAGAGGCCGATAAGATGTTGGAGAACATCATCAATGAACACAAAGAGGGCAGAGATGCAACAAAAAATGGCCGTCTCGAGAAAGAAGAAGATCTAGTAGATGTTCTTTTAAGATTTCACGACTGCGGTGACACTGGTTTTTCCTTGACAACCAACAGCATTAAAGCAGTAATCTTGGTAAGTATGCTCTCTTGCTGCTACATAATTAGTTTGTTTTATTTCACATATTCCATTTCTCTAGTCTGTGATTCAAAACTAAATAGGATTAGTTTTCCCAACTTCGTATGACCCATTTAAAGTCAAGAAAAATAAACTACGCATAGAAACAGAGAAAATTCATTACTTGTCTCAAACATGTATATAGAACCACTCTAAGGGCCTCTTTGGCAGAGATTTTAAGAAACTGCTTTTAGTTTGTGTAGGTCCAAAACCTATTTCTAAAAGTATTTGGATGATCGGTAAAAGGTGCTTTCAGTCTCAAAAGAGCAATGAGGATTGCTGAAAAAGACCCATAATTCGTGGACATCTATAGAGCAATTAAGACCTATAAGTAATTCAGGATTGCTGGAGTGATGAGTATTCATGATCGTGGACAAAGATTTCAACAGAGTTAGATACTGATAAGGGAATTTTTTATCCAAAAAAAATTAAGCTTATTGAATTCCCTAGAATCTATAAAATTCAAATCAAACAACTTAATCATCTTTTTTCCCCCTTTCTATTTCATTACCTTCCCATTCCATCACTGCAACCAAACATACCCTTAAGTCTATCTGGAGTGCTCTTTCACTAAGAAAATTTCTTCTTTTTATTCACAGTACCATATGCTCTTTTTACAAGAATTAATAATCATTTTACTTAATGGAGGTCAAACAATTTCTCTCAGGACATATTTGGTGCTGGGAGTGAAACATCATCCACAGCTGTAGACTGGGCATTGGTAGAAATGATAAGGAATCCAAGAATGTTGAAAAAGGCACAGGAAGAGGTAAGAGAAGTCTTTAAGAGAAAAGGGTCGGTCGATGAAACAGGCATTAGCGAGATGACATATTTGAAATGTATTGTCAAAGAAATTTTGAGATTACATCCTTCTGCTCCGTTGTTACTTCCAAGAGAATGTGGGGAGAAGTGCAAGATTAATGGCTATGAGATACCAGAGAAAACCAAAGTCATAGTTAATGCATGGGCTATTGGAAGAGATCCTAGATATTGGAATGAACCAGAAAGTTTTATACCAGAGCGGTTCCTTGATAGCTCTATAGACTATAAGGGAACAAATTTTGAGTATATCCCGTTTGGGGCTGGAAGGCGAATATGTCCTGGAATGTCATTTGGTGTGATCAATGTTGAGCTTCCTCTTGCATTGTTGTTGTACCATTTTGACTGGAAACTCCCTGACGGAATAAAAGTGGAAGACCTAGACATGACCGAGGCCTTCGGCGCAACTGTCAGAAGAAAGGATGATCTGCTCTTAGTTCCCATTGCTTATCATCCTTCACCTAGTGAAAAGGCATAAGGGAAATTGATTATGTAACTTCCGTAAGTAACCTTACTTCTACGCATGTGATGACAAGAAGGAAAAACAATAAAAGAAGATGGAGTTGTCCATGAATTACATTCTAGCTAATATATATATATGTATATATACATACACACCAGATCAGTTAAATAAAGGAGATTAAGGTTACTTCTCAGTTGTGTACTCTAATGACCTCTAAGAAATACATGAGTAAATCAGTATTTTCTTTGTAATAGCTGCCATATGATTGATGGTTATTTGCGTGTTAAGCACTCCTGAAAGTTTTGTTGGGAATTGGATGGTACTACAATTTTATAATACCTATAAAAAAAAAAATCACAGAAGAAAATAAATGAAACACAAAAACGAAAAATTTTTATAGGGTGTAAACGTGTGATTGGGTATTATTTTCTAGCTGTTGCAGTAGTTTATTATGATGATTAAGAAGTTTATAATATGTTTATAGGGTCGATTCATGTATTGTCTCTGCATCAGAATAAAATTAGGGGTAAATTGTGGTGACAATTGGAGTTGGAGTTTTGGAGATGTTTTAATTGAAAATGAGTTGGAGTTTTGGAAATGTGTGTTGGTTGAAAATGAACTGTTTGATGTTAAAAAATATAAAAATTTAAAATGTGTTCAGAAAAAAAATAGTAATATGGATCTTATTTTGTTCTTGATCATCATTCTGTCTAATTTTAAAATTTAAAAAAATTATATTATTTTGATTTGAAATAAAAAAGTTATGGATTTTTTAAGTTTTAGTTTTTTTTTTTTAAATGAAAAAGAGAAATTTGAAACCCCTTGATATTAATTTGAATTTGGAATTGTGAAACCTAAAGAAACGATACCACTTAATATTAGGAACAAGAATGTCAATTTAAAAAAGATATTAATTAATTTTTGGTCGAAGGTCAATGCCGAACACACATATAATCTTAATAAGTTTTCATATGTTAATAATTATTTGATTGTATGAAAGGATATTACAGTAATTATACTAATGAGATTTTTATTCCTAAGTTTAATAATACTAAGAGAATTTCATTATTTTCTATTACATTATATAATAAACAAGTAAAAACTAAAAAGATAATCAATAATCATAATTTTTGTTCGTTTATTAATCTTTTCAATCATGTTATTTTTTTTTTTCTTTTGTTTTTTAAATTATTTAAGATAGGGATTTAAACTTTACATTTTATGATAAAATCAGATGTAAAATTATCGTCAATACTTTTGTTCTCCTGATCTTGGGCCGGCTTCTTATTAGTTTTGAAATTGTGATGAGTAAGCAACTATAAATATTTGTATAAACACAAACACAAAAGCGATACTTGTTTAGTGGTTGGATTCGGCATTATTTCTTCCACTTAAATATTATTGAGCTCTGCCGACCCAAATCTAACTCTGTTGTGAAAATAAAGCCAACAGATGTGTTTCAACTGCAGCGTTTAAAAATATGTTCTTGAAGACAAACAACTTAGAACGTGACAAGTACATAAAATATTAATCAAAGTTTTCTGAAAAGACTATAAGTTTATTTTATTTAGATACCCTTTAGGATGATTTGAATATTCACCTAAGCAATAGTACTAATGTTTCCCAAGTAACTGACGATGATATCAACCTAAAAGCAAGAAAGAATCATTTGGAAGGAAAAAAGACACCGGCACTATGTTATGTCATACACTACATATACATACAAATATATTGTATATCTATATATATGTATATAATGGATTTATCAACTTCATGAATAATTAGCCAGCAAGACTACTAGACCATTCCTTCTCTATACTTTCTCAATGGAGCTCCAAATCCCCTCCTTATTCCCATTCCTTTTGGGTTTCTTCATCTTTATGTTTACGGTGATGAAGATATTCAAAAGAGAGAAAACCATGAACCAAAATTCGAAATTACCCCCCGGACCACGGAAGCTGCCCATAATAGGAAATCTGCACCAACTTGCCGGATCTTTACCGCATCATGCACTTCGAGACATGGCCAAGATACATGGACCGTTGATGCACCTACGGCTCGGACAAGTTCCAACCGTCGTGGTTTCATCCGCGGAGGTCGCCAAGGAGGTAATGAAAACCCATGATGTTGTATTTGCATCTAGGCCCCGGATTCTTGCCACGGATATTATGGCCTATAATTCTATCAACCTTGCCTTTGCACCGTATGGCGAGTATTGGAGGCAACTTCGAAAAATTTGCATACAAGAGCTTTTGAGCAGTGCACGGGTTCAATCTTTCAAACCCATTAGAGAAGAGGAGCTATACAATCTCATCAAGTGGATCGCTTCCCAAGTTGGATCTCCGATCAATCTTACCGAGAGAGTTTTCTCGACGATGTTTACCATCACGTCGCGGTCTGCCTTTGGTAAGAAGAGTAGAGACCAAGAGAAGTTCATAAGGGTCGTGAAGGAATCTATAAAGGTTGCCGGAGGTTTTGAAGCTGCAGATTTGTTTCCTTCTATCAAGATTCTTCGTCTGATTAGCGCCACGAGGATTAAACTTGAGCGGTTGCATCGAGAGGCTGATAGGATGTTGGAAACCTTCATCAATGAACACAAAAAGGACAGGGACGCAGCTAAAAGTGGCCATCTTGAGAAGGAAGAAGATCTTCTACATGTTCTACTACGGTTTCATGACCGCAGTGACACTGCTTTTTCCCTAACAACCAATAGTATTAAAGCCGTAATCTTGGTAAGTTGACTTTCTTGTTGGTACATCAGTTTGTTTTTCTCATTCCTTTAATATCATTAGTTTCTCAAAATAGTAATAGATAGTCAAGAAATACATAACAGAGTGTAAAAACAGAGAAAATTCATTAGTTCTCTTAAGTCAAGTATAGAAGTTAAAGACTACATAGAGTTCACAGTTCAATGTTCATTTATTTAATAGAAGTCAAATAATTATTCCAGGACATCTTTGGTGGTGGGAGTGATACGTCATCCACAACTGTTGACCGAGCAATGGTAGAAATGACAAGGAATCCAAGAGTGATGAAAAAGGCACAGGAAGAGGTGAGAGAAGTTTTTAGTAGAAAAGGATCGGTCGATGAAACAGGCATCGGCGAGATGACATATTTGAAATGTATTGTCAAAGAGATTCTGAGATTGTATCCTTCTGCACCCCTTTTAGTTCCAAGAGAATGTGGACAGAAGTGTGAGATTAATGGCTACCAGATACCGGCGAAAACCAGGGTTATAGTCAATGCATGGGCTATCGCAAGAGACCCTAAATATTGGACTGAACCCGAGAGTTTTATACCGGAGCGGTTCCTTGATAGCTCGATTGACTACAAGGGAACCAATTTCGAGTATATTCCATTTGGGGCAGGAAGGAGAATATGTCCTGGAATGTCGTTTGGTGTGATCAATGTTGAGCTTCTTCTAGCATTGTTGTTGTACCATTTTGACTGGAAACTCCCCAACGGAATAAAGGCGGAAGATCTGGACATGACCGAGGTCTTCGGTGCAACTGCCAGAAGAAGAGATGATTTGCACTTGGTTCCCGTTGCTTATCATCCTTCACCCAGTGAAAAGGAACATGGAAAATTGATTATGTAACTTGTACTTAAGATACTTTTGTAGCTCTATCCTCTATTTTTACATTTGTAGAAAATTACCTTTAAAAACCAGGATACTGTGTAAGAACAGGATGAGCAAGGCTTTGAAGAAATTAGTAGTCGTTTACTTTAGAGTTCCCTCAACACGTATTATTCCTAATTTTCAAGGAATGACAAAAGTTCAGGCGTGAAAAAAAAAAAAGAAAAAAAAAAGAAAAGAGGAAAAGATTTGGCTTTTATAGTAACTCGGCAAAGAACTCGGCCACTAGTAAAAATTATGGATTTGACGACGGTTATTAACCGTCGTGGAATGTTTTGAGATACCACGACGGTTAATAAACCGTCGTGGTATCTTAATATTCCACACGGTTCACACCATCATCGAATAGAGAAAAAAGGGAGCAAATTTTGCTAAAGTGAGAACTTTACACGACGGTTTTGAACAAAAACCGTCGTGTAAAGTCCAATATGAATTAAAAAATAATTTGGCATTTTCTTGTGATTTCCCATGGATGGTCTAACCTGTGTGTTATCCAATACATGGCTCAGGACATGATTGATAAAATATTAACTACATTGTATCAAAGTAAAAAAGCCATTCATTACATTATTAGTTTACATATCATAATTAATGAATTGCATTACATATTTAGTCCATTCTCCCCTAATCAAATTCATATCATCTCAAGTATAAAATTCTTTTCTTTCAAGTACGTCAATTCCATTCAACACTATGTCCCTCATAAAACCTAAAACAAAATAACCACATTCAACACTTCTTTCTTGGTGAGGACAAGGATGATCCGAGATTTTTATTTTATAGTCTCGTCTCCTTTTAATCCCTTCTCCGGCTATAAGCTTTCAATCCATTAGGGCCCTAGCAAGTTTGTAAAATTCAAAATAATTAAGATGTATATCATTAAGATTAAATCAAACAAAATTTCATTTTTACATTTCATCGAGCACGTGGTGGGCGGAAAAGAAATGTGTAGAATATCGTGTGTTCGTAGATCTTAAAATGCCAAAAAAATTGCATAAAAGATTTGTCTACAAAGAGCAACAATAAAAAAAAAATTGAACAACAATAAATACACAAATTACACTCCAAGCAAGTTATAAAAGAATTGTGTGTTCGTATTTTTGTTGGAAAACAAGAAATTGAGTAACATGGAAGTCACCTTACATTTCTTTGATGCAAAATAGTCACCGCCTTGATGGGAAGGCAGGGTGGCAGTGGAGGTGGCGACAGCGGCGGTGAAAAAAAGAGAGAGAAGGGAGGGCGGCATTAAGGGTGACGGGAGAATGAGGGGGAGGGGATGGCGGCGTTGCGGGCGACGGTTGAATGAGGAAGAGGGGAGGGCGGCGGCGGCCTCAACGGGAGAATAAGAGAGAGGGTAAGGCGGCGGTGCTGTCGGTGGACGGGCAAAGGAGATAGTGGGTAGGAGAAGTTTTTGAGTGGTTGAGAGGGAGAAAGATGAAAATGATGAGAAATGATGAGGAAAGTGGATTTAAGTTAAGGGTTTACATTTAAATTTCAAAGCACAAAATTTCAAATTTTTAGTGTGATTTTCGGAAGATTACAAGGGTCGTGTAATCTCGATATTAGACGACGGTTTATTGACCATCGTGTAATCTCGGGTTTACACGACGGTTTTAATAAACTGTCGTATAATTAGGTTTTAGACGACGGTTTTTGTAAAACCGTTGCGTAATCTTAGTCGTCTAAGCCAACTTTTGTAGTAGTGCGGTCAGGATGCTGAGATTTTCCTTCAAACCAACTTTGTTGTTTCAAGGTTTAACTGTTCTAATTTCACCAGTTATTTATTGTGACAATCATCAGTCTTGTAAAGAGTAACCTATGCAGTCTCACGTTATTTGGGAATGAGTATATATGATGGTTCAAAAGTAAAGAAGCCACTTCTTAATGGTATGAGACCTTATGGGGTTAAGCCCAAGAGCAAAAAGTATCATACAGATACGATGTTCAAAGTGAACAATATCATACTAAATGTGGGTACGAATCGTTAAAAATGGTATCATAGCCTATACCAATTAAAAGTATGGCCAACGAGGACGTTAAGTCCAAAAGGAAAGGTGATTGTGGTAGTCATCAGTCCTTATAAGAAAATGGTAAGATGTGCAGTCTCACATCGCTTGGTAATATATATATATATGATGGTTCATATGTAAAGAGATCACATCTTAATGGTACATGCATGCATTAGGCATTTTGGGATTAAGCCCAAAAGTAAAACCGTTTGGGTACGATCAAAATGGACAATATCATACCGAACAGTGGTATAAGACGTTACATTCATTTTCAACATATCCACAATTTCTCCACACATCGAAAATTAAAATTCATCCGAGGAGAAATAAGGATGGTAGTGATTGTAGTACTTGTTAGGTGTAGACTTTCCGAAATTTTCCTAATTAGGAGTACTTTCCGATAAGGCCAGTGTTCATTAATCCATAGTAATAACTTTGTAAGAGGAGGTTACAGTCATTTGGCAATTCATTCTCAAAGAGTCTTGATCGATTTTGTAGCAGAAGATATATCTTGGGTGTTCATTTGCATTTGGTATTCTCTGCAATGGAAAACTCCAATATTTGGGCCTTTACTAGATTATTCGAGTGAACATTAATTCTTTGAGAAAGGAAGAAAATAAGGGACAAAGTACTTAAATGACACAAATTTAGTGACCATTATACCAACATGACATATAAAATTAATATTATAGAAATATGACACAAAATTAAACTAAAGTTAACAAAAATTTATATCATTCATGAATTTTATCTAGGTAATTTTCTCAAAAAAAAAAAAGAATTTGAAAGGCATAAATTATAATCGTTTCATATTTGGGCCTGTTTGGATAGCATACTCATTTCCGAAATGGAAAATTTTCTTATTTGAAATGAAAAAGTTATTTTATTTTGAGAATGAGATAACATTAAGATGAGTTAAAAAAAAAATCCTTCTTGAAAACAAAAATAGCCTTAATTTTTTTATTAGAAAGTTATATAATGAGAAGAAATGGTGGTAGAAATAGTGCATTGAAAGAAGAATTAATTCAAAAAGATTCAAAAAAAATTTTCCAACAGGACTTTAAAATGGTATTGTATGAATTCAAAATATGAAGAATGATGAACAAAGTTAGGAAAAACACTCATTTGTTACTTTTCAACCTATTTTGGAAAGATACATTAAAAACAATCATCATATAACATTAAAGTTAACAATTTTGTCATTTCATAACACTAAATAGGGTGTTTGGTGAATGAGTTGAGTTTGAATTGAGTTGAAATTTTTAAGTTTGAGTTGAGTTGACTTTTTAAAAAGTAGTTATATACTTTGTTGACTTTTCAGAAAAAGACAAAAATTGAGATGAAAAAGTACAGTTTAGTTGGAGTTAAACTTATTCTCCAAACACCCCCTAAAACAAAAAAACAAAAACAAAAACAAAAACAAAAAAACAAAAATCTCTTGAATTTTTTGAATCTAACAATTTAGTCTCTGAATCGAATGTCTCGGCAATTAACCCATCTAATTACAAAATTCGTTGCATACGGATGGTCGAACTGGTAATCGAGTTAAAATTTTGACCGGTTTCATTCACAAGCAGGGTGGTCATCGCAAAAATGCACATCCATTTGTCCATGGCTAAAGCCTCCATACTCATTTGGACCTTCAACATGCTCTTGTTCGTTGGATTAACATGACGCGTACGCCAACCTGACCCTAAACGGCATCGTGGAGATCCAAAATAATGTCATCCTCAAGCTCACAAGCAACACTCTGTGTAATACCCAATATTTTCATGAGCTTTCTAATAACACGATAAATGTAGTTAGTATTATATAACGTCATGATATTTACTGATTTACATATTGCTAATTCAATGTTATCAAATTAATAAGCAAGAGTTAGACTCATTGAAGTACACAAAAACAGTCGGAAGGCTTTGTTTCCTCGTTAAGTTAAAAGGATATTGTGTATTATATACGGAATGGATATATGATCAAAAAAATGCAAATTTAAATCAATCAAATATTGATCAACCACAATATATACGGTTGCCATCAAGATTTGTTGACAACTTGATATCATTGTTCATTGCACATTTGCAAGGAATTTGTTGGTGGACTTAAAAATTTAAAGCAAGAGATATTTTGTATATCGAAAGAGTAATCATATTATTATAATTCTTAATTATGTAACTCTTAACACGTTTACGAAATTTTTGTTAAATTTTAACATCAGTAGTTAGAACATGTTAGAAGTCTAACTAACCGAACAGTTATCGAAGCATTATTGAAATATATAAATATTATTGCAGAATCAAGAAAATATTTTTCATTTTATAAACCCATTTTTATTCTATGAAAAGAAAAAAGAGAATATTTTTTATTTACAGCGGGGCCTACTTTTTCCCAACAGGGAGCTTCACACTAACTGTAACTGGTTTTCTACCCAAGAAAAAATAACAAATAAAAAAAAATGGGGCATTTGAGGGCAATTTGGTAACTTTGGGAGCCAAAAAGCCAACCTTTTCAAACTTTGTGAGGCCAGAGTACTATTGCACTTGTCGGATCCCTATCATTGGGGCCCAAAAGAACAGCTCTATTGTACAATTCTCTTACTAATAATTCAACACAAATATATCTTTTCTGAAGAAAATTTCTTCCGGTTTGTTTGATAAATGAATTTAAATTGAAATGTTTAGTTTCAATAGTAAATTTATTTGAATTTTTAGAAAAGATAAAAAAAATTTTGAAAAAAAAATAAAATTTTTTAAAAAAAAAGATAAAAACTGAGTTGAAATATTTTAGTTTGAGTAAAATCCCCCAAACTCCCCCTTCATTTATGAACAGAAGCCTAATCAGTCAAGATAATCTTTTTTTAAGTCAAAACTAGCCCTCGTTTGTCAGTCTCTTAAATTTAAAATTTTCAATTTGTATTAAAAATCTAAAATAAATGAGTATTTTGGAGCAAGAAAAATAACTATAGTATAGATTTCGAAAAAGTGAAGACATTGATTAGATTTGATTTGAAATATATTTTTCAGATTCAAGATAATGTATCAAACACAGACAGTTTCATTGCACATCGAACTTTATGCCATAATTCATTGAACTTTATGTCAATGAAAAATTTTCCACATAGGTAAGTTCTGGTCCAACTATCCCCGCCCAATACTGATGGTGATGACGCGATGGTATGATGGTGAAAAATTTTTACTTAAGAGTCTTTAAGTTGCTTCTATTAGTTTTTAGATTCCAATATGGACAAATATAGTATCTAGTCTTTTAGCAAAAAAATTATGTAAGTGTTCTTAAAATTTGAAGATTGTTAACTGTTGAAGACTTAAAATTAGGATCGTTATCATTCTATATGAGGTTTTAATAAGCTTATGATATGACATTAAAAGAGGACGTGAAGATACAACTAATGATCCTCTTTTTGTTTAAAAAAAAAAAAGAAAGTATACGTCCAATTTTATTTTCTTGTGGGCCAATATGGAGTGACTCTAGTGGCGTATGCTTCCCACCGCTGTAAAAACGTCTTTGACTTGGATTAGTGTCCACACATGGTGCGTTTGAATTTTCTCTTGAAATGATTGTTACATTGATATGTTCTCACGGATACGCCATCCACAAATTAGTTTGCTCGTTTGGTGTAAGTTTTAACTCAATCTAAACTTAAAAATTTTAATTTATTTTTATATTTTTAAAAAAATCAATTTCAGTTTTATTATTCACAGTTTTTATAATTTAGATTTTATTTCGATCACGTGCCTATTTTTTTAAAAGAAAATTTTCTTATTTTAAATGAGAAAGTCATTTTATTTTGAGATAAAATAGTATTTGGATATGTAAAAAATTTTCTTTTTAAAAACTAAAATTATTTTGAAATGAGAAAAATGATATTAAGAATGATACATTGTGAGAATATTTCAAAAAAAAATTTCTTTTTTAAAAAGAGTACCGTATGAAATAAATTTAAAATGAGATTTTTTTTTTCAAAATGAGAGAAAATTGAGACAAATATATATATATTTGTAAAAATATTCCAATTTCAAAAATTAGATATGTCATTCAAATATAGGGTCAAACTTTAATTAAAAGTCCATAACTTTAATTTATATATATATATATATATAAATAAGATAATTTTGTTTAAAATTACATATAGAATTTCAAGAATGGAAAAACAAATTATATATTAATATTTTTTTCTAAACTTATTTTAAATTTGTATGCCTTTTAAGTTTAGCTATTCAAATATTTCACCGCAGAACTCAATTCAATTCAATTGTTTAAAAATTTTAATTCCGTACACCATATGCGTACATGTTGCGTTGGACAAGAGCTGTCATATTGAAGTTAATTCGCATGGCATTGTCATCATCAATCAAGATGAAATCGGGCTTTTTGTTATCCATTATCCACATGAATCCAGGCACGGACCCACATTTCCTCGCGTGGGAGATACGTACCTGGCCCCACTAAAGGGGTTAAAAAAATATGGATGTAATTACGATGTGGGGTCTGTAGCTCTCTCGTGGCTGATGGATATGCATTTAAGATAGGTACTTTGTCTGGCTAACACTGACATTAGGAGGCAGAAAAAAAAAAAAAAAATAGAAGAGAGGGATAAAACTTATAAAAAAAATGAAACATAAAAATGATGGAAAATAAAAAATTTTCTGTTTAGTAGATAATAAGGAAATAAAATAAAGAATCAGTAAAATTACTATATTTATGCATTTATTTATAACATTTGGATGGATTTATATTTTTCATACACTTTGATTATATTTGGATGGATTTATATTTTGCAGCCAATTTTGAAAGGATTATAAATAATGGACCTATTATTTTTTCTCTTATTTTCCTTTCCATTCTCTTTTCCTTCTTATCAAACTACCAGCTCAAACATTCTTTATCCACTGTTCTCTCATTACACTTCATTCTTTTCTCTTTTCCATCCTGCCAAATGTAGCATTAGAGTCTTTTTATCCTCCAGTGATAGGATCTAAAATTTTAGGACTCGTTTGATAATGTTTTAGAAATATTTTGGAAATGAATATCTTTTTTTTTTTTTTTGGAAAGAAGAATATCATATTTTTCAATAAAAATGTTTTGAAAATGATTTTGAAATAATGCTTGTTTTGCACAATATCATAAAACAAAAACAAAAACAAAAAATCATTTTTGTTTTTTGTTAAGGATTGAGAAAATAAAATAAAATTATTTTCTTATTTTCATTTTCATTTTCTAACGCTTACACGCTTAATTAATATTTTCGTAAATATATACAGTTTTACTTTTTCTTGTACTCAAATTAATTTTTTTAAAAATACAATCAAACACAATTTTTAAAAAATATCTTAAAATTATTCACAAAACAATCTCATTTTTATTTTATATTAAAAAAATCATTCTTAAAATACTCCCAAACGGGCTCTTAGATTTTTTAACTTCTTGTGTGAACTTTTTTATAACTCTAAAAATTGTTTACTTTTTCCCTGCGTTATCAAAAAATCAAACTCTAATTTTCTTTTCTTTTCTTTTCTTTTCTTTTTATTTGGCTGTTTTGCATATCCTTAGAAGCAGTGCTATTTTACTTCTCAATTATGCTATAAAAATTCAACTAAACAAATGCAACAATTTTAAGGTTGAAGAAAATAGCCCAACAAAATTAAGTGCCCCGTGGTCTTCCATACTGTCCTTATAATGCAAGGAAAATTTAGGATATATTCGATAGAGTTTGAAAATAATTTTATTTTAGATATAAAAATAGAAATGAATTTTTATTTATAATGATGCTCACATCGTTTTTTAAATTGTATTCGGTTCTATTGTTAGATATAGATTGGATTGGGTACCTTAAAAAAGTTAAAAAAGTCTTGACCGGTGAGGAATAAAGTGCTCCAAACTGTCAACTTATCCTTAGTCAAAAGCCCCAACTAAGGCCACTTTCCATTGGTTGTCCTAAAGAAAATACTGACTTAGATTAAAAAAAAAAAAAAGTTACATCATTGATAAGGAAACATTTTTATTTAAAAGTTACATCATGTTCTAATCGTCTTTAATGATAAAATAATAAATTATTCGTTGCTGACTTCACTCTCCTTTTTTTTCAACGTTAGTTTTCCGATTTTTAGTCAAATATGCCTAGTGGGAATGAAAAGGAGTGATTGAGAAATCAAATAAAGAAAATTCAATAAATTTGACTCCTTTGCAATTTGAACCATTTTGATTTGAACCGGAGGATTTGAATTAGAATTTGAAACAACGCGCTGATATGTTGTCTAAACTTTAAATAAAATGTGAACGAGTATATTTTAAACTCAATTCATTACTGTAATAATTGCTATAAAGTAATGTAGGTATATAGGATCTATTAGTTCTCTTTTTTACTTCTACACTAGTTGACAAACATGCACCCAAGTAAGGCATATATAAGTAAAAAAAAAAAAAGAGCCAGTAATTGAAAAATCCGTCACATGATGGGTGACTGAAGTGTCACGTGACAAATTACGAAACTGTTACATAACAATTCCAGACTAAATTGAGGACAAAATCACTTTAGAAAAGTGATTTGTGTTTTTAATATAAAAGTATACTATATGAAATTAAATTGCATGAACTTATGACAAGTCAAATCCTAAAATCATTAGTTTGAATTGGTTTCTTAAACTTCATTTTTTTTTCTACCAAACACATAATTTGATTGGACTTCTCATTCAAATTGCCCGAAGAAAATTGAACTACTTTTATGAATATGGATTGGACCAAGGAAATTTAAGTGGCCCTACAAGAAATTAGAGTTTGGTGGGGTCTCTATTTCTGTGTTTCTTGCTATTACCTTGTCACATACTTTTTTTTAATCATTTTTTTGATAATTTGTTATAGACATTGTTCTTTATGAGAGACAAGTTTTCTTACACATCCCATCTTTAGTTTTCGTTTTTTTTTTTTCCGGTCTTCTCCGATCTATTTTTCTTACAGACATGGGGTTTTCCGGGAAAAAAGAAGGTAGAAAATCTATTCTAGAGGAACCCCTTTTGAATGGAGATGCTCCTGTGGGAAGTGAAACTGTGAATTCCTATTCTAATGCCGGAATTTTCAGTATCCTTACTTTCTCATGGATGAGTTCTCTAGTTTCTCTTGGCAATAAGAAGACTTTAGATCTCGAAGACGTTCCTCAACTCGACATCGGTGATAGCGCATTCGAGTCTTTTCGAGCTTTCAAAAGCAAGCTTGAGGTAGCTTGTGGGATAAGTAATCGAGTGACGACACTAAATCTGTTTAAAGCGTTGATCTTTTCGGCTTGGAAAGAGATCCTCTTAACAGCTTTGCTCGCACTTCTGTACGCTTTCGCTTCGGTCATTGGCCCCTATCTTATCAGCGATTTCGTTCAGTACCTAAATGGGAGCGGAGAGTTCCGACATGAGGGCTACATTTTGGTCTCGGCTTTTCTCGTTGCGAAGCTTGTGGAGTGCTTCTCACAAAGGTATTGGTTTTTCAAGACCCGCCTGGTTGGAATGAGAGTCCGAGCAGCGTTGGTCGCGATGATCTTCGATAAGGGGTTGAGTCTTTCGTGCCAGTCAAGGCAGGAGAAAACCAGTGGGGAGATTATCAATGTCATGACCGTTGATGCTGATCGAATCGGCGAATTCAGTTGGTACATGCACGATCCGTGGATGGTCTTTGTCCAAGTTGTATTGGCTTTTGTCATTTTGTATAAGAACGTCGGTCTCGCTGTGATTGTAACGCTTTTTGCGACGGTTTTGCTAATGCTGGCCATTATCCCTTTAGGGAAATTGCAAGAGAAGTTTCAAGAGAAGTTGATGGCGTCGAAAGACACTCGGATGAAGGCGACGTCGGAGATTTTGAGGAACATGAGGATTCTCAAGCTACAAGGATGGGAGATGAAGTTTTTGTCGAAGATTATCGGGATTAGGAGAATCGAGGCAGGTTGGTTGAGAAAATATCTCTACACTTCAGCGATGTCCTCGTTTGTCTTCTCGGTTTCCCCTATCTTTGTTTCCGCGGTCACTTTCGTTTCTTGTATGCTTCTGGCCGTGCCACTTGATGCCGGCAAGATCCTATCCGCTATTGCAACATTCAGGATTATTCAAGCTTCCATCTATTGTATTCCGGAAACTGTTTCAATGATGGTGCAAGCTAAGGTTTCCCTCGACAGAATCGCATCGTTCCTTTGTCTCGACGACTTGCAGCCCGATGTTATAGAGAAGCTTCCGAGAGGTAGTTCCACTACAGCCATTGAGATAACCGATGGTAATTTCTCTTGGGATTTATCTTCCCCGAATCCGACTCTAAAAGATATAAATTTCAAAGTGTTTAACGGTATGCGAGTTGCTGTTTGTGGTACCGTTGGCTCAGGGAAGTCAAGCTTGCTGTCCTCTATCTTAGGAGAAATTCCAAAGATCTCCGGGACTGTTAAGTTGTGTGGGACGAAGGCTTATGTGGCTCAGTCGCCGTGGATACAGAGCGGCACGGTAGAGGAGAACATCTTGTTCGGCAAGGAGATGGACAGAGAAAGGTATGAGAGTATTCTAGAAGCTTGTTCACTGAAGAAGGACCTGGAGATCCTCTCGTTTGGCGATCAGACGGTCATCGGGGAAAGAGGAATCAATTTAAGCGGCGGACAAAAGCAGAGGATACAAATAGCGCGTGCCTTGTACCAAGATGCTGATATCTATCTGTTTGATGATCCTTTTAGTGCTGTGGATGCTCATACCGGATCTCACCTCTTCAAGGTAATCCATGATTAAACTCGGATTTCCGTTTAATTTATTATCATAAGCGATCGGAAATTCAACAAAACCGGATACAAAATTTTGTTTTTCTACAACAGGAATGCTTGCTTGGCCTTTTGAGTTCAAAAACAGTGATGTATGCAACTCATCAAGTTGAATTCTTATCAGCAGCTGATCTTATCTTGGTATGCAAGTAATCGGAATTTTTCTTCTCGGTTGTTGTTTAGTACATCTAACGCTTTTTGTTTCCGCTTTAAATTGTATCATATGAAACTCATTCCGAGTTTATAGGTCATGAAAGATGGAAGGATTACCCAAGCTGGAAAGTACAATGACATTCTCAGCTCCGGAACCGACTTTATGGAACTAGTTCGTGCACACAAAGAAGCCTTGTCCACGGTTAGTTCTGAAGAGGCGGGTCCATCGGAAAAGGAATGCATCAGCAAGAAAGATGGAAATTCGGAAACTAGTAACGAGGTTTTGGAGAAAGAAGACAGTAGAGATATCAAAGATGGTGAAACCTATGATGGGGTTGGGCCGAGAGGGCAGCTTGTTCAAGAAGAAGAGAGAGAGAAAGGAAAAGTTGGATTTTCGGTCTACTGGCGGTATCTCACAACTGCATATAGAGGAGCTCTTGTGCCTCTTATACTGCTGGTACAAATTTTATTTCAGACTCTCCAAATCAGCAGCAACTATTGGATGGCTTGGGGAAGTCCTGTTTCCGAGGATGCAAAACCTGCTGTTGGAGGCACCACACTTATAACGGTATATGTCGCTTTGTCCATTGGAAGTTCATTTTGTGTACTTCTGAGAGCCGTACTTCTTGTAACGGCCGGATATAAGATAGCCAGTCGACTTTTCAACAAAATGCATCACTGCATTTTCCGCGCTCCCATGTCGTTCTTTGACGCCACTCCAAGTGGACGGATCCTTAACAGAGTAAGTGAAGAACATTTTAGGCATGCTATTTAACCACCATTTCTGATTCCTTACTTAGATCACACTAACAAAAAATCTTCTCGTCTCAGGCTTCAAACCGATCAAAGTGCGGTTGATATGAGCATTTGGAGTCTAGTTTCGTCGTTTGCTTTCTCCATTATCCAGCTCTTGGGAATTGTTGCGGTTATGTCCCAGGTTGCATGGCAGATTCTCGTCGTTTTTGTCCCCGTGGTTGCAATTTGTATCTGGTATCAGGTATTCCTTTGAATGCAATACGAAATATGTTATCTAATTTGTGATGTCAATACATGATTCCGAAATAAGTTTCCTTTAAGTAGGAACTAATGTGACAGAGTGGTTCTCACAAAAGTAACGTTATGCAGCGATACTACATTTCCTCTGCGCGAGAGCTAGCGCGGTTAGAAGGGGTCTGCAAAGCTCCCGTGATACAACATTTTGCAGAATCGCTTTCGGGGTCAACTACCATAAGGAGCTTTGATCAAGAAGCGAGATTCCACGACACAAACATGAAATTGATGGATGCATTTACCAGGCCTAAGTTCTATAACTTGGGCGCTATGGAATGGCTAAGCATCCGTTTGGATATGTTGTCGACTATGACATTTGCGTTCCTTTTGATTTTCTTGATCTCAGTTCCGGTGGGAGTCATTGATCCAGGCATGTATTTTTTTTCCCTTCTCTTCCTGAAACAAATCCTTTAAAAAGAAACCAAATATTTTTTTTTTCCCTTCAATTTCTGATGTATTTCTCCGGTTGGATTAAAAGGCATCGCGGGGCTTATCTGTGACGTATGGACTTAATCTAAACATGTTTCAAGTTTGGGTTATATGGACTCTCTGCAATATGGAGAACAAGATAATATCAGTGGAGAGAATACTTCAATACACAAGTATCCAAAATGAGCCTCCTCTTGTAATCGAATCAAATAGGCCCGATAGCTCCTGGCCATCAGTTGGAGAAGTCGAAATTCGTGATCTGCAGGTACTTATGCACGGTTTCCTTTTTTTTCGATTCGTGCTTATGATCCTAATTCAATTTTCTATGATTGATAGGTTCGATATGCTCCACATCTACCGCTTGTTTTGCGAGGCCTCACATGCACTTTCCCGGGAGGAATGAAGACCGGCATTGTAGGGAGAACAGGAAGTGGTAAATCAACTCTTATCCAAGCGCTTTTTCGAATTGTTGAGCCTACTGCGGGTCGGATTACGATAGACGGCATCGACATCTCTATCATCGGACTGCATGATTTGCGGGCGAGGCTGAGCATCATCCCTCAGGATCCGACTATGTTTGAAGGAACTGTAAGAAGCAACCTGGATCCACTTGAAGAGTACACAGATGAACAAATTTGGGAGGTAGGTGTTTTTTTTATAAGCTAATTCTAATTATCATTTTGGTGAATAAGTTTCCTTTTATCACATATAATCTTCAATGTCTTAGGCTTTGGATAAGTGCCAACTTGGAGATGAAGTTAGGAAGAAGGAAGAAAAGTTGAATTCCACAGGTTTGTCACGATCTTTATTGGATTCCAGGTTTTATATTTTGCATTGCAAAAATTTTAACATGAACATTTATAGATCAGACCGTTAAAAAATTAATCAAATAGTCAAAAAGTAGTTTCTAGGATAATATACAATCGGAGGTCCTACCCTAAAAGCTCTCTTGTATTTATACTCACTCCAATTTCTCTTAGGCTTATTAGCACTTCTGCCTTATGAATATCTCATAAGTTGGTACTATTGTCCCTTATTTTTCTTTTTATTTATAAATCACGAGATAAATATAGATTTTTATCACTTATGTCCCTAACTTCTCCTTCTTTACCATTTTCATTTGTAAGAATTATTATTTTAGCAATTTAGTATCTGAACTAGTCTTAAAGTTCCCTTTAATGTGCCACACTACCGATCGGTTTTAACTTCTACATTTTTAGAAATTTAGAAACCAAATTACCAAGAAAAAATCTTCGAGGTGGAAGTGTCAAATGGTGATAAGTTCAGGAGGCACAAGTGCGAGAAAACTTTTTCTTTTTTCTTTTTTCTTTCCTTTGTAAGCGAAATATTCACCGAGTTTTCACATGTTTGTCGCAGTTGCGGAAAATGGAGAGAATTGGAGCATGGGGCAGAGACAGCTGGTGTGCCTCGGCCGAGTGCTGCTGAAGAAAAGTAAAGTCCTTGTGCTTGATGAAGCTACTGCATCAGTTGATACTGCCACAGATAATCTGATCCAGAAGACCCTTAGGAACCACTTTTCTCATTGCACTGTTATCACCATTGCTCATAGAATTACTTCTGTTCTTGACAGTGACATGGTTTTGCTCCTAAGTCAAGGTAAGTGATAACATTATATTAGCACTTCTTAAACAAATGAAAAATTAACAATTTATTTTCTTTTTAATCCCTCAAATATTAGTTCAAATCGAACTATCGGACTATCATTTTCTCTCGTAATAATCTTTTATCTCCAAAACATTATTAAAAACTGGAATGTAATTTCTTTATTATCAGGTTATTTCATTCATTTTTAAATTCCGGATTTCAATTTCCAAATTTCTAAATTATAATGATAAAATTAACCTTATTCAAACTCACTTGATCTTCACATGGTTATTAGAGTCCTGTTTTTAATTTTTTTGGTAGAGAATGATGACTATTATGAGATAAATTAATAATTCGAGAACTAATAATCTAGAACGTTTTAAAGTTTGATGGCTAAAATGGGATTGGTCCTAAAAATGATAGATCAAAACTTTAATTAACGCAAAAATAATTATCCTCTTGGACTAGAACTTAAACTCAATATATTTTAAATAACTGACACCTTCACTATACACCCAAATAATGTTCTAATTTCTCTTGATTAATGCAGGGTGTGTTGAGGAACATAATTCTCCAGCTAGATTGCTAGAGAACAAATCGTCATCTTTTGCTCGGCTTGTAACTGAGTATACCGTGAGATCAAAGTCAAGTGTTGGTTAAGTTCATTGGGACTATTTTTTCTTGTCCTTTTTTTTTTTTTTTTTTTTTTTTTTTTTTTCTGGATAAAATCCAAGAGAGTTGATGGAGGTTGTCCATTTAGACTGATTGCTTCCCGTTCAGTGTTATTTCAGCAAGTTTCCTTAAAAACAAACATGTTTTAACATATTTAATACAACTATTGACTCGTGTCAACTTCTTATTAGTTGATTGAAAAATAATATTTCCTTTAAATTATAAGATAATTTTGCCTTGTACTTATTAGATAATTAAGAAGAGAACTAAGAAGTGAATTACAAAGTATTGTAAGTATTGTGCCCGTTTGTTTCATAGGTTTGAAATCACATTTGATTACACAAGTTAGGGTCCGTTAGGTGAATAAATTTGAGTTTGAATTGAAAATTTTAAATTTGAGTTGAAAAATTTTGTTGAATTTTCAGAAAAGATAAAAACTTTTTCAGAAAAAAACAAAATTTTTTTCAGAAAAAGATAAAAATTGAGATAAAAAAAGTACATTTTAGTTTGAAATGAAAAATTTGACACCATTTCCAAAAGACAACCCCTCATTTCACACTTTTTGTGGAATGCATTGTTCAATAGCATTTTTATATTCAAAAGTTTCTCCCTTTTCTACTTATGTTTTAAAATATCTAACCTTTTTCGTTTCATTTCATCTCGTTTTTTTCTTTCAATGTTCTCATAATGAAAAATGGGACAAATCCCTATCCATATACCAAATATAATGTTGTATGAACATTAATGTTTTATTTAGATTTGTTAGAAAATTATTTTCTTTAAATGATTATTTCAAACATCATCCAAATATCATTTCATTTCAGAAAGTATTTGTACTTCAAAATGTGACTTTATTTGAACATCCAATACCAAACTTTATTTTGGAGTCAAACAAAAACGATATTTCAACTCAAAATTAATTTTCCATTTTCATATCAAAGTAAAAACAAATTCAATCTACAGAAAAAATCGACATGCTTTCTATCATGAGTAGAATATGCCGATATTAGTCCAAAATAATCCTTTTCAACTCACCCAAATTACAGTCATAACTAGGCGTGACCTTTCTCAATGTCCAATTTTTGTGCACACCTCGAGGATAGTGTCCCAATAAAAACAAAATTCAGAGAAAAGTACAGCATTGATAAGAGCTCCACATCTTTTATTTTGTCCTTTTTTTTCCCTTACTATTTTTCCCCCATACTTTAAACATAGAATTATCTTCTTGTTATATGCACATTTTATTTTCCACTTAGCTTTGATGTTTACAGTGTGATTTTTTGTGCCCCGGGCCTAATTTTTTTTCTCTTGGGGTTCGTTTATTTACTTAGAAAGTTGTGAAACCCTTAAGCACAATAACCATGATGGAAATTAAATAAAAAAAAAAGGGATAAATTGTTATATTGGTCCTGAATTTTTAATTTTGTACAATTTTGATTCACGAATATTTTTTCATAACTGAAATACCTCTAAATTTTAAAATGTTACTATAATAATCATTTACGTTAATTTTAAGAGAAAATCCATTAGTTAACATCACTTTTTGACTAAATTATTAATGTATTATGTTTAAAAATTAACAAAAATGACTATTGTAATAATATTTTGATAATTTAAGGGCATTGCTTGTTCTTTTTCTCATAGCTAGAATAATTATAAACTATTAAAAACGTTATTACAGTAGTCATTTTCATTAATTTTTTTGACGGGATCCATAGTTACTACCATTTTTAATTAAATTACTAACAGATTCTATCTAAAATTTGACCGAAGGGACTATTATAGAAACATTTTTAAAGTTTAAAGGTACTCTAGCTACAAAAAAAAAAAAAAAAAAGTTCAGGGACTAAAGTTGTACAAGATTAAAGTTCAGGAACTAAATAAGTAATTTATCCTCAAAAAGTTAGCAACTTTTTTATTAAAAAAAATTTCAATATTGTCAACATAACTTAATGATAATTTCATACTTAACTTAACTATAAGATACAAGTTCAAAATCCATCCTCTATTAAAAAAAAAATTTAAATTTTGTCTTTTAGACAATGAGAAAGTTCTTAAACCCATTTGTCAAATTATTAAGGTAGGACTTTGATGATCATGATAGCCTTTAGAGTACTAACTAAACTAAAACGAAAATATTTATGATAGAGAAGGCTCTCTTTCACTTTCTTGATTACAAATGTTCTTTCGATCATTGGATCAACTTTTGTATGCATCTACTTTATATTAAAAAAGTGTTCTTATATATGGATTGTATAATCAAAAACTTAATCTAATAATTAAAATAGCATTTGCTATCAATAATTAAAAACAGCCTTCCTTATCATAAAACTATAGATTGATAAGTATTAGAAATTAAGGAAGATATTAATTTATTTTGGAGACTTGAAGGAGGCAAAGGTGAAGTTAATGATAAGTTAGCAGTTAGCACCTTGTGAAGATCAACACTACTTAAAAGAGGACATTACATAATGAGCGATACATTTTTTATGAAGAGGCATATAACTATAAAATGAAAAATTAAAAGATATTATAAGTAAGTTTTCATTTTTAAGGAGGTTATTATGAAATTTTATTAAAAATTATAGGGTAATTTTATTATTATTATTAAAAAAAAAAAAAAAAAAAAAAAAAAAGCTGAGGGGCGACCCCCTGGTCCTTGCTTCCCTTCCGTCCCTGACATTGTGAGCCTTGAGCTCCTCATGACCCACTTTCTCTCATGCCCTATTGGAGCTTGCGAAGTCCAAGTCATCATATGTTTTTTGTATCATTGGCTTGTAATCGGAGAAATTTATGATCTTATTTTAGGAGGTGTTTGGTGAATGAGTTTAGTTTAAGATTTTTGTTTCAATAGTAATTTTTTAGAAAAGATAAAAAACTTTTTCAGAAAAGACAAAAAACTTTTTTTAAAAAAAAAACAAAAAATATAATAAAAAAATTACAATTTAATTTAAACTAAACTTTGTACCATACAAAGCCTTAACTTGATTTGGCTCATATCTATCTATCTATCAATTAAAAAAAAAAATAAAAAAAATTTTTTTTCTTCCTTTTGCGCGAGCCTTCAGCTCCTCATGACCCACCTTCTCTCATACGCTCCTTTCGAAGTCTAAGTCAACATTTATTTTTGTACGACCATTAATCAATCGGCGAAATTTATGATCATTTTAACCTATTTGGCTCATATCTTTATTGTTATTTTTTTTTTCCTTTCTCTTTCCTTTTTTTTCCTTTTTCTTTCGTATCATTTTAATAATATCATGATACGGTAAAACTTTGATAAATAAATATTTGATGAATTAATAATCTCGTTTAAATAATAAAAACTTCTAATCCCAAGTCATGCTAATATAATAAATTAATAATTTCGCTAAGGGGATAAGATAATAATTTTCTTTCAAATCATTTAGTACCCAACAGAAATATAAATTAATAATTTAACAAAAAAAAAATATACAATTCATAATATTAAAGAGTTTTTTTCTTGACAACTTATATTTCCTTAATTCAACTCTTTTACAAAACATGCATCCAAAGCATATGTTTTTTCTCTATACCTAAATTGAATTCAACCTTGTCTTTAACGATTTTGGGATTCTATCCATCTACATAACAGTAATTTATTTTTTTTTAATATTGTACATGATAACTTTTTCAATTCTCTATGTACACATACAAAATTTTGACCATATGCCAGTATCTTTCTCATTTATAACTCATGTATTAATCTTGGTAAAAGAAAAGATAAATGTACAAAAGTAATTAAAACATAAAAATTTTCGTAAATTGATAATCTATTTATTTATCGATAAATTAATAAATTAGTTATTTATCGACAAATAAATAATCTCTTTAAAATAATAATTTTTTCTAGTTTTTTTTTCCCTAGTCCCAACAATATTCGTTTACAGATGTTTTACTGTACGTTAATGAATTGATAAAGTTTTTTACTTATGCTCCGTTTGTCTCACCATCTCAACTCAAACTAAACAACTCAAATCTCATCATGTTTTTTGTCTTTTCTGAAAAAGTTTTTTGTCTTTTTTAAAAAAGTCAATAAAATTTACTATGCAAACTTAAAAATCTCAACTCAACTCAAACTGAACCTGCTATCCAAACGAACCTTTATACATGATTTTTTTTTTTTCAGTTCATAGGACATAGATATATATATATATGTCTGTAACGTATGTACGCATGAGTCCATTAATAAATATTTTATATTGGTCTTGGCATTTAATTGGCACTCATAACTTGCATTTAATAGGAGCATGAAGTTCAATGCTGCACAGAAAACAATTGTGAATTAAAAATTAAAAAAAAGTACGTAAAAGTAAGAAAGCTTTTACATTTTGTCTTTGTTTGTCTTTTGCTTTGTTTTGTTTCATTTATTTGTTTATCATTTATTTTATGTCCACATGACCTGTCGTTTCTTGGAAAGAGTAGTTGGCAAATCAATGCAAAAGCAAATGCATATGTATAGTCAAAGAATTGACATCAGAGGTGCCACTACAGCCCTTTTTTCAAAAACATGTGTTTGAAAATTAGTGAACATTTTACAATGAAATGAACAGATGAGGAAAGTTCTATGGTATAATACCAAAGAAAATATCATGATCATTTCGGTTGCATATAGTTTTCAGCCTTAATTTTTTATTTTTTTTGGTCAAATCTCATCTAATGAATTATAGCTATGTTCTAAATTAATCTTATAAATATCTCGTTATTTACGGAGAATATGGATCATTTTTATTATGCTCCCTAACATTCTTTATGTAATAGAAAATCATCAAAATGTCGCTTTCGTCCACCGTTTATATTATTAGGCCATGATCAATATGGCAGAAAGTTTCCTTGGTGGATGGCACTTCTGAGAAAATTGGGGAAGTTTTTTTTTTTTTTTTTTTTTTTTTTTTTTTTTTTAAGTCCGGTTGACAAGTGAAATTATAATTCACTAAGTGGATTTGTACCAAATAATCCTTTATTAACTCATTTTGACATGTTATGTCAGCTATTTCATTAGTTTATAAGTAGATTTAGATGGAATATGAGTTTTAAACACCTTTATTCGTTTGAAGGGGATATAATTGCGGGTAATTTACAAATCAATCTCAAAATTTTAAGCTATTAGAAAGATAACCAATGATAATTTTATATTCAAACAATAATTATTCTAAAAAAACAAAGGACGATTTGACATAAGATCAATTATTCAGGATATTATAGAATTATAATTTGCATCTCATCAAATTAATCTATTTGGGATATTGTCAGAAGTGTATGAAAAGATCATATAAGGACGTGTTTCGAACAGTTTGAAAATAGGGGATCTCCTGTGTTAAAAAAAAAAAGGACCCATAATCGAAGGGTATTTATGAAATTAATCCAGGTATCTTTTATATTTACTTCAAACATAGAATTCTCCATGGAAAAGCATATGTTTTGCCACTAGTTTTTGGAAGGGTGTGAGAAACTGTGCAACTTAGGCCATACACTGCTGATAAGTCTTGGCATTGGGTCCACATGTATTAAACTTAGGCTTAGTTTATGATCACGTTTGGAAACGGTGTTTTGGAAGATAAAGATGGTTTGAGTTTTAAAAGTGTGTGTTTGGTGAAAATGAACTGTTTAAAGTAAAAAAATGCAAAAACTTGAAATGTGTTAAATAAAATTAGCAATATGGATCTTGTTTTATTTTTCTTGAAATTCTATATAATTTGAAAAAAAAAAATCATCTTATCTCGATTTAAAATAATAAAGTTATGGACTTTTAAAATTTAAGTTTTTTAAAAATATTTTAAAAAATAAATAATAAAATTGAAAAAAAAAATGACAAAAAAAAATGGAAATAATATGACCCAAAACATAGCCTTAGATCACATTTATTTGGTTAGAAGTCACTCTCTTCTCTAAGTTTCAGCCGCCCAAAATTTCTCACGTAAATTCTCAAACAATATTATTTCCCCACTAGAAGTCAAAAATTGTTGTCAATTTTCTTGCCTAGCAAACAACACCTTTTAGAGTGGAAATTTTTGGCGTTTTTCCATGTTGGCTTTCAACGTCAGGATGATAAGGTATTTTGGGTGTCAGTTGTGCGTGTTGAGCAAGTTTCTTGGCTTACGTGTCGGCACTTCCCAAATTGCCACGTGTCGGTTTTAAAAAAAAAGAAGAAAATAGAAAATCATTTTGAAGGAAAAAAGGGAAAAAGAAGAAAATTAACATAGTTAATCGAGAAATAAAAACTAATTATATGGGTAGGTTATTTTAGTTATGAATATTATTATTGTACTAGAGTCAAGTGGTACAGATATTAAAAATATTTATGATGGTACTCACGCCATAGGAAAAATATTTTTGGTTGATTTGAGGAAATGATAGGCTTTTAGTTAGAACTAAAAATAAACTAGAAATTTCCAAATACATTTTACATTACCAATTAAAAGATAAATCTCATATATTTATTAAAATAATTGATTAATCTCAGTACCTTTAATAGTTGGATTAATTTTTAAATGAGATAATCTCTTTACTAAAAGTAATTATACAACAATATTCGTGAACTCTCGACAGACTAATTCATCGAAAGATTAATAATATCCATTGTTAAATTAATAATATCTTTTGAAGTTTTTTCAAAAAACTAAATAAGACAAAAAAGGAAAAAAAATAAAAAGAAAAGGAAAAATCATTATTATTAGAAGAGAATATTGAAACCGATTACAAATATAATTCAGTAATAATTTCATATTTGATTTTAATAAAGAAGAGTTTACCCTATTTTTATTTAACAAAAAAAATCTGAAGGATATTTTGTTTATTTTTTAAATTTACTTTATTTTATACTATATATAGAAAATAATTTTTTATTAGATTAAATTGTTAACAATCTCATGTTAATATTGAAAAATTTATAATATGTAGCATAAAATTATTCCTAATTTTAAATCAAACAATTGAAAATTTATATTACAATTAAATAATAATATTTATAGACAATAAAAAGTTAATAATTTAGAAATCATATACAAATCCTGTGGTCGTCGGCCAAAAATATTGAGCCCATATCTTTTTTTTTTTTCAATATTTAAAACCTATTTATGTAATCAAATTGTTAAAATTTAAAGGAGACGATTAAAAAGATGAATAGGACAGCAAATCTGAATGGATTCGGTTTCTCACATATCTTTGGCATCCCCTGTTTCCTGGAAAATCCGCACCAAACTTTTCCATCACCGAAAAACGTCACAGCCAACTTTAGTGCTATGATTCTCCCGTCTCATGAGTCTTGCGCACCACGTTTCCTTCCGCCCAAGAAATCCCTCCCTTGACTCCCTCTCTGTTGACTAAACCTCCTTCTCAGCATTCTTTGCTTTCACATTTATATTTATATATATATATATATTTATATATGTTATATAAGCGCACAAATTCTTCATTCTAAACTTGCATGTTGACAGAACAAAAAACCCACCTCCTCCCCAGTCTTGGAAACTCCTCAACCAGAGCTCCACAGGCAATGGAATCCTTAGCCTCGTCGAAACAGGTCATGTCAACCCTTTTCCCCAAATTTTTTTCCTCGTTTCTAAAGTACCCAAGTACTGATTTCCTCCTTAAACCAGTTTTCCTTCGTGGGGTTTCTGGTTCTTTGCATTTACTTTTGTTGTTTGTGTTGCTTGTCTCGTGGGCATGTCATAAATTCAAGGGGGGTAATAGGGAAGGTCCAAAAGAAGGTCTAAAAACACCACAACTTTTTGGTATAAACAGACTTTGATTTTGTCCCTTTTTGTTTCTGTTTTTAATCTGGTTTTGTTTCTGTTGAGTTACTTTTACTGGTATAGAAATGGTTGGCCTGAAGAAAGGCTAGTGATCCTTTTGGATTTAGCCACTAGAACACTTGCCTGGGTTGTAGTTTCTGTCTATTTGCACACCCGATTTTTCGGTTCTAATCGGTCGGAATACCCGTATTTGTTGAGAGTTTGGTGGGGTTTGTACTTCTTTGTTTCTTGTTATTGCCTTGTTATTGACATTGTTCTGTTCAAGAAACAAGTTTCCTTACCAGTTCAGTCCTTAGTTTTAGATGTGGTATCTGTTATTTCGGGTCTGTTTTTCGTTGTCGTCGGGGTTTTCGGAAAGAATGAGGGTGAAGACACCATTCTCGAAGAACCCCTTTTGAATGGTCATAGTGGAGAGGATAGAGAGGTAGTGTTAGATAAGTCCAAGGGGGAGGCAACTGTAACCCCGTATTCGAATGCTGGAATTTTCAGTATTCTTAGTTTCTCTTGGATTGGTGGTCTAATTTCGGTTGGGTATAAGAAGACTTTAGACCTTGAGGATGTTCCTCAACTTGACGTTCAAGACAGCGTGGTTGGAATTTTTCTGACTTTGAAGAGTAAGATCGAGTCAGATAGCGGAGCGGTTAACAGAGTCACAACGCTTAAGTTGGTGAAAGCACTATTCGTGTCTGTCTGGGTAGATATTCTCTGGACAGCCTTGGTTGTGCTTCTGAACACAATGGCTTCCTATGTGGGGCCATATCTTATCGACACTTTCGTTCAATACCTTAATGGGCGGCGAGAGTTCAAAAACGAGGGCTATGTTTTGGTTTCTGCATTTTTCTTGGCGAAGATCGTGGAGTGCCTCACACAAAGGCAATGGTTTTTCAAGACGCAACAGATCGGAATTAGGCTCCGTGCAGCACTTGTCGCGATTATCTACAACAAGGGGCTAACCCTTTCGTGCCAGTCCAAGCAGGGGCACACCAGTGGGGAGATTATCAATTTCATGACTGTTGATGCTGAAAGAATCGGCGACTTCACTTGGTACATGCATGATCCCTGGATGGTCATCCTGCAAGTTGGTTTAGCCTTGTTGATTCTGTATAAAAATCTCGGTCTCGCTGCTATTTCGACGTTTGTGGCGACTGTGTTAGTTATGTTGGCGAATCTCCCTTTGGGGAAGTTGCAGGAGAAGTATCAAGACAAGCTGATGGCGTCAAAAGATGTTAGGATGAAGTCGACGTCCGAGATATTGAGGAACATGAGGATTCTCAAGTTACAAGGATGGGAGATGAAGTTTCTGTCCAAGATTATTGAGCTCAGGAAAACCGAGGCTGGATGGTTGAGAAAATATCTCTACACTTCAGCTATGACCTCATTTGTCTTCTGGGGTGCCCCTACATTCGTGTCTGTTGTGACTTTTGGTACTTGTATGGTTCTGGGCATCCCACTCGACTCTGGGAAGATCTTATCTGCGCTTGCAACTTTCAGAATTCTTCAAGAGCCCATCTATAGTCTGCCAGACACAATTTCCATGATAGCACAAACAAAGGTTTCCTTCGACAGGATATCATCTTTTCTTTGTCTTGACGACTTGCAGTCTGATGTTATTGAAAAGCTTCCAAGAGGTAGTTCTGATACAGCCATAGAGATAGCTGATGGTAATTTCTCTTGGGATGTGTCTTCCAAAAATCCAACCCTGAAAGATATTAGTTTCAAAGCGTCTCGTGGTATGAGAGTTGCTGTTTGTGGAATTGTTGGCTCGGGCAAGTCAAGCTTGCTTTCTTGCATCCTAGGAGAAATTCCAAAGATTTCCGGGACCATTAAGTTGTGTGGGACGAAGGCTTATGTTTCTCAGTCTCCGTGGATTCAGAGTGGCAAGATAGAGGAGAACATCTTGTTCGGTAGGGAGATGGACAGAGAAAGGTATGAGAGTGTTCTAGAAGCTTGTTCACTGAAGAAGGACCTGGAGATCCTCTCATTTGGCGATCAGACGGTCATTGGGGAAAGAGGAATCAATTTGAGTGGTGGGCAAAAGCAGAGGATACAAATTGCGCGTGCCTTGTACCAAGATGCTGATATCTATCTGTTTGATGATCCTTTCAGTGCTGTGGATGCACACACTGGATCCCACCTCTTCAAGGTAACAAAATTTCGATTCCTTTAATATTTATAAATTCAAAGGTATTAGTGCAGGCATTATTTCCAATAACTAACGACATTTTTGTTACGCTATCATTGCACTTACCGATATCATATTTGTTTGTTAACAGGAATGCTTGCTCGGGTTATTGAGTTCGAAAACTGTGATTTATGTCACTCATCAAGTTGAATTCTTACCCGCTGCTGATTTGATACTGGTAAGCAAGTAGTCGTAGGCTTTTATTTTCGATATAAAATACGTTTTTCTCTATTTTCTTCCATTCTTTGATAAATGCAAAATTGTTGTAAACTATTAGGTCATGAAAGATGGAAGGATTACCCAAGCTGGAAAGTACAATGAAATCCTGAATTCCGGGACTGATTTTATGGAACTTGTTGGTGCCCACAAGGAAGCATTGTCTACACTTAATTCTGTAGAATCCGGCTCAGTTGAAAAGACATCTATTGACGAGACGGACGGAAATTCAGCAAGTACAAGTGAGGTTATGAAGAAAGAAGAAAACAGAATTGGACAAGATGGTAAAACCGAAGATGCAGCCGGGTCAAAAGGGCAGCTTGTTCAAGAAGAAGAAAGAGAGAAGGGTAAAGTTGGTTTTTGGGTCTATTGGAAGTACATCACAACAGCATACGGAGGAGCTCTTGTGCCTCTCATAATTCTCGCGCAGATTCTATTTCAGCTTCTCCAAATCGGCAGCAACTATTGGATGGCTTGGGCAAGTCCTGTTTCAGAGGATGATGAGGCTGCTGTTGGAGGCACGACACTTATACTGGTATATGTTGCTTTGGCCATTGGGAGTTCATTTTGTGTCCTTGTGAGAGCTACACTTCTCGTGACAGCCGGTTATAAGACTGCTACTTTACTCTTCAATAGAATGCATCAATGCATTTTCCGTGCTCCCATGTCGTTCTTTGATTCCACCCCGAGTGGAAGAATCCTCAATAGGGTAAGTGAAGAATATTTTCCTAGCCGTAGTTCTTGATTGGCTTATGTAGCAACGTGCTTTATTTTCTTCATTTTCTTGCAGGCTTCGACCGACCAAAGCGCTGTGGATATGACCATATTCTTTCAAGTTGCATCCTTTGCTTTCTCTATGATCCAGCTGTTTGGAATCATTGCGGTGATGTCCCAAGTTGCGTGGCAAGTCTTCATTGTATTTATCCCGGTTATTGCGACTTGTATCTGGTTTCAGGTATTCCTTTTGACCTTGTCAGGCTTTCTTAACAACAACGATGTTTGATATATTTTTATACCTTCATTCTTAGAAGTTTTTGGATGAAAATAGGCAAGAATGGTTTATCGATAATGACAATGCGAATGTACTATCAGCTTAAATGAGAAGAAAGTTCTTACTATTTATATTTATGCAGCAATACTACATACCTTCAGCACGAGAACTGTCACGGTTGGTTGGTGTCTGCAAAGCTCCAGTTATACAGCATTTTTCAGAAACAATTTCGGGGGCAACAACCATAAGGAGCTTTGATGAAGAGTTGAGATTCCGGGAAACGAACATGAAATTGGCAGATGGATATTCCCGACCTAAGTTCCACATCGCCGCTGCAATGGAGTGGCTATGTTTTCGCTTGGATATGTTGTCAGCTATTACATTTGTCTTCTCTTTGGTTTTCTTGATCTCTGTTCCAGAGGGAGTCATTAATCCAAGCATTGCGGGCTTAGCGGTCACATATGGACTGAATCTAAATATGTTACAAGCTTGGGTTATTTGGAATCTTTGCAATATGGAGAACAAAATAATATCAGTGGAGAGAATGCTTCAATACACTAATATCCCAAGTGAGCCTCCTCTCGTGATAGAATCAAATCGGCCTGATAGTTCTTGGCCATCACATGGAGAAATCGAAATTCGTGATCTACAGGTATTTTTCTTCTTGTTTCACACCAGGAAATACATAAAAAGTTCTTCGAGTGTATGGTTTTGGTTTGTTCTTGTATAACTAATCTTGGATAAATTTTTAGGTTCGATATGCCCCACATATGCCACTTGTGTTGCGAGGTCTCACGTGCACTTTCCCCGGAGGAATGAAGACTGGCATTGTAGGGAGAACAGGCAGTGGAAAATCAACTCTCATACAGACACTTTTCCGAATTGTCGACCCTGCTGCCGGTCAGATTGTGATAGATGGCATCGACATATTGTCAATTGGCCTGCATGATTTGAGGTCAAGGCTGAGCATTATCCCCCAGGATCCGACGATGTTTGAAGGGACTGTAAGAAGCAACTTGGATCCTCTTGAAGAATACACAGATGACCAAATTTGGGAGGTCGGTTTTCTTTTCTTTTCTTTCCATCTTTTTTTCCGCTCCGATTAATTTTCTTATCGGTGCATATTCTAAATTCCTCTCTTGCATGGTTTAGGCTCTAGATAAGTGCCAACTTGGAGATGAAGTTAGGAAGAAGGAAGGAAAGCTGGACTCTGCAGGTTTGTTTAGCGGCTACTCCGTAAAACATAAGCTGATTTTCTGATCACGTTGGATAAATTGTCACCCTTACGTAAATATGGATTTTGCAGTTGCTGAGAATGGAGAGAATTGGAGTATGGGACAGAGGCAACTTGTCTGCCTTGGCAGAGTTCTACTCAAGAAAAGCAAGGTTCTGGTGCTAGATGAAGCCACTGCATCCGTCGACACAGCTACCGACAATCTAATTCAGCAAACACTCCGACAACACTTTTCTGATTGCACGGTTATCACCATTGCTCATCGCATTACTTCTGTTCTCGACAGCGACATGGTTTTGCTTCTTAGTCACGGTGAGTATTTTACAGCCCTTCAGTTACTACATTCCACTTCTTTCACTCTCCTGATCACCTTTTCTTGATTTTTCATGCAGGGCTTATCGAGGAATACGACTCTCCGGAAGATTGCTGGAAAACAAGTCATCATCTTTCGCACAGCTCGTGGCAGAGTACACCGTGAGATCAAATACACAATTTTGAAAATTTTTCAACAAATAAGCAACTGGTTTGTTGAGAGAAGTTTCTTGACACAATGATGAAAAATTAAGTAGTGACGTGTTCGGAGTTGGACAAACAAATTCTGTAGAATATTCAATTACAAAATGCATTTCTATCACAAAGTTGTACGCATACTCTAATCTTCTAAATATCTTAGATGTTGTTATTGTAATGTGGTTGTAATTTAGTTCAGTTTCTATGGTTTGAACATGCGTTAAGGCGCTCAAATTTGGTCATTTTTTGCTTTCTAAAATGGGAAAGCATGCACTGGTCATAATGGTAGTTTTTTTTTTTACTTTTCTATTTCATTTTCTATTTAATTTAGAACATTTTCTCCTTATCGGGTCTATGCCGTGGAGGGACGACATTTTTCCACGATTCCCGCCTGTAATATGGCGGGGATGACTAACGGAATTTTGGGGCGGGAATGGGGACAACGTCACTGACTTAACTGCACGGCCAGAGTTTTCAACAAGACAAATATGTCAATAATAATCTCCAGTTGTCTTGAATTGAAAATAAATGGGATTAAACAAAAAAGTCTTAACTTTATTCGACAGTTAGAGGAGGCTAGAGGGCTGAGTATGAACTCCGACTAGACAGCGAAGTACTCTGTTGCACACTCTGCACCATCTGTGAGATCGTCGTCTCTGATCATCGGAAGTGTCTGATTTCGGAGAAATGGTGTCGGTGTCGGGGGGGATTTTCACATAATCTCTCAAAGAACCTGATATTCCAAATATTCAAATCCATGCTTGTCCCTGGCAAGATGCAACCATTCCAACACATCATTTGCAGTGACATTCTTCATATTTTCTTTGAAACTGAAAAAGAGAGAAAATCACATGTTTAAATGCTGTGAAGTGGTTTTAGTTTTATTTGGCATGTACTTCCATATTGAAACTCAAACAACTTAGCAACAAAATTGAACGGAGAAATTTATAGCGACTTCTCTCCTGATATAATAATAATAATAATAATAAGGAATTAAGAGAGAAATAGCTTTAACAAATGACCAAAATTTTTAAAAATTAATTAAAAAGGCCCCTTTTTAATAAATGTTTAATCAATTTTTTTTAAATGATTAGTCAATGATTGAGCATATAATATTATTAATATGGTAAATCAGTAATTGATAGTAGACAATTATTGATTGATCATAACGTAAAGACAATTATTTTCAGTTTTATTTCAAATTCTTATATTTTTTGTGGATTTTTAAGAGTGATAAATTTATTCCTTATTTCTATATTTTAGGGTGGTATATTTTATATTCCTAAATAATGAATTAGTCTCCATTATAAGGTATAAAATTCTAATTCTTCCACTTCCAAATTAAAAAAAAAGAAAAAAAGGGCTAGTGTGCATTCACACAGCTTTTACGTCCAGGCTTCCTTTAACGAAATATGTTAATATATATAAAGTTGGAACACGTGTAAGTTGTTTGAACTTGACAATCTAAGGCATTGATTAATGAATGCGTGGAAAATGATATATATTTTCTTCTAGCAGTTGAATGCGTGAAAAATATTTTACCGATATGTATTCGTTCCAAATAAAAATTTATAGCACTGATAATGTCTATATGTTAAAATATAATAACCCAAAAAAAAAAAAAAAAAACCTCAATAGTTTGTAAAATTTGTTAGGATAATTATTCACATCTATACCTCATGAACTTTAAGATCACTTTTATTTTAAACTTTATTTCATAAATTTTCAATTTAATCTCACTTTATCTTTTTTTAATCAGAATTTAAATTTAAAATAGATTGAAAAATAGGGATATTAGTCTTACTAGCTCATTCTATTATGATTTCTGCTAAAAACAAATAGAAAAAATCACATAACTACATTTAAGTCACTTTTTCCTGCATGTTTTTAACTGAAATTCTAAAAGGTGTAAAGTGAGGTCAACTTAAAAGCTTAGGTGACAAAGTGAGAGTTTTAAAGTTCATGAGATAAAGTGAGCATGATTTTAAAATTCAGGTGAAATAGATAAAAAAAATATAATATGTTATTATTTATTTATTTTAGTTTTTGTAAATATATAATTTACTATATATTCCCATTTGGAACTCAATGGCTAAAAAACAAATATCCCAGAGTTTTGCAAAATTATCGGTTAATTTGTTTTCCATCCTTGCGCAATGGCTTGTGCTAATCTTATTAAAATGACTTTTAACACTATAATAGAACAAAGTCATTATTGAGTAAAATAAACAGAAAAAGGAAAAAAGAAAAGAAAATTCAACTTGTGACGGATGACGATGGGTTTCTGCATATATATATATATATATAGATATATATATATATATATAAATACCTATACCTATCTATGGGTGGAAAGAATTTTTGTTTTTTCATGTATATTGCCGTATCACAAAGATTGCAAGTCAACACATCTAAACTTAGCATTTTTTTTTTATAAATAGCAGAAGAAAGATCCTTAACATTTAAAGACAAATGATGACATATGGTAGAAATTTTTTATTTTCATATGTGTATATATTTGTATATACACGAGTTTCGCTCCTACTTCTTTTTCCCTCAATTTTTAACTTGTTTTTTTTTTTTTTTACGTTCTTAGAATTTTTATTCTTTCCCTATGTTGACCGTCAAGTATATGCAACTTGCACATGTTCATGGCAAATATATATATATATATATATATATGTATATGTATCAAACACATATCTTGCAGACAAACACAAATAAATACAAAATATTGAGAGTTTTTTTTTTTTTTTTTTTTACACGCCAGCTGATATGTCCTATATTTCTGGACATTAATACAACAAGTCAATAGAGTTTTTTTTTTTTTTTGGGTAAAATATGTTAATGGAGTTGAAATATATATATATATATATATATACACACACATACATATAACAGTAGAAGCAACATGAAGCAACAAAGAAAACAGCCCTTTTAGTCCAATATTTCTCTTCACTTTCTTCGTGGATCTCTAAATTCTGTCCTTCCCAATCCTTTTTAGTTTACTCCTCTTTGTGTTTATTAGGTTCTCAACATATCGAAACATCACGAAAAACCACCAAATCCACTTCAAAACTACCACCAGGACCATGGAAATTGCCCCTCATAGGAAATTTGCACCTACTTCTTAGCCCTCTTGCCCCATCATGCATTAAGAGACTTGGCCAAGAAATATGGACCGTTGATGTACATCCGAATTGGCCAGGTTCCAACTTTAGTTGTTTCGTCACCGGAGTCTGCCAAAGAGGTGTTGAGAACTCATGATGTCATCTTTGCATCTAGGCCCTTGGTTCTTAGTTCACAGATCATACTCTATAATTTCAAGAGACATAATCTTTTCGCCGTAAGGAGAGTACTGGAGACAACTGCGAAAAATTTGCACGCAGGAGCTCTTGAGCGCGGCGAGAGTTCAATCTTTTAAACCGATTAGAGAGGAAGAGATGTTAAATCTTGTAAAATCGATTGCTTCAAATGTTGGATCTACAATCAATCTTACCGTGAGAATCCACTCCTCAACTTATACCATCATAGCACGAGCGGCGTTTGGTAAGAAAAAGCAAAGATCAAGAGGAGTTCATACCGGTCGTGATGGAAACCCTAAAGATAGGATCGGGTTTTGATTTTGCGGACGTGTTCCCTTCTTTGAGTTGATCCTTTGATCTTCGGTACGAGGGCTAAACTCGAGAAGCTGCACCGGAAGTGTGACAGGATTAGTTGAAAACATCATCAATGAACATAAAATGGAGAAGCCAAAAGAAAAAAGTGGTGATCAAGGTGCAGTGACGGAAGATCTGGTTGATGTTCTTCTAAAGTTTCACAACAATGACCTTGGGTTTTCCCTTACAATTGACAATATTAAAGCAATAATCTTGGTAAGTATCTATATCAACTGCAATATTATTATGTTAAATACTATGATATACGAAATTTTGAGTTTATCCCCTTTGGAGCTGGAAGGAGGATATGCTCGCGTATGTCGTTTGGTCTGATTAATGTTGAGCTTCCTCTTACAATGTTACTTTACCATTTTGATTGGAAGCTCCCCAATGCAATAAAAAATGAAGACCTGGACATGACTGAGTCGTTTGGCGCAATAGCTCGTATTAAAAATGATTTGCACTTGATTCCTACTGCGTATGACCGATCCTATCGAAGAAACGACAACTACGAAAATGAAATAACTCTTCTCTCATTCTATGGAAGCTGTTTGTTTACATGATTCTGTATTATGTATCAAAAAAATACTAGGAACACCAGCTCTAATCCCAACTTTTAAGTACCAACATATGTGGCATATGAGTTGTTCTTTTGCTGGGAAGTGGTTAAAATATTACCACATCAATTGATTGGTTCTATTAATAAAAAAATGACATGTGAGTTGGTACTCAAAAAGTTTGGATTAGCACTAGTTATGTTATCATACATAAAATTCAAAATGAATAAATAAGGTGTTATTTGTTTTGTGAATCATAAAACGGCATCTGTACCAAAAAATAATAATAATAATAATAATAAATAACATAAAGAAATAGAAAACATAAAAAACCTTCAAACAGATTCTCATGTTGTGCTTCATCTTTTGACCCGAATGTGGACCGATCATACGATGTTTTCTTTCGTTTGTAAATATTTTACATTCCGAGAGTTTTTTTTTTTTGGTTTAAAATTATTTTTATCGTTTGTCTGACTATTTGTCGTTGTTAAAGCTGTCTCTCGTTACTTTTTTTTTTTTTTGTCGGTTTTTAAGTTTTCTATCGTGGACTTTCATTCCTGTTTTTGCCTTTTATTTTTAATTTTTAATTTTTAATTTTCATTTTTTATGATCCAAAACGTCGTTCCGTTGAGTTAGTATCGTTTTTTATTGTCCTTTCTGTTGTAAGTCACTCTAAAAAGTGCACTTTTATTTTATCGTTGACCCTTTTTAGTTTCCTTTCGCTTTGCCCGCTTTTGATATTTTTATTTTTATTTTTTATTTTTTGCTTCTCCAGTATAATTTTTGTTGTTCAAGTTTCCTGTCGTACTTACTTTTTATTTCGTTTTGGCAGTGATCTATCATTTCTTCAACCTTTGAAGTTCAATATTGTTTAGTTTACTTGTCGTTTTACGTTTCATGTCATTTCAAAATCTTTATGCTGTTTTATTGTAACCATTTTCACGATGTGTGTAGTTATACTTTATTGTCGTAATTTCCTTTATCTGTCGTTCTCAAGTTGTATGTCGTTTTTCACGTCATGGTCATGTTCTAATTTGAATGTATTTCTTTGTCAAGTTTTGGTTTATAGCTTTTCAAAGAATTAAAATATATGGGAATAGAGCATCATGAAGGACAAAGCTACTGCAAATATTCTTCTATGGTGCGTAGTGATGCAGATGTCCTCAAGCTTCAACTAGGAAAAAAACTCGAAGGGACTTGCAAGTAAAATTCCTACATAAGAGTGGTTAGCAGGCATAATATAGTAGTAATATTTCATATGATTTCACCAAAAAGGTTTAGTGTTCGAATCCCCTAACTCTAAGTAAAAAAAAAAAAAAAAAAAAAAAAAACTGAATCCTAATTAATAAGACCTAAACATTCCATGGAAAATTATTGACACTGCATATATAGGGGTATGCAACCAATACATTAATTGTAAACTTTGTCTATCCCAATACCAATTATAAGAAGAATAAACACACGCACGCCGCGCGCGCGCGTATATATATATATATATATGTATCAACGTTGCATAGGAACAAGATCGAGACAAAAAGCTTTTAACTTGGGTAGGGTAAAATACAAACGCAAACCAAGCTCATGTTATATTATTCAAACAACAATAAATATTCTAACAAACCTGCACTTTTTTGCTCCCAGGTTCAATTTTCCTTCAACACTTATCGAAATTTCATCGGCAGACAAAAACATTCAAAGTGAACTCCATTAAAAGTAAAGACATTGCATCACTACAAAAATTTTCAACACAATCTAAGTAACATGATACAAAATAAAAAATACATAAAACTGACAAAAATTGATACATAACTGATATTTTTAAATAGAACGTTAGCAACAAGGAGTTTTTCTTACCCTACCATTAAATTATCATAATTTTGTTGTTGAAAATCACACAAAATTTTGTTTATTTATTTATTTTGAGAATAGTCTTGTAGGGTATAAATCAAATTATCCAAAGGTGAACTAGTGGCTGGATCAAATCCTTCACAACGGAAATGCCCTCTTCTCCTAACCAACTAAAGACAAGCACCTACTGCTAAAAAAAAAAAAAAAAAAAAAAAAAAAAAAAAAACTATTTTCACCTTGTGGCTTGAAGAAAACGAGCCGTGGGCATTAAATTTTCAGCTCGTTTCAAATCAAAGCTTCCTTGACTAATGGCTCGCTATGCAACTTTTCTAACCGCGCATCAAATTTTTATCATGTTCTTTTATATTGTTATACATTAAGTCTATTATCATTCTCTAATCAACTTTTTTTCACCCTCTATTTCAAATCGCCCACTAGTTAAATTTTAAATTTTAATTAGTGCTTATTACACCGCTCATATTATCCCAAAGATATCCCTACAATTGAATTGTTATTTTTATAATATCTTTTCACCCACCAATGAACATATATACATGTATATATATAATTATCGATTATGTTTTTGTCACCCTCCTCTTTCTTTTTTTATTTTATATTTTATTTTAAATCTAACGTTCTCTTTTCTTTTCTTTTTTCTTTTTGAAATCCTTACGTCTGTTCTTCTTTCTTTCTTTCCTTTTCTTTCTTTCTTTCTTTGTTTTTTTTTTTTTTTTTTTCAAATCCCACGATTTTGTATCACATAATATGATATGTATGTGAATCCTTATAAGAAACACCCGGTTTACAAATTGATTTTAAAAAAAAAAAAGAAAGAAAGAAACACTTGGTTAACAAATTTGAACCAAGTGTGTTTATGTATGTATACATATATGGGCCAATTCCATCTCTAAAACAAAGGATCTCGTCAATAGCATATGTGAAAATTTTGTATTGGTATTAATTGAATGGTTTTGTGGCAAAACCATCTTCTCGACTTCGCCATTTTGATCGTTTCAATGTGTAGCTATTTTAAACTTAAATATATATATATATATATATATATATATATATATATCAACGGAAGATTAACGTGATTTAAAAAAAAAATTAAGTGCCTCAAAAAAAAAATTTAAGGATTTAAATAGGCTTGTCCTCAAAAGTAATTTTACCTATGGGTAAATAAGTATTAATAAAATTTATTAAATATATGACAGTGGGAAGAGTAGGTAAAAGGGGTGTCAATAAACCTTCCTTTTCTTTTTGTTTTTTTGTTTTTTTCCCTTCAATGTAGAATGTTTATTTTAAAGAGAGAAAGAAAAGTCTTTAAAAGCCAAAAATTATTGCTTGAAGTTCAATCCCCTTTACAACAAGAAGTTTCACCCCCAGATTAGGATTAGATTGTATACCTGCAATCAAGACTGCCATGGACCGCTACCAGCTTTCCTTTCGAATATGGTTAGCAAGAGATTCATGGTGTACTTTCTTCGGAAAATGAATATATACCAGACTTGGAAAGAGCTATTTCTATGCCCAAGAAAGACTTCGGAGTACCTAGGCTAGGTCTTTAACATCAAAAGAAATTGTTTAGATAGTTCTTAAGCCCCATAACCCAATCAGGTGGACTCCCTCCCTATCATCCCGTAAGGATGATTTGGTTAACATAAACTAGAAGTAGAGTTTGATCTTATTCCCTTTTCTTGACAAACGGAGTGTGGTCAGTCACTTCTTTTTTCCCAAAAAATAAAAAATTAAAAAAGAAACATAGTTAATATAAAATCATTTTAAAGAGAAAGAGCAAAATAACATTTTTGAAAAAAGTAATAGTAAATTATAGGGTAAAATTTTAAACATAACAATAGTAATAATAAATAGTATAATCAAATTTATGATCACATAATATCACAAAAAAAAAAAAAAAAAAGAACTCTCATCTTCCTCTTCTCTCTCACTACTACAAAATAGAGATTCGACGGCGGTTAAAAACCGTCGTGGTAATACTTAAACGACGGTTTTCTAACCGTCGTGGAATCCACAGTCGTGGTATATATTTGGATTCCATGACGGTTCGAAAACCGTCGTGGTAGGTAACAATGAAAAAAAAAATTTATGAATGGAGCTACCACGACGGTCGAGTAACCGTCGTGGTACGTAACAAAAAAAAAAAAATTTACGAATTCCCACTAAATCAACACTTTTTTCCGGAACACATTTAAATCACAAAATCAACACTTTTTTCTCGGAAATTTCCCAAATTCGTGCCTTACCCAACCAATTTAATTCAATCTAAAACACAACCACAATGAACAATCACCGAAAATGTAGGGGACGGATTTTGGCCATTTCGGACAGAATATTTCCAACTCAACAATCAACAAAATCAACATTTTGGACGGAACATTTTATCAACAACCACAATCAACAAAATCAACATTTTGGACGAAAAATTCCCAAATCCGTGCATTACCCAAGCAATATACATTACAACTTACCGGCTTGTCAAGCGTCGGTATGGGCGGAGTGCGGCGAGAGAGAGAGGGAAAGCCGCGTGAGTTCCTTGGTGGATCCGTCGGAGAATGGAGGAGGTCGCGTGAGTGGTGGAGGAGGCCATCGGAGAGAAATAGAGGGAAGAAATTGGGTGGCTTTGGGTATGGAGTTAGAGAGTGAAAAAGTGAAAAATGCTTGAAATGTAATGGGGTGGGAAAGAGGATATTTTTTTGGGTTTTAATACACGCTCTAAAAAATTGAATTGAATTTAAAAAATTTCAAAATTCCCGCCTTAGTACCTACCACGACGGTTTTTGGGGAAAACCGTCGTGGTATGTAACATACCACGACGGTTTTCCCCAAAAACCGTCGTGGTAGAGTCCAAAAATTTAAATTTTTTTTTTGAAAAAAGACCTTTCCACGACCGTTTTTTAAAAAACCGTCGTGGAAAATGCAACAAAAACACGGAGCGGAACAGAGTTTCCGAAAACCGTCGTGGAAGAGCATGCTTCCACGACGGTTTTTAATAACCGTCGTGGAAGCTTGCAAAAAAAAAAAACAAAAAAAAATTTTTTTGCAATTTTTTTTTTAGCTTCCACGACGGTTTTATAACCGTTGTGGAAGAATGGGATTCCACGACGGTTTAAAAACCATCGTGGAAGCTTAAAAAAAATTTTTTTTTTTTTTTGCAAAAAATTTTTTTTTTTGTTTTTTTGTTTTTGCAAGCTTCCATGACGGTTATTAAAAACCGTCGTGGAAGCATGCTCTTCCACGACGGTTTTTTATAACCGTCGCGGAAGCTTTGGCTTCCACGACGGTTTTCGAAAACTCTGTTCCGCTCCGTGTTTTTTGCCGCATTTTCCACGACGGTTTTTTAAAAAACGATCGTGGAAGTTCCGTCGTGGAATCCACATTTTGTAGTAGTGTCTCTATAACATGAAACTATATACATAAAATTAATTGTTAAAAATTAATCATAAGTCCGAAATTTTAAGAAAAATCCAAGGAGATATAAGGATTTATTAAAAATATATGTTATAATTTATCATCTTTGAAAAGCATGCTATAATCTTCAAATGTATCTATAAATAAAATATGCTATTTGTTACAATCTCCTACCATTTTAAAACCTTTTCTATTGTAAGTTTGAAATATATATAGTAGAACCTGACCATAATTCCATATTTTTTTTAATCCCCCTACCCCAAGTTAAAAAAAAAAAAAAAAATTCATCGCAAGGACTATGAAAAGAAAGATTTACCAAAAAAGAAAAAAAAGATAATTGCTCTATTTGACCATCACAATTGGTGGGTCCTTCCCATTTATAGGGATTGTTACTCGTCCTTTCATTTGTCGATTGATTTGGTGAAGATTTAGCCTTTTATTATGGGTACATCTTGCCTTTTCCCAGCATTGTTTAAACTTCCTTTTCGGGATCGTGTCCTTAATTTGGGGGAAAGCACACGTTTTGGTGATTTGGCTCACCTTTTAATAAATCAAATCCCTGATTATTCAGAATAGAAAGGTATGGATAGAAATTCTTTTGGATATGCCATGATTTTTAGGCCAGATAGTAGTTTAATCCTAGAGTCGGGTGATCTGATTTTTTAAGGCGTCGATCTTATATCTGGAATATGTCTTTTTTTTATTTTATTATTATTCTAATTCATTTTATAATTTTTAACTATTGTGTGTTGACACGTGCTTAGTAAAAATAGGTACAAAATATGATTTGATGACCGACGGATGCTATATTCAACAATTTTGTATGTTAAAGTTTTTAATTATATTCTTAGTACGCTAAAGTTTAAATTTGTATCTCCAAATTATTCCCTGCGCGGGCATTTTTTTAATTTATTGACGGAACAAAAACCACTACTTCTATAGGTCACGGTATACGGTAAAAAAACAAAAGGAAATCAAAATTATTTTGTCTAGGAAGTATGATGTAGCTGTCATTAAAGTCCGACCTACTCATCTTCATTTTTAGTACTTAAAAAATTTGTGACTGGCATTATAATGACAAAATTTGTAGTTCAGAAAGAAAAAAAAACAAAACAAAACACGTGCTCAGGGTGGTCCTACTCAGTCCTACAAATTAAAGTTTTGTTTTTTTCCGTCTTCTAATAAAAGAACTGGTATGCCACGCCATAATTGAATTCGGCAATTATAGCGCTTTTAATCTAAAACTATTTTTAAAGTGTTTAGATAATTCTCTAAAATAAATTGTTTAGATAATATGTCAGAAGAATTTTAACTCTTTAAAAAAAATCAAAGTAAAAAATACAATATCTAAACAAAGCTCTTCTTAGTAAGCTTTGAAACTTATATAAGTGTTTTACTAAGACATTATAAACTCAATCTAACTTTTTTATAACTTCTTATTAAATTTTTTATTTAGATCCATTTCAGTTCTTTTAAAAAAAATGATTAAAACAAATACTAAAAATCACCATGTATTAATCATGGATAACATATTTGGTTTTATAATTGTAATTTTATATTTATATAGAGCTCATTCATAATGTTTCTTATTAGTAAATCTTTTTTTTATTATCCTAGCTTGTGATTGTCTTGTGCCCGTCCTCAAACGAGCACTGGACAATTGTAATGCACTAATGTGCCCTTGATCATTCATGCACTCCACTTGCTCCTCTCAATAGTTACTGTCCATGTGCTTGCATGCTCCATTCATGATTTTTGTCCCTGCTTTAACTTTATTTTTGTAATAAAATACAATGAAATTGAAAAAAAAAAAAAAAAAAAAAAAACTACAAAAAATTACCGTCAAAATTACAATCTCCTATCATAACTCCAACTTACGAAGGCATACTATAAAAATATAACGCTTTCTATTTAGTTACCTTCATTAGAAGTTTTGTGTTTATTTTTAAATAAGAAATCTCTTGATTTTTTCATTATGTATTTGTAACTTGTATTTATTTAAGCTCACTCATAATACTCCTTCTTAATGATTTTTCTTCTCTAATCCGTGATTTTAAGTAGAGCCTTTCATGCTGATCAAGTGTAGTGTTGAGGATTTTGCTTTCCATTTCTTTCTCTTTTTCTTTCTTCCTTTCTTTTTTTCCTTTGCTGAAAAAGAAAAAACACGTTAATTTGAAAGAGAACTAGCCTTTATCAAAAAGGCTTCTGTGTTTTTAGTTGTCTTTTATTTATGTTCTATATGTAGAAAACCATTATTATAGTGTCTGATTGTCTCATCTCATTAATGTTCAAAAAGAGATTTACAAATTAATATTAGAATACCTCGCGAAAACATGACAATTTAGAATTAAACATTACTAGTAATTATTATTTCAGCAATTCTCTATCTACCTAGAAATGCTACTGAAGTGATGATTGAGTATATTCATTCAAATAATGACTCCAGGATCCTGGGATAAATTGAACGAATTCAATAAATTGAATCATTACTTTTGAAAAGAAAACCCTTCGTGTTTGAAAGAAAAAAGATTTCATGATGTAGAACTATAAAACCAATGTTTTTTTTTTTTGTTTTGTTTTGTTTTTGTTTTTGTTTTTTGTTTTTGTTTTTGTTTTTGTTTTTGTTTTTGTTTTTGTTTTGTTTTGTTTTGTTTTGTTTTGTTTTTTTCCAATTTAGCCTTCTCTATTCTTTTTATTGTCTTTCTTTTTGTTTGGTTTATTGAGGCAGGATTCCAAATTTTTATTTATTTATTTATTTTTCTTTACTCTTTAATAAATAGAGTTGTTTGAGTTCCTTAATGGATGCCAAACTAATTTAAATGTTTCAGGTAAATATATCAAGTTCCCCTAATTCCTCTCTCCCTGTTTACATTAAAAAAAAGTATTTTCCTTCATCATATAATTCCTCCTCTAATTAGGCAATTACTTAAAAATATTTACGTAATATTATTTGGTTGATCATGATTCTGTATATTTGAGAAATTTTTCCTCATAAAAGTAATTTGTTCTTGCCGACACAAAGATTTATAATTTGCAATACAAGTCTTTGAATTTATGTCGACTTTCTAAGTTACAGAGACTTGTCTTGTTCGACGTACTGTGCAGAACATATGGAAATATCTACATCCCTCCACACCAAATGGTCCTGGCTTTTCATGCTGAAAATGTGGTTGAGGTTTTTGGTTTAACATTTCTCTCTCTCTCTCTCTCTCTCTCTCTAAGGAATGGGAAAAAAAATATATAAAAAAATGGTTGAGGGGTCTTGGTGGTTCAATGCACCGCCTTTCTTCAATGCAGCTTTTGCTTGACATGCGACATGTAAGGCCTACTTCTTAAGGGTTTTCTTTCTAGTGGTTCGCTTTTTAGGGCGGGGGTACTTGAGTCGTTCTGACATTGATTATGCACTCATTTTTCCGGTCTTAGGTTTTTAAAGGCTTGTTAATTGTATAGAGTCTTTAAGAAGCTGTTTTTTGACTTCCTGAATCTGAAAGTTATTTGTGCAAATGTTTGAATAATCTCTGAAAGAGTTTCCTGTCAAAATTACAAAATATAGCTTATATAAAAAGCTCTTCACATTAGACTTTAAAACTTGTATAAGAATTTAAGTTAGATATTATAAAACTCATTTTAACATTTTTATTATTTATTTGAAATTTCTAAAACAAACATAAAAGTCACAATTTTTTCTTCTATTTTTCTACTGATTAAAAACAAACAAAAGTTGTGATGTACTACCTCTTGTCAACACCATCGATTACTTCAATCTTGGCAGCTCTTCATCAGGATTTCCTTGGGTCATGCCATTTTCGGGCATTTTTCTTCCGGTTTTCTTTTTGTTTAGACTTCTTGGTTTGTTCCTTTTTGGAGTTGCTTTATTTTATCTTCTCGATATTTGAGTGAAGGATCTGGTGGCTATTTGGGTAACAATCTAATTGGAATACACCAGTCAATTTAACATCAATTATCCCTTCTCTTTGTTATAAAATATAAATTAAAAATGAGAAATTCGGCCATAAGACCGATAATCAAGGGGGGAAAAAAACCAAAAAAGAATGAAACTAATTGTAACTTCACATTAAGCTAGGTATGGTAGGCCAAGCACAAGACTGTCCCCATGCCAAGGCCTTACAAATTGAATCTCGTTAAAACCTTCCAAGTATTAAAATCCATTGCAAAAAATCAAACAGTAAAAAAGAGTACTCAATATCAGTAAATAAAAAAATTAAAAAAAAAACCCTCCAAAACTCTGAAACCAGTGTTAAGTTACCAAGATCGAAAACCGCTTTCGAAATTAACTTATCAACTACTCACTGCCGTCCCTATAAAGACATGTACGAGACACATTAATGCAATTAATAGTATAAGTGGGAAATACTAGGGCATCCATTACGGACCACACGTAATTCTTTTGACTTTTTTTTATTTTTTATTTTTTGATAAATTATTTTGTACTATAAGAAGTTATATTTAGATCTTTAGCATGCGTTTGATGAATACGTTGGATTTGAAATATTTGAGTTGGAGTTGTTTGACTTTTTAAAAACTAGTTAAAATTTTCGTTTACTTAAAAAACAAAAAACAAAAACGAGTTGAGTTTTTTGAGTTCAAATTGTTGCTCCAAATACCTCATTAATTAAAAAAAAATAAAAAAATAAAAACTCCCCCCAAAAATGCAAAAGGGATACAAAAGAATCCTTTTTACTGAAAAAATGTCACTTTTGGACGGAAATTACGATGTGAGCATCATGTAAAGTCAGTTTACAGTAGAAATATATAAACACCCTCTCTAACACAAAAACATGACAAAAACAAAAACAAAAAAAAAAACAAAAAACAAAAAAAAAAAAAAAAAAACCACACACACACACACACAATTCTTCCACTTTATCTCTCAACCACCATAATCAAGATAAAAAGAAACAAAGAAAACTAAAGTGATATCTCTTTCGCAGCTCCACGAAGGGTTATTGAGAAAAAACCTGGACCTAGCCAGTGAGCTGAATGAATGAATATATATATATATATATATATATATATGTGTGTGTGTGTGTGTGTGTATTTAAAAAAAAAAAAATACGAGATATATTAACTCATCTTAGTCGTTACGTACTAAGAACAATATTAAACTAATTGCATGATAGTTCAAATGATTTTCGTTCATTTGGTTAAAATTTTATGTAAGGTTAAATTTGTTTTGAATTTTATTAAACTTGAAATTGTTTTGCAATATTGATTTACCAAAATACAGTTTTAAGTGTCTTCATGTGAATTTCACATAGTGAAAAGTTGTGAGGAGTTATACGTAATTCGTTACCTAAAAAGGACTTTTGTTCTTTGTTTTTTTGTTTTTTTTGTTTTTGTTTTTTTTTTAAAATCAAGTACCAAAACACAATTTCGGATAAAGTTCAAGGATCTTTTTTGGTGTTTGCTTTTTTTTTTTTTTGGGGGGGGGGGGGGGGGGGGGGCGGGTGGGGTGTCGGTGCGGAGAAGATGATGGTATATCTTCATCATTGTCGTCATGGTCCTTTTCTCATTTTTCTTTTTTTTAACACATCACATGAGGGAAAAGGTAATGACATTAAGTTAGGTACCACCATGTATCTTAGAAATGTACTATATATATAATGGCCTGGAAATAGAAGTATATCACGAAAAGCAAGAAGTAGCAAATCAAGAAAGAAATTCCGCATGGCTTCTTACACCTGGAGTCCTCACTGATTGGCCTTGGAAGCCTCTAGGAAACTTTAAGGTTCAATTTTCTTTAAAAAAATTAAAAAAAAACTTTATTCTCCCTCTTCTCCGCTCTTCTGTCTCTAGATCTCTCTACTCTAGTTCTATTTACAATGTATTAATTAAAAAAGAGAAATGAAAACACTCAGCTCTCGACCCTGAGAGTTCTGACCTAACTCATTCCATCTCATCCGTTGAGTTAATTCCATCGAGAGACAATATTTTATGGTTTATATATAGAAACGTTGTTTTTACTTTTCATCCTCATAAAAATGTGCGTTTTATTTGCTAACATAGTGTTTTTGTTGTGGGATTGCAATTGCAGTACATGATCTTGGTTCCTTGGATAATAAAGAGCACATACTCATTTTTGTTCAAGGATGAAAAGAGAGATATCTTCTTTACTTTCTCGTTTTCCCGTTAATGCTGTGAGAATGCTTCACACCAGATCTGGATCACTCTCTCTCGCTATCTCGGCGCCAGAGGCACGTACCAAATTGTAGACAAGGTCTTGAAATTCGACCAAGTTGACAGAGAAAGAAATTGGTCAGCACTTCTTATATGCGTTATAAATCATATTAACTTACATAATGTTACAGTAACCTCGTTTTTTTTTTTTTTTCTCCAAACCGAGTTTTCGAAGTACGAGGTTTTAACGAGATTTCTCTTAATGTCTAAATCAGCTATTTTCTGTCATTTATTTCATGTCGTTTCCTTTAGGATGTTATCATGCTTTATTTTGGGCTTTTTTTTTTTTTTTTTTAAGCCTTCGGGCCAGCCAGAACATTTATTTTCTTTCAATTTTTCATCTATATTGATATTATTATTGAGTGTGGAGTTTGTCAGAAGATAAAGTGGTTTATTAAGTACATACCAACCTAATTAGAATGTGCTAATTTCTGTTATACAAGTTATTCTTTTCAGCATTATATTAAAAAAATAATGAATTTATTATTATTTTTTTAAATTTGACAGGGATGACCAGATATTGTTAAATGCAATCGTGTTCTACATATTTGTGTGATCTAATGCCAGAAGAATCAAAGCTGCCAATTTGGAGACGGATGGTGTAATGATAACTATAATTCTACATTGTAGTGCAGTGGAGTTTTCTTTACTATTGGCTTCATAGAGCACTTCACCACCATTTCCTCTACTACGCCTTCCCATCACCATTCTCCATTGTCACTGAGCCATTTTGGTGAGCTTGACCTGCTAAATTCTTCATATATGGTGCTTTATATATTTGTGTTTTACAAAGCAGCCCCTCTGTTAGCATTCTGTAAGAAAAATTAGAGAAAAATTAAATACATTCTAATCATATGAGCTTAATTATAGGTAAAATCGTAACTAACCATTTTTTTTTAGAGAAATTGTACCTTATTTAGAGATATTTTGAGAGTAAATTATACATTTATCAAAGATATTTATAGATTCATCAGAGATATTCTGGAGATTTAGTTTCCTTTTCATAATATTTAAATATAATTTTAACCTTCATCAATGCTTAAGTGGTCAAAACGTATTCAATTTTCTTCAAATCTTTACTGACTACTGACATGCATCCATTTCATAACAATAGAAAAGTTCATAATAGTGTGACGTGTACAGTAATGGACATGGATCAATATGACAAGAGGTGTACAATTTAAGTAATTTGTAAAAATAAAAACGAAAAGTACAAATGTTTAAGGAAAATAACAATCCAATTCCAAAATGTCAGTCCAATAAATATACATATTAAAAAAAAAAAGTAGTACTCTAAAGAGAAAAAATAATACAAAAGGCAATCAAGGATACTCGGCAAGACACATATACCCACGCCACTCGTACAGCAATAAGTTTTTTTCTTGATATCAGTTACCTACTCTCCATTTTATAAACACGATAGCAATATAATCTGCAATCTCTATTAATTGGTATTAAAATATTGCGATAAGAGTGGAAATACATCGTATATTTTAGAATTATCTGAACTTGTATTATTTTTAATCTCTAGAAAATTAAGGGGGTTTGGTTGTGTAAGTTTGAGTTAAGATTTGTAAGTTTAAATAGTAAATGTTTTTTGAATTTCAGAAAAAACAAACAACTTTTTGGGGAAAAAGATAAAAAACATGATAAAAAAGTACAGTTTAGTTTAAACTAAACTTTTTGCCAAACAAGGCCTAAACAATATCTATGACATCGTGTTTTTCTGTCCTTGTTTCAATTGCAGCTGTGGTTCATCCATTTGCAGAGCTCATAGCATACTTTCTTCTCTTTGCCATTCCTTTATTGACAACAGCGCTCACTCGAACCGCCTCTATGGCGTCGCTTTTTGGTTATGTCAACTTCTTAGACTTCATGAACAATTTAGGTCACTGTAATTTTGAGATAATTCCAAATGTCTCTTTTCTATGCTACCGCCTCTCAAGTACTTTATGTATACGCCATCGTAAGAACCTCGGTACCAATCTTAAATATATATGAAAATATATATCTTTATTTAACCCACTATTTATGTGTATATATATATATATATGTAACTTTCATTTTGTTGTATTGCAGGTTTCTCACTCATTGCATCACACTCAATTTCGAACGAATTACTCTTTTATTTATGCCGCTCTACGATTACATATATGGAACACTAGATAAGTCTTCTGATTCACTATATGAATCGTCACTCGAAATAAAAAAGAGGTCGCCAAATGTTGTGCATCTTGTGCATCTAACAACACCGAGGTCTATTTACCATCTAGAAACTAGGGTTTTCTGGTTTGGCCTCCAAGCCCTACGTCTCAAAGTGGTACTTACGGTTAATGTGGCCGGTGGACGACATTGTTGTCAGTGATGTTTTCTTGGAAATATGGCCGTACATTCGTTGGTCGAGAGGAATCATTTTCATAAGTTGAAATTGCAAACTTGGGCTATACCAAAATACAAAGCACACGTAAGTATTATTTTCTAGACCCTAGACTTTACAAGCTTAATTACAAATCATAAGATACTGGTACAAAAATGGTCATTAAGTCATAGCCTTTAACAAAAACCGTTTTGGTATTACCAAATTCTTTATTTAGTCTCAACTCGACTCAACGCGGTTATTGATGACATGATTAATTTTAGTTTTTGACTAAATGTTTTGTCATATAAAAATGTTTTACTTGCCTAAAATTTTATTTTATTTTTTTGGTTACATGATCCGTACTTTTAATTATTATTTATTCACATGCATCTTTCAGTATTACGACTGAAAAATTCATCTATCGATCGCTTGATTGAGGAAGCCATACTTGATGCAGAGGAGAACAATGTTGAAGTATTAAGTCTAGGTCTTTTGAATCAGGTGAGGTTTTTAGTTCAGTTTTCTTCCATTTAGAGCTCATTTCTTACATCCACTTAAGTTTCAATTATTCTTTTGAAGATCCCTGTCTCGATTTATAATTATTCTTTCGAAAATAGACAAAAGCTAGTTATCCACTATTATTTGGAATTTTTTAAAAGTGGATAAAAAATCATCAGGAGCAAATCTTTTGTCTCGATCCAAACTAATTGATTCCTAAAAAGAAGATCCCAATTAAAATGTATCAAATATTATTAAAAACGAAAAAGTTACAAATTTCAAATTGGCAAGCCGAGATAGGCCAAAAAATAAAAAAAATAAAAAAAATAAAAAAAAAACCAACAGAAAATAAAATAGGAAAAAAGCAAATATAAAGATAATTCATTCAAATGTATTAATTATCATGAGGAAACATTTTGAATGGTGTATTAATTGCAACAATGGATTTCATGTCAAATTATTATGTGAAAACCTTTATGAATTATGTACTATTTTTTCTCTTGTCAGTTTTTTTCCATTGGATTCTATTAGTTGAAGTTTTTTTTTTAAAGGCTCTTTCATTATTTTTATAAGAGAATATATCATTTTTGTTTGCCTTTCGCATTATGGTAGTTCTTATTTGTGTATCGGTATTCTCGTACTATTCTGATTATTAAATTCAATTTAATGTAAAATTTTCAGAGTGAGGAAATGAATGCATATGGTGAGGTTTATGTCAAAAGGCATCCAGAGTTAAAGATGAAGATTGTTGATGGGAGTAGCCTTGCAACGGCTCTAGTACTAAACACCATTCCAAAAGGGACAACCCAAGTGCTTCTTAGAGGCAAACTTACTAAGGTTGCTTATGCCATTGTCTCTTCTTTGTGCCTCAAGGGTGTCCAGGTATCTACCTTGTACTATGTATAGCAAGTTAAACATAGCACAAATCGGAATTTGATTCTCGGTTATGTTTGGTAGAAAGGAGAGAGAGAGAGAAAAAAAAAAAAAAGAATATCATAGTAGTACATCACTTAGGTGACAGAAATGAAGGAGTGAGGAGTCTAACATTTGGCATGAAATCTCTTCAACAATCTCGATCATGTTTAAGAATTTGGAGTCTCCCCCCTAATCCTATTACTTTCTCTTTTCTCTTGTACCAAATAATCATGAATGTCAAAATCTATCCACTAATCCCACCACCCCCTCTCCTTCCTTCCACTTTTTTCTACTACCGAAACCATACTCTTAGGACTACATGATTAGTATGTCATCATTCATGAACACAACATCATCATCATCATCATCATCATTATTATTTACTATTATTATTTAATGTGAGAACAACTTAACCCCTTTTATTTTTGTGCAACCATTAGAAGGTATTCTTTTTTTAATCAATTTACTTCTACTATCTTAATTTCAGGTATCAAACACTGCATAAGGATGAGTATGGGAAACTTGTCAAATCTTTAACCAATGTCAATTTTGCGAGTAGTAATTTGCTTTTCTCAAACTGTTATTCACAAAGGTAAGAATTAGGAGTTTAATTTTTTCCATATATTTTATAGCTTCTGACGTTATCCATGAATTATCTTTCTTATTTTTTTTTTATTATAGACAATTATTTCCAATATTTTTTTTAGGGAATTATTTCCAATATTGACTAACCAATCCTCAATATTTATTAAATTCCGTGATTTGAGATCAATTATTGTGTAACAACTAAAACAACCCTAAGTTGAAAATATTTTTAAAAGGTGTTCTAACACATGGAAATGAATTTTCGATCAATAATTTATTGTGTAGATTTGGTTAGTGGGAGATGGGATAACAGAAGAAGAGCAGTTAAAAGCTTTAGAAGGAACAATTTTTCATTCCCTTCTCTCAATTCCCAATCAAAAAATTGCGCAAAGACTGTTTCTACCACTACACACCAGCAATGTCAATTCCTAAATCTTTTAGAATGTCCACTCTTGTGAGGTAAACATATACATCAATAATTATTATTTTTTAATTCATATACATTTAAGTGTAATATTAAAACAAAAAAAAATCTTATGGCAGAACTGGTTGCCAAGAAGGGTGATGAGTGCATGGCGTATAGCCGGAATAGTACACGCCTTCGAAGGTTGGAGCGAACACGAGTGCGGCAATAGTATTGCCGGAATCTTCAACAATACGAACAAAGTCTGGGAAGCAGCAACACTTCGCCATGGATTTAAGCCTCTATCACGTGTTCCTAAACCCAAAATTAGTCGAATAATCGTTATGTTTTAATTTGGAAGACTTACAATTTGCTCCTTTCTTTAACCTAGTTGGTTTGTTATAGGCATCTCTCTCTGATATCAGTTATTCTCTCTCGCTATTTATTAAAAAAAAAAAAAAAGTACTGTGAAATTTTGTTGTTGTCGTTTAGTATCTTTTATTCTATGTAGATCTAATGGATTTGTCGTTCCCAACTGTGGTACTTCCGGTGGTTGTCGTTTTCAAGTCCAGCTGCGTTGATCATTCTTCATTTTCCGGTTGGTTGTTTTTAATCTAATAGAGACCTTAAAGAAGGACAGAGCTGTAGGTAGTTTCATGCAGTAATAAGTCTCGCGAAATGGAGGATGAACAGAGATTATATTGCTTCATATCTCACAGAGAAAATTCTCTAATTGCTCAGGATTCAGAAAATACAATCTCGGATCTTGAAATAATCTTGAGAGCAGAAGCAAAGCTAAAACAATGGGCCGCGTTTGAGAGTATTATGGGAGTGATTTTGCTTCGTGTATAAAATAGACATGAGAAGGCTTTTACTAAATTGAATTTTGAATTGAAATTTAAACTCTGCCCAATCTTTTACTAAAGATTAGCCGAATACAAGGATATTATTGTATTGTGTATAGATTTTTGATAGATAACATACTTAATATATATTAAGATCTTAAATACAAAATAAATATATGGACGAAGCAATTTAAAATCTTTCTATTGGTTGTGTTGGATTTACAATTAATCCTATGAATTCTTAGAATTGAGAAATTATTCGGTAGATCGGGTGTACCACGTTATCATGTTTATGTGATACACCCATCCAATAAAAATGTGACATTTGGGTGTTTTTTCTATGCCATCCCTTTGTTTTATTTTTTGTTTCCTAACGTGCAATATATTAGTGTGTCAACTCAACCTACCATAAATATCTCATCTAATCTTATCAAAATCAAAATCCAATTTGAATGAATATCATCTTTTTTTTTTTTTTTTTAATTTTATGATATCTTTTAATATATGTAATTAATTTTTACTAAAAAAAAAAAAAAAAAAAGAAACTAAGGAACCACATATGAGGAACCTTCCTCATTCAAATAGAAGTTCAGCAAACAAGGTTAAAAAAAAAAAAAAAAAACCGTGAGATTTTTTTTTTATTTTTTTTTTTTCAGGCTCTGTTAAGGTTTTGGGCAGAGAGAGGAGAGGATATTTTCAATACCTATCACCATGAAAATCGAGGAAGGTATTTTTTTCTACTAAAATCTGTTGAATTTTTTTAAAAAATATTCGAATGAAGGTTTTGATTTGTTAATTTTTTTTATTATTTAATTTTTTTAAATTTCTATGAATTAGTTTCTCCCTAGCTACTTCTCTTGCTGTACTTTCTCATTCATATAACACCATATATGTAAACAGGGAAAAAACAAAGAAGCAAATTACCCAACAACACATCTGCCTATCAATTCAAATCACGAGGTGCCCTACTACCCTACTACCACAATGTCCATGCATTCTCAGGTAGTCAATTTTACTTGAAACTTTATTAATTAATTAGAATTAATCACTCTTAGTTGATATTATTATTATTATTTTTTGTTCATGGTCTCTGTTCGACAAATATTCCTTTCACAATCAAGTTGCAAAGTGCAAGCACGATGTCCCAAATAAGTACTCAGGTATTCATTCTATTCCATTTAATCCAATACGACCTATGCTATAGCATTTACCTATTTATTATTAACTCTTTTCTTTTAATTTTGTAGACAATAGAGCAAATATGAATTAAAAATGTTGGACTTGGCCGAGCACTGAAACAACTTTTTGGCGTGATGAAGGCAGAAAGAAACGTGGATAACGTTTAATTTATTTATTTATTATATTATTATTATTATTATTTTTTACTTAATATGGTTTGGAACTTAAATATGTTCGTGGATAGTACTTTGAAATTTAAAAGAGTGCATTCATATATTTATTTTTTGTATTGATTAGTTTGCTTTTTCAAACTCATTTTATTTATGCCAAATTTAAATGTCATGTTTTTTTTTAATTAAACTCTATTTTCGTTGATTTTTGGGATCAAAATTTTCGTTGTGGTACTTTTTTTATTTCCTGAAAGCAAAAATTAATTTAATGTTTGAAGTGTAAACAATTATTTCTTTTTCTAAAAAGCAAAAATTAATTATATATCAAATGATATTAAAAAAATGATATTAAAATCAAACAGATTTAATAGCACAAAATACCTTTTTTCAATTTTCTTGGTGATAGGTGTTGAACTACCTTCTTCTCTCATGCCCAAAACTTAACAAAGGCCTTCAAAATTTTTTTTTTAATTTTTTAGTTTTATTTTTTGGGGGAAGCTTAGAGCCTTCAAATTTTTTTGCCTTACGGTTTGAATGGGGAAGGTTCCTCATATATGGTTCGTTAATTTCTTGTTCTTTTTTTTTAAAGCAAAAACAATTAATTAAATATATTTAAAGATATTAGAAAATAAAAAAGATAATGTTAATTTAAATTGAATTGTTTTTTATAAGATTGAGGTGAGATATTTATGGTAGGTTTGAGTGGACAACTAATATATTGCCACATTAGGAAAGAGAAAAATAAAATAAAGGGAAGACAGAAAAAACCACGTCAAATATACTTTTTATTGGATGGGTGTACCCCATAAGCATAATGACGTGGTACACCCGATACACTGAATAATTTCTCTTTCTGCATTTAAATTCGTCTCCTTATGAGACCTGAATTTGTAAGTGGTCTTTTTCTTTTCAAGCTATTGTTAATTTCCTTCAAAGTATTTTAAACCTTTATTAATTTCTCCTATGAACTCGAAATGACAGGTTCTATCTCTTTCGAGGAAATATATACATTTGAACTAGTTTTCTCCAATCATGTTCGTTTAGAATAGAGAAATTTCTTATCAAAATATATATTTTTCATTATATCCTAATATAAGTGATCAGTAAAATAAAGATAAATTAATAGTTAATTTACAATAATAAATAGTTCAAAAACATAAACAAACACAATAATTGTTTCTTATAGTCAATTCAGTCTCACTAAAAACATAGCCAAAAACAATTACAAAAAAAAAAAAAAAAATCTCAATATGATTTACAAAGGATTGTCATTTATATTTCATACATTCAAAACAAGATCATTTTCAAAACGATATATATCAATTATATACCTAAAATGTTGAAACTTCGTTTAATTAAGGAACATGTTCGTTCCATTGAGATAGATAGAACAAGTTCTAAGAACAAGTTTAATCAATTAAATGGATAGAATAAGTAGAACTCGAAAAACACGTTCGTGCATGTATTACTGTTGAGTGTGAGAGGTGAAGCTTTTCTATCCAAAAAAACAAAAACCAAAGAAGAAGTTGAGAGTAAAAGATAGGTGCCAAGTTTGTACCTATCTTCCCCATGTTATAAATGACATCTAAAGCTATGTTAGTGATGACCGATAAGAGACAATTTTTCAACTAGTGGTCAACTTAGCGTCCGTTTGGTGGAATGTTTAAAGATGGAATTTAGAGGTTGGAGATTATTTGAATTTTAAAAATGTTCTTTCATAAAAATAAACTGTTTAAAGTGAAAAAAAACATAAAAACTTAAATAGTTTTTAAGGCAGAAAAGAATTAATATAGTTCTTGTTTTATTTTTCTCGAAATTATATGTAATTGAAAAAATCATCTTATTTGAACATGAAATAATAAAGTTATAAAATTTTAAAGTTTGAGTTTACTATAAACATTTGGAAAAATAAATAGTAAAGTATTTTATGTTAAAGAAAAAAGATTTAATAAAAAAAAAGAAAAAAAAAAACATTTGGAGATGTTGTTTAAAGATGTCCCCAAAATACCCCGTTATTCTTTGGGTTTTTATTATAGTCTTTTTTTTTTGTTTTTTGTTTTTTTGTTTTTTTTGTTTAGTTTTAAGTTTTAGTTTTAAATAGAAAAGCTTCACCTCCACGCTCAACATTAATACATACTTGAACGTGTTTTCCGAGCTGTTCTTGTTCTGTCTATCTTAGTTGGTTAAACGTCATGCTCATAAAACTTTATTAAAAGAAAAGGTAATGTAAAGAGCCCACAAATTCAGGAAAAAAAGAAAAAAAGAAAACAGCCTAATAGCATATAGAAAGTGGAAAAAAGAAACCAATAAGAAATCATGACTTTTTAATTTATTATTTCAATATCTTTTCATCTCCAACCCGTAAGTTGATAAGATGTTGTGTTCTTCTTGAATCACTTCAGAGGTTCTTTGTTCAATTTTTTTTCCCCCTTAAAATGTCGAGCTCCGCCAACATATCCTAAAAATCAAAAGTTACAATTTTCATTTCTTTCTTAGTAAGCGTTGTGATTTGTTAACCATTATAACAATGTTTGCTTTAAGATCTTCTAGAGTTTTTATATCTCCCTAAGATTACCTGGTAACATAGCACTCATTAAAGAGTTACAGGATTAAAGACTGTATAACTATATTAGAAGGACAAGTAAGTCTTGCCTCCAAGTTAATACCTTATTCGAATTATGAAATTGGACTGCCGCTTATTTCTTGTGGATCATTGCTAGGAGAACTGGGGCTATTTCTTCAGGAGTTGGTTAAACGCGTTTCTTAATAGAAGGAAGTTTAACATTTTTTAGGTTCATGATTGAGATCATTTTGAAAATGATTTTTTTTTAATATGTATATACAAAAAATAAATGAGAATGTTTTGTAAATGATAGAGATTGAATCGAGCACAACAAAAAATAATTGTGTTTGGGTATAGTTATGAAAGATATTTGTCCGGTGCAATTTTACTATTTTATCTTAGTTTTATACCTTTTTCATTAACTTAATACCAGGACATAATACTAAATACATCCATCTATTATTTTCTAAAATACATTTGAATATATAATTATTTCTTGTCCTTCCTATTTTCATCCATCTATATGGTTTATTAAAATCCTGAAGCCAGCACTAAATTCCAAATTGCTTACCTGCCTCCATATCGAAATCCACGTCTCCTCTTCATTTGATCCAGGAGTATAGAATAGTGGGGTCATTTATTACATGTTACACACGACACCTATATGTATATATATGCTAGTTCTTGCATCATGAATTTAGAAATAGTGTTTTATCAATTATGAATTCATATCCTCTTGTATAAATTCCTAAAATATCTTTGTTCTCTCATGTCTTTTGAACTATGGATAAAACAAACTTTTTAAGAGAAAGTGTTTTTTTCCTATTTGTCAAGGATAGTTGAGAAAACATTCTTTGTCAACTCTATTTATATATCTATATAGAGAAGGGTTATATGACACACTTCCCATTTAAAAAATATAATATTTTTTAATGACTTATTTTTTGTGCCATCTGAATTATACCACGTGATAAGATCCTAAATAAGAAGTTAAATATAAATTAATTTTTGTTATAAAAATTATTTTAAGTTTTTGTGCTTGAAAAATAAAATTTACGTTGAAAGTTGTAACATTCTAAGAATTTGAGTGTACTATGTCATGTTTAATTTTTTAACATATTCGTAGGATTGCGTCTCTTAAACTGTAATCTTATAGGCCCAAGAGATGCAAATATATTTTTTCTATACTTGTATAATTACTAATTGTTTTGGAACTTTTATTACAGTATAATGTGTTTTATATATTTGTGTTTCATCACACACACACGCACACTAAATCTCCTACTCCAATATTTTAAATAGAAACTTTTACATACACACGAAAATCTCCTACGACAATATTTTAAATAGACTTTTCTTTTACACACACACACGAAAATCTCCTACTACAATATTTTAACTAGACTTTTCTTTTACACACACACACGAAAATCTTCCTACTCCAATATTTTAACTAGACTTTTCTTTTACACACACACACGAAAATCTCCTACTCCAATATTTTTAAATACACATAACTTTTCAATTTCAGGAAAAAAAAAAAAAAAAAAAAAAAGACTTTACTTTTACACATACACACGCGAAAGTTTCGTACTGCAATACGTTTGGCATGTCTTCATTATTGTCTTAAAGTAATCCTTTTTTTAACAAATCACATGAGGGAAAAGGTAATGACATTGAAGTTAGGTACTACTATGTACCTTTAGAAATGTACTATATATAGAAGTATATCACGAAATAGAAGTATATCACGAAAAGCAAGAAGTAGCAAATCAAGAAAGAAATTCCGCATGGCTTCTACACCTGGAATCCTCACCGATTGGCCTTGAAGCCTCTAGGAAACTTAAGGTTCCATTTTCGCTACACCCTCTCTCTCCACTCTTCTTTCTCTAAATCTCTCTCTTCTAGTATTTTATAGACATATATATATATATATATATATGCACATAAATTTTACCATAAAGAGTAAGAATGTGGGAAGGTAAGTAGTTTAGTTACATATATATAGTACTTACAGTTTGTTAACAAAAAGAATGAATACACTCAGATGTCGAACTTGAGAGTTGTTACCTAAAACTTATTCCATCTCAACCGTTGACTCTAACAACAAATTATATAAAAGAAAATGGTTATACATAGATACATTTGACTTTCATCTTCATATTAATGTTGGTTATTCGCTAACATTATAGTTTTGTTCTGGGATTGCCATTGCAGTACGTGATCTTGGTTCCTTGGATAATAAAGAGCGCACACTCATTTTTGTTCAAGGATGAAGAAGAAAGAAATCTTACTTACTTTCTCGTTTTCCCGTTTATGCTGTGGAGAATGCTTCACAACCAGATCTGGATCACTCTCTCTCGTTATCTTTGCGCCCGAGGCAATAACCGAATTCTAGACAAGGGTATTGAATTTGACCAAGTTGACAGGGAAAGAAATTGGTCAGTACCATAGAAAATATACAAATTATATTAACTTACATAATTTTACAATAACACTAATTTTATCATTCTTTTCCAAATCAAGTTTTCGCAAGTGTGAGGTTTTAACGAGATGTCTCTTGGTGTTTACTGCTCTAGTTTGGATCACAATTTACAATTTAATTTTTATCTTTTTTTTGATAAGTCAACCTCAGTTTTACCATAACATAATTTTGTAATTCAAACTTTAAAAATCCATAACTTTGTATATACCAAGTTCAATGAGATGATTTTTTTTTAATAAAAAAAATTACATAAAGTTTCGAGATAAATGAAACAACCTCCATGTATATATATATATATATATATATATTTTTTTTTTTTCCGAACACATTCAAGTTTTTTCACTTTATAACTCCAGCAATTCAAAATGTTTTACCAAACGTATAGTTTAATTCAAATCCAATACTACAATCCAAACCTTAGCACCAAATGCATTAATGTCCAAATCAGTTATTTTCATTCCTTTCTGTTAGGAAGTTTTCATGTTTTGTTTAGGTTCTTCTTTTGGTAGCTAGCCTTCGGCCCAAACATTTATTTCTCTTACTAACTTTTCTTTTATATGTACGATATTGTTGAGTGTGGAGTTTGGCAGAATCCCAACCTAATTAGAACTTGCTAATTTCTCATTATACAAGTTATTCCTTCTCGGTGTTTGCATTAAAAAACAAATAAATTTCTCTCTCCTCACTTTTTTTTTTTTTAATTTGACAGGGATGACCAAATATTGTTAACTGGAATCCTGTTCTACATAATTGCTGATCTAATGCAGAAGAATCGAAACTGCCAATTTGGAGGACGAATGGCCGTAATTATAACAATAATTCTACATTGTAGTGCAGTGGAGTTTCTTTATTATTGGCTTCATAGAGCACTTCACCACCATTTCCTCTACTCACGCTACCATTCCCATCACCATTCCTCCATTGTCACTGAGCCCATTTCTGGTGAGCTTGACCTGCTAAATTCTTCATATATATTGTGTTTTAAAAAAGTAGCCCATCTGTTAGCATTCCGGAAAAAAAAAAAAAATTGGAGAGAAATTGAATACGTTCTGATCACATGAACTTAATTGTAGATAAAATCGTTGATTAAACATTTTTTAATTGTAGCTCTAATTGTGGTGTGTGTGTTTTTTTTTTTATATTTGTGTTTCATCATGAAGGCATGCCTATTTATTTTGTTTGTATATTGCATTGTGTTTATAAATAATTTATATAATTGTTAGTTCTCAATAATTTCCTGAACTAGATTGTCACCATCCAAAGAATTCATCACATATTAAATCCGCTACTCAACTATATGTTAAGGAAAGAAGTAAATATCAGTTTTCAAAAAAATATTTCGAGTAAATAACAAATTTATCAGGTAAATAATTTATTTGTGCCTTTTAAATTTACTATTTACATATTAAATATGCTATTTTTCTAGTAAATTTTCCATTTACCTTGAAAATTTGTTATTTACTTCAAATATTTTAAAACCTTACTGTTATTTCAATTAATTTTGTAAAAATGCTATTTATTATAATTTTTCTATTAAAAAAAAGAACAGTAATCCGCTAATTTCTGATATTAATCGGTAGTAAAATATTGAGATAAGAGTGAAAATGTATAATTTACTTTTAATTTTTCATTTAAAATGATTTTCATTTTCATTTTCCGAGAATTTTAACAAAATTTATGACACGGTGTTTTTTGGTTTTGGATATTTCTATTGCAGCTGTGATTCATCCATTTGCGGAGCTCGTTGCATACATTACTCCTCTTTGCAATTCCTTTATTGACAACAGTGCACACCGGAAACTGCCTCCATGGCATCGGTTTTTTTGGTTATATCATTTATATAGACTTCATGAAACAATTTAGGTCACTGTAATTTTGAGATAATTCCCAAATGGATCTTTTCTCTAACACCCCCTCTCAAGTACTTTATGTACACGCCCTCGTAAGCTCCTCAGCCCCAATCTTTTTATACTTACAAACACACATATATAGATGTCTATTTAGCGCGCTATATATATATATGGCTTTCGTTTTGCAGGTTTCACTCTTTGCATCATACTCAGTTCCGAACTAATTACTCTTTATTTATGCCGCTCTATGACTACATATATGATACGATGGATAAATCTTCTGATTCTCTATATGAATTGTCACTTGAAAGGAGTAAAAGAATCTCCAAATGTTGTGTATCTGGTGCATCTGATGACGCCGTGGTCTATTTACCATCTAGAACTAGGGTTTTTGCTGGTTTGGCCTCCAAGCCCTACGTCTCAAAATGGTACTTATGGTTGATGTGGCCAGTGACGACATTGCTGTCAATTGATTTTATCTTGGAAATATGGTCGTCATTTCGTGGTCGAGAGGAATCACTTTGATAATTTAAGCTTACAACTTGGGCTATACCAAAATACAAGACTCAAGTAAGTTCTATTTTCTAAACCCTAGCCTTTAGATGCTTTATTTACAAATATATAATGATATACACTGATATAAAAAATGCTTATACAGTGATGACTTTTAACCAAACTTTTTTTTTTTAAGTAAACCCTTACTAAATTCTTCGTTTAGTCTCGGCTCGACACAATTAATTATTGATGACATGACAATTTTATTTTTTTTCCTAAAATTTTCTGTGACGGAAATTATGTTTTTATTTCATGTTTTTTTTTTTCTTTGTACTGGATTCCTACTTGTAGTTATTTGTTTTTTTTACATGGATGTTTCAGTATTTGCAATTGATAAATTCATCTATCAACCGCTTGATTGAGGAAAGCCATACTTGATGCAGAGAGAATAACGTGGAAGTCTTAAGTCTGGGTCTTTTGAATCAGGCGAGTTTAGTTCTATCCCAACTAAATTGATGCCCATAAGAGTGAATTTTATGTATTAATTGCAACACTGGATTTTTTATGTCAAATTAATACATGAGAAACTTTAATAATGGATTATGCACTCTTTTTCTTTTCTCAATTTTTTTCATTGGATTCTATTACTAGAAGTTTTTTAATAAGAGAATATGTCATTTTTACTCCGGTTATTTTCGATTGCCTTTCGCATTACTAAATTCAGTTTCATGTAAAATTTTCAGAGTGAGGAAATGAATGCATATGGTGAGATTTATATCCGAAGGCATCCAGAGTTGAAGATGAAGATTGTGATGGGAGTAGCCTCACAACGGCTCTAGTACTAAACACCATTCCAAAAGGGACAACCAAAGTGCTTTCTTAGAGGCAAACTTACTAAGGTTGCTTATGCCATTGTTTCTTCTTTGTGTGCCAGAAAGGTTGTCCAGGTATATATCTTGTACTATGAAACATATATACATATAGCACAAATCGAAATCTTTAACACGTTTTTTCTTTGTGCAATTAATTTCTACTATTTTGCTGATATATTTCAGGTATCAACACTTCACGGAGATGAGTATGGGAAAATTGTCAAATCTTTAACCAATATCAGTTCTGCGAGTTGTAATTTGCTTCTCTCAAATCGTTGGTCACAAAAGGTAATTATTTTTTTCCGTTTGGATCATAGATTATATTTAGATATATAGTTTGAATGAATTAATAATTGCTTTCAAATGTATAAATTAAAATGTGCATTCAAATTAAAACATGTGTTTAGATAGTTTTGTTAAAGATAGCTGTTGAATAGTGTAATACAGAAATTAAATGTGGTACAGATTTTTTGAAAGTAAAAATTTGGATTTGAATATGAGTTGAAATTGTTGTGAAATAGTAAAAACATTTCAATGCACTTGAATGTTTGACATTTATACATCAATACGCATTATAGTAGCCTTATATAATAGCTATTGGAGATAGTTATCCAAATAGATTTTTTCATATATTTTATTGCCTTTTGTTAGCTGCACATTATCCTTTTTGATTAACTAAATTATCTTTTATTTTGGTTATTATTTGTCACATATGGCGTACTATTCCTCAATATTAATAAATTACGGGATTTGAGATTATTATTTGTCATATGTCACAGTATGCTAACGTTGAATGTGTAGCATTTACAGAGACAAATGGAATCAAAAAATATTCCAAACATTTTTAAAAGGTGTTCTAACACATGGAAATGATATTCCAATCAATTAATATTTATGTGTTAGATTTGGTTAGTGGGAGATGGTGTGACAGAAGAAGAGCAGTTTAGAGCCTTAGAAGGAACAATTTTTCATTCCCTTCTCTCAATTCCCAATCAAAAAATTGCGAAAAGACTGCGTCTACCACTACACACCAGCAATGTCAATTCCTAAATCTTTCAGGAATGTCCACTCTTGTGAGGTAACATTTATGTCAATATTTATTTCTTTCCTTGATTCATATATATTTAAGTTTAAAATTAACAAAAAGAAAATCGCAATCGCATGGCAGAACTGGTTGCCAAGAAGGGTGATGAGTGCGTGGGTATAGCCGGAATAGTGCACGCCTTAGAAGGTTGGAATGAACATGAGTGCGGCAAGAGTATTACCGACATCGCCAATAATATGAGCAAAGTTTGGGAAGCAACACTTCACCATGGTTTTAAGCCCCTAAACATGTGGTTCCTAAATGGAATATTGATTGAAATATGTAATATTTTAATATGAGTAATGAATTAAATAATGTCTTTTGGACTAGAAGACTTGTAATTTGTCCCTTTCTTTTAACTTAGCTGGAATGTTCTGTGGATCTTTGATATAAGTTATTCACTCTTGCTATTTATTGAAGAAAATACTAAGAATGGTTTGGCATTTGTGGTTTTCTATTATAGTTATGTATGTGTTTATTTTTGTGAATAATTAATCCTTACCCAAGCATACAAACCCTTGCAATATAAATATGTTTCCTAATGTGGTGCTTTCGAATTATGAGGCCATAACTAGTTCATTGACTTATCTGAATCTTTTTGGACAACTTTCCAACAAACATTGAGAAAATCCGACGGAAAAGCTTATACATGTTAGACCTTTATATGATACTGAGACACCAGATTTTTGTTGGGTGTTTTGAAGTGTGAAGGAGTCAATGCAGGACATACACTCGCACACAAATCTTTTAGAATCGATGGTCCGTGATTTGTACCCATAGGTGCACAATAAAAAGCTTCAATAATTACAAGAGCTTACCTCTTTCAAAAGAGTGATTGTATTAAAACATGGGACAAAACGTTTTCCTAGTTTTAACTCTTATAACTTCATTGGTGAACTTTGAGTATCAGTTGTATCATCTTGATCTCCTTAATTACGGAGGAAAACATACATCCGCCTTGATCCATCACTAATATGAAGTGGGTCCCAATCAAAATCAAGTCTCAAAATGTGTAGCAAGAACCATATTCCAACATTAGGATCAATGTGATGCTGGAAAGCACTGCACCGGAATGTTTGATTGGAAGGTTCTACTTGTTCCATACTTAGAATTATACCGCTTTCTGTGATTTTCCAACATGGAATGATTTGAGCATGTTTGCGTGCTTGCATGTGATGCTTAAAATAAGCTCTCCATTTAAATTATGCTGATTGGTGTGTGTACATGTAAAAATAGGATATGGATTTAGTGTGATGTTTGAACTTATATAAGCACTACATAGAACTAAGTTACACATTTTCTCTGTGCTTGTGATTCCTTTTTCTGCATGTTACACATTTTCAGAAAACGTTTCACTCTTTCCCCATAAATACACATTTTGGTCCCGCATTTGAGGGTAACCTTGAAGAAACAAAATTTGGAAGAAGGAAATTAACCATACTCCATAACCAAAATGAGTGTACAAAGGAAGGAAAAATAAAAGGTTTCTCACCCGGAAAGCCATAACCAAAATGAGTGGACAAAGGAAGGGAAAAATAGATTGGCATGTGTATGGCAGGTTCGTTGAAAACGATATAATAGTTTTAATCTTAACTAACAATCATTATTATCTTCATGCGCCATTTCTCAGCATTCTTGTAGTCTTGGTAATTTAGACTCCTAAGTTAGCTTATTTGTTAAGTATTAATTGAGATATGCTAAACAATTATTGCCTATTATTGTTATATTTTATGTACGCTCTCGTGTGCGAGTCACACTGAAAAAAAAAAAAATAAAATAAAATTCCGCTGTTTATGTCGATTAAGTACGTATGAAATATACGTAAGTATGTATGGTAACGGCCTGTGCTAAGGCGGGTCGTTACAGAGTTGGTATCAGAGCGGTTTCCTGCGACTTGGTTTCACAGTCAGCCTGCCATCGCTGCCATCATTGTAAGTTAAAATTTTTTTTTTTTTATTATTTAATATATTAATCTTTATTATGTGCCTATGTTATGATAGATACGATATCATGGACCCCGTCCGAGTGGAGGAGGATCGAGAGGCGGTTACCCTCGTTCTACGAGACGTTCCCTCTACTGTTCGATGGCACTAGACGGACCGTGGCATTGGCAGCATGATGTACGACATGGAGTCGATTTTCAGTACGAGTCATATTCAGGCTCGTCTTCAGGTCTTGTTAGCCAGCCGTTGTTTGCGGGGTGACGCCCGTACTTGGTGGATGACGCTGGGAGAGTCAGCTTTGCCAGAGCGCACGTGGGGACATTTCCGTACCTTAGTGATCGCCCGCTATGGCCCCGATACTGGACGTGGGGGCAGACGCACCTTACCGGGATCCTGAGATTTTACCAGGATATGCACTTCGAGCGCTACTTTCGTTTCATCGAGGATTGGCGTGCATATCCAGCTGAGTCCATGGGGCATTATTGCCGGAGATTCCAGGAGGCGATGCTTCCTCATGTTCCCCAGGATTTACCCAACCCGGGGATGCAGGCCCTATTGATCCTTCGCCACGGATTACCTTCCCCTATCCGACAGTACGTCCCGGCACCCACACACCCGATATGACGATGGGACACATGATTGAGTATATTTTAGGTGCGGAGGCCATCGTTCATGCCTTGCAGGCTGGCCCGGTAGAGCCAGGGGGCACCGACTGACGACATCGGCGAGCCAGAGCCGGTGTACGAGCCAGAGCCGGCATACGAGCCAGAGCCGGTATATGAGCCGGGTCCTGTTGATCCAGAGGACCCGATAGCCGCTGATCCGGAGCATGAGGTACCGGGCTCAGGAGGTCGAGGCCGACGATGAGGCATGGGGGACGATGATATGGACGCTCTCGACGACCTGCCAGAGGACCCCCCACTCATCGTTTTATCGAGCGACGATGAGGGGGATGATTTTGAGGAGGATCCTGAGGAGTTGCCGCTTGAGGACGGAGAGGCTGACTCCGACGTCTCAGCAATTACCGTAATAGACTTAGACTAGGATTAGATTAGTTGTGTATGTATATATTTTGTATTTTGAGACTGTATGTATTAGCCTGTTACTTTTTGGATATAGGCTTGTACTTATGTAGGATGGTTAAGTGGTAGGACACTACCATCACATTTTGACCCTATGTGTATATATATATATACAGTACGATGACGTAGGCATGTAATTACAGTACGGTAAATAGGATGTATTTTTGAAAATGTACAAAGGACCGTGCGACCACGGGATATATGAAATGAAAAGTTATGTATGGATTACTAAGTGCTGAGTTAAGCATATATGTATTAATTGTTATGATAAGTTTGTAATGTTAAATATTGCCTTACGATACGATGAGTTATGTATGAAAGAAGAGATATTGACAGTATAATAATATCTTACTTGTGAAATGTAGGAAATGGTACGCCCACGGCGAACTATGCCGGTGAAACCCACCTGTGCCAGATTTGGCAACAGTGGTAGCAAACCTACAAAGGCAGCTGCTTGAACAGCAGCAAGAAACGAATAGACTACGGGAATCAGATAGCCCAGTTTAAAAACCAGCGACCCCAAGTGGACGAGATTCCACCTCCAGTTCATCAAGCACCTCCAGGTTATCAAGTACCGCCAGTGGTACCTCCAGTCCAGAAGTCCGACAGGAGATTCCACGAATGCTGAGATTCCAATGGCACAAGTGGGAGAGCAAGTTAATGTACAGCCAGTACGGGAAGATCTGCTTTACGAGCGATTCAGGAGGATGAAGGGCACCTGAATTTGAAGGACTTACCGATCCCGTAGCCGCAGATAACTGGTTGATGATATCCAAGTTATTTGGATTCATGCGGCTTACAGAACAGGAGAAGGTTCTTTGCGCTTCTTTTGCCCTCAAGAAAGATGCAAGACACTGGTGGACGACGGTACAGATGCGTCGAGACGTTATGGCCATGAGTTGGCAGGATTTCATAACCGAGTTTCGTGCCATGTATTATAATGCCGAAATACTGGCAGTTCATCAAGATGACTTCACTAGCCTGCAGCAAGGGTCGATGACGGTTATGGAGGCCGTACAGAAATTTGGAGCAGTTAGCCCGTATGTGTCCGGAACTGGTTCAGACCGAAAAAGAAAAGGTTAGAAGAATGATGAAAATGTTCCGGACAGATATTGCCAAACAAGTAAGCGCTGGGTGATAATCTGCCTACCTTGGTATCTGATTGTGTCAGTAGGGCGATAAGAGCCGAATATTGGATTATCCGGGACAAGGAAGCCAGAGCTCAGATTTTCAAGGCCCGGAAAGAAGAGAAGGCAGTGGTTAAACAGACACAGCCTCGCCAGAAACACTGAGTCCAACCAGAAAGGCCAGACCAGCAAACCCCAATCAGAATGCCAAGCAGTTTGGAAGAAATAAAAGAAAAGGGAATTTCACGGGACAGGGCCAACAGAGAAATTTCCCACAGAAAAGAAACAACCATGGAAGAGAGGGTAACAGTGTCGACTACCCATCATGTGCTAAATGTGGCAAGAAGCACCAAGGTGTGTGCAGAATGGGGACGAACGTTTGTTATCTATGTGGCAAGGAGGGACATTACGCCAGGAACTGTAATCAGAACCCTCAGAACCAGAACCCTCCATATCCCAACAGGAATGCACCCAGCCAACTGCATGCAGCCCAAGCTAGAATTGAAGGACCCTCAATTGCGCAAGGCAGGTTGGAGGCTCCTGAACCTTAGGCCAGAATTTTTGCCTATACAAGAGGAGATTGCTGAAGCAGGAACTTCTCAGGTGGTGACAGGTCAGATCTCTATCACCACTCCCGATACTATTGCTGCGTACGATGCTATTGCCTTGTTTGATTCTGGTGCTACTCACTCGTTTGTATCCCTGGAGTTCGGCCAGAAGTTAGGAAGAAGTATGGATAAATTAGAACAACCTTTTAAAACTTCTTTGCCCTCCGGAGAAATTTTGTGGTCCAATTTCTGGATACGAAATATTCCCGTAATTATCTGTGGCAGAGAATTGCATGTAGATCTCATCGCGATCAAACTTCAGGATTTCGATGTGATCTTAGGAATGGATTTCTTGAGCAAGTACAACGCTAAGATCGACTGCCGGAGGCGATGTGTAACTTTCAATCCTTACGGAGAGGAGGAGTTCAGTTTCTACGGACAATCTCAGAGCTCGGCAACCAGACTGGTTACAGCAATGAAAGCGTGGAAAATGTTAGCTAATGGCTGTCAAGGGTACTTAGCTAACATGGTGGATAAGGATCGAGAAATGGAGCTAGAGCCAGAAGATGTCCCTATTATAAGGGAATATGTGGATGTCTTTCCAAAAGACTTGCCAGGACTTCCGCCAGAACGCGAAATATCATTCGAGATTGAGTTGCTACCTGGGGCTGCTCCGATATCAAAGGCACCTTATCGTATGGCACCTGCGGAACTTAGAGAGCTTCAAGTACAATTGCAGGAGCTGCTCGACAAAGGATTCATCCGACAGAGTCACTCTCCGTGGGGAGCGCCCGTCTTATTGTAAAGAAGAAGGATGGATCACTACGCATGTGCATCGACTACCGCGAGCCTGAACAAGATCACGATCAAGAATAAATATCCTCTTCCGAGGATAGAACGATCTCTTTGATCAGCTCAGAGGAGCAATGATATTCTCAAAAATTGATCTGCGATCACAGGTTATCATCAGCTCAAGATCAAGGAATCAGATATATCCAGACGGCTTTCCGTACGCGGTATGGACACTATGAATTTTTGGTTATGCCGTTTGGACTGACCAACGCCCAAGCAGCTTTCATGGATCTATGAATCGAGTGTTCAAGGAGTATTTGGATAAGTTCGTCATCGTCTTTATTGACGATATACTAATTATTCGAGGTCCCAGGAGGAACACGAGCAGCAACTGAGAATAGTGATGGAGACGTTAAGACGACATCAGTTGTATGCCAAGTTCACTAAATGTGAATTTTGGCTGGGGAAATGTGCATTTCTTAGGACATGTTGTGTCAAAAAAAGGGATTTCCGTAGATCCTACTAAAATAGAAGCGGTTAGTAATTGGCCCAGACCCAGAAATGTCACGGAAAATCAGGAGTTTCCTTGGACTGGCTGGTTATTATCGACGATTTGTCGAAGGATTTTCAAAGATCGCAGCACCTCTCACTGCCCTTACGCGAAAAGGGAAGAGTTTCGACTGGACTTCGAAATGTGAAGAAAATTTTCAAGAACTCAAGAAGCAGCTGACGAAAGCTCCAGTGTTGATAATTCCGGATGTAGATGCGGGGAACTTCGTAATCTACAAGCGACGCTTCCAAAACGGGACTCGGAGCGGTTCTAATGCAACATGGAAAGGTGGTCGCCTATGCTTCCCGACAGTTGAAAGATCATGAAAGGAACTACCCTACACATGATTTGGAGCTTACAGCAGTAGTTTTTGCACTCAAGATTTGGAGGCATTATTTATATGGAAATAAATGCGAAATTTATACAGATCATCAAAGCCTCAAGTACATTTTTACTCAGAAAGAGCTCAACATGAGGCAGCGTAGATGGCTAGAGCTTGTAAAGGATTATGATTGTGAAATCCTTTATCATCCTGGTAAAGCAAATAAGGTAGCAGATGCGCTAAGCAGGAAGTCATTCGGGATGCTAATGTCCATTGAAGTTTTTCCTACGCCTTTACAGAGGGAAATTTCTGAGTTCGACTTGGAATTGTTGACGGGAAAATTATCTTCTTTAACTCTTCAATCCGATTTGTTGGAAACCATCAAGAGTCATCAAGGAAAAGATCCCTTATTGGTAAAACCCAGCTTTTGACGGAAAGAATAAGGAATTCAAGACCTCTGCCGATGGTGTTACGTACTTCAAGGAGAGGGTTTGTGTCCCTAACTTCGAATTTCTGAAGGACCAAATACTGACGGAGGCACATAAGACAACCCGTATTCCGTACATCCGGGAGCTTCCAAGATGTACAAAGACCTTCGAGAAAACTTCTGGTGGCCGAACATGAAGAACGAGATCGCGGAGTTTGTGTCAAAATGCCTAACTTGTCAGAAAGTTAAGGCAGAACATCGATGTCCTGGAGGAGAATTGCAGAAAATAGAGCTTCCTGAGTGGAAATGGGAACAAATTACCATGGATTTTATTGTGGGATTACCCAGGACTACAAGTGGAAACGACATGATTTGGGTTATTGTTGATAGATTAACCAAATCAGCCCATTTTATCGCTATCAAAGCTACCTTCTCAGTGGAAAAAATTGGCTGAAGTCTATGTTTCCCAGGTTGTTAGACTGCATGGTGTACCGAAATCAATCATCTCGGATCGTGATGGACGATTCACTTCTAGATTTTGGACAAGTGTGCATAACGCTATGGGGTCGAGATTGAAGTTCAGTACGGCATTTCATCCCCAAACCGATGGCCAGTCAGAGCGAACCATCCAAACACTGGAAGACATGTTGAGATCATGCGTTCTGGATTTTCAGGGAAACTGGGATCAGAAGCTTGCCATTGATCGAATTTTCCTACAACAACAGTTATCACGCATCGATCGGTATGGCTCCGTTCGAAGCACTATATGGAAGAAATGTCGATCCCCTATTCATTGGCAAGAAGTAGGACAAAAGCAACTTCAAACCACGGATTTCATCAGAAAGACTTCAGAGGATATTAAGAAGATTAAACAAAGGCTTGATGTGGCTTTCAGTCGCCAGAAGAGTTATGCTGACAGGCGTAGAAGACCTTTGGAATTCCAAGTCGGCGATGCAGTATTCATCAAGATTGCTCCAATGAAGGGAGTAATGCGATTTGGCAAGAAAGGGAAGCTTAGCCCAAGATATACAGGACCATTTGAAATCCTCGAGAGGATCGGGAAAGTAGCTTACAAACTTGCCCTACCGCCAGAATTAGCATCGATGCACAATGTTTTCCATGTCTCGATGCTCAAGAAGTATGTACCAGACCCTTCTCATGTGCTCAGCCAAGAACCAGTGGAGGTTCAAACGGATTTGACATATGAAGAAAAACCCGTTCGAATTTTGGATAGGGAAGAGAAGGTCTTACGAAATAGAACAATTCCCATGGTTAAAGTATTATGGCGAAACCACAAGGTTGAAGAAGCCACTTGGGAACTAGAAGAGGAAATGAGAAAGAATTACCTCAGTTTGTTCTAATTTTCGAGGACGAAAATTTTTAAGGGGGGAAGATTGTAATACTAAGTATTTCTGTATTTACACGATTTCTTTTATTTTAAGAAATTTGTACAAATTTTTAAGATACGCATGAAAAAGCCGATTAAGGGTTTTTATTTCGTTTTTGTGAGTTTTATGATATTTTGAGACTCGAAAATGATTGCTTAGTCAAGCAAATGACCTTTTAGGCAAAAAGGAGCGAAATCGCCAAAATTTGCATGTTGGTCAAAGTTTGACCGAAACGCCGACGGTTGACCAAAAAGTCAACTGTTGACCACGGGAGTCAAAATTTGGCGGTAAGTCAGCAGTTGACAAGAAAGTCAATGGCGGACGAGAAAGCCAAAGATTGACCCGAAAAAGTTAAGAAAAATGCTGTACGACTTAATAGTTCGCAGTATAGTATTGTACTGCATAAAGCTATTTTTTATGATTAAAATGATATGTTTAGAATTCAAAACCACCATAGAAAATCAAGCACAATAATTAGAATATTTTGGGCCAAGTGGTTCCAAGTTAAGAAAAAGTTTTTATACAGCCCATTTAAAAACAGGTAAATTTTGGACTGCGGTTCAATTAACTAATACTGCATATAAGAGGAACCAGTATTGGAATTACCTGTGGTAACTAAAAAATGGATTATTTAAAGGTAAAAAGTGGCAAACAAGCTTTAGGGGTGGCTTACCTCACTAACTTTTGAATTATTACATCATTAAATTAATTAATTAGTTAGAAAGTAAATTTTTGGATAACTCCTTTGGTTCCACCCAAGCAAATCCGACCACCTCACCCCCCTCCCCTTGCTAATTCTGATTTTTTTAAGGACCACATGATGCAATTTAAGAAGTCCAACCTCTATAAATAGGGGTGGAATAATTCAAGAAAAAAATTTGCAAAACACAACCAAACTCTTGCAATTTTATTGCTTGATCAAAACCGGTTTTGAGTGTGAAGGAGAGGAAGGATTTGCAGCCAAGATTGAGGAGGAAATAGAGTGAGAGGATCGGATTTGTGGAAGGAAAGCAAGAAGAAAAAAATTTGGAAAGTTTGGATACCCATTTTTCTTCCTATGGCCGGTTGTGGGAGCTAAGGAGGAAGAGAGGAAAATTTTGTGGAACCAAGAGGGATTAGGGTTTTTAGGGTTTAGTTCTCTACTTTGAACAGCCAACAAGAGCTCAAAAAAAAAAAAAAAAAATTTGGTACCTATCTTAGCCAAGAAGGCTGAAAATAGGAAGGAAAAGAGCAAGGGAGCAAGCCAAGGTTTTGGTCAGTTTTGGGAGCTGTTTTTGGTCAGTTTTTGGGGAGCTTTGGTGGCTGATTTTCAAGGCAAAGGAGGCTGCAGAGGTTGGACCAATTTGGTAAGAAAAACCGGTAGCTAAGGGAGGAGCAAAGGGAAGATCAACCAAGTCAATTTCTTGATTCAAATCAAGGTATCAAACCCTTGATTCCAAGCTTTTAGTTTAAATTTCAATTAGAGAAATTTAAATGTATTAAAGCCTTGGTTGTATTGAGCATAAGCTCATTGGTTTCTCTTGCTGCCCTAGCTTAGAAATTAGGGTTTGTGCTTGAAAATTTAGGGTTATGTTGGTGGTTGTTAATATGCATGCTAGGTATTGTTGTTTTGTTTAGGTTTTTGTATATTTGTGCAAAATGTTCATGTAAATGTGTTTGTTGAATGTTGAACGTTAGAAACGTCCCTGCATGTCTGAATTAGGCTCCCGACGTGTTCGGTTGAGGTAGGGTGAACGTAATAGGACGTAAGCGAAATCGAAACCGAAAAATGGTCTTCTCGGGTAGGGTTTGCCCAGTCTCGGGAAAAGCGAATTTTGAGGCCCTTAGAGGCCGAATTGGGAGAAACTCAAAACACAAAAGTTGTAGATTAGGGTTTTTCCTAGGGGGATACGCGAACATTTTTTCAAAATAAGGCTCCAATGGCCTTGGTTTTCTGCAAAAACCGAACCTGACCTGCCCAGGAACCATACACGAACAGAGTTAGTTCAACACAGATTTTGGACAGGTTAAGGTCCAAACTGGATTTTACGATAAACAAGGAAGTTGTAGGGTTCTGTGATAGCTAAAACTTTCGTGAAGACAATTTTTCCAAAATCGGCTTAGATTTGTAAATGAAATTGATTTTCAAAGATGGTACAGAAATGGGGAGATTTCTGTACAAGATTTTTAGAAATGGTTCAGAAAAGGGTATTTTTGTGTTTTTAATGATTAACTGGCATTATAAAACTGTTCCAAAGGCAGTTTTTAATAATCGATGATTTTACAATTTTACCTTATGATTTTCTAATTTTTTTTAGAAATTAAATTAAATAAGAGTTTTTGTGCCAAAAGAAAACACAAATGAATTTTTGGGATTATAGTTAAAAATAATAATCCGAATAAGATAGATTTAAACCTAAGGGTTACTTAAAGTAACCAAGTAGGTTCACGTAACGCAAAGTAAGGGAATATAACTAAGTTATATAAGAATGTTGGTTACCAACATTTCTAATCCTTACTCTTTTTCGATAACAGACCACAATACGCGACGGTGTCCCAACGAGCTTGAGCTTATAACTGGACACAGCAATTTTTTAAACAAGTAAGTACAACCACCCGCCTACAGCATAGGCTTTGATTTGATACTTGCCTAAGTATGCTCTAAATGTATGCTTTATTGTATGTTCTGTAGTGTTGCATTGCTGTGTTATTTATATGCCATGTTAATTACATGTTTTATATTAGGTGTTAAGAAAAGTTTATGCTATGTTTTATGTGTAAAATGCTATGGTGTAAAATGCTATGTTTAAATATATGTCATGAAATGTTAGAAACATGTTAAGATTAATACATGCTATGATTTAGTTGTGTGAAACATCACGAAGTATGTTCACCAATAATAAGAATGAAATCAAGTGTAAGATAAAGAATGACATGAAAATAAGTAAGTTACTTGTGTCGTACCGACCCGCGTAAGGTCGGGTTGGACTATGGATTGAGTTGGAAAAAGATTGGCCACCCCAACCAATTCATAGTTGCGCGCCCGGTACGAACACTATAGGGCCCATATGTTAAGTTAAGTTAAGTAAGCAAGTTATGTACAATAAGAAAGAATAAGAAAGCATAATTGGCTCATGCATATGTAGGATAAGTTACGATAAGTTAAGTTAAGTAATGCTATGATATGTTATGCTATGTTTTGTTATGTTAGTTAGATATATTGTTTTGTGTTGTGTCGCGGTATAGGATGGTTGTACTTGCTGAGCGAAAGCTCACTGTCTTACGTTTATGCTGTAGGTAAGCAACCTGCCAGCAATTGCTGATGCAAGATGGAGAGGCGAGGCTTGGCGGACTGTGAACCGTGGGAAATGTAGAACCGCTATGCGTTTTGAAATTATTTTATTTACGTTTATTAAATTGAGATATGCTAAACAATTATTGCCTATTATTTGTTATATTTTATGTACGCTCTCGTGTGCGAGTCACACTGAAAAAAAAAAAAAAAAAAAAAAATTCCCGCTGTTTATGTCGATTAAGTACGTATGAAATATACGTAAGTATGTATGGTAACGGCCTGTGCTAGGCGGGTCGTTACATATATGATACTGAGACACCAGATTTTGTTGGGTGTTTTAAAGTGTGGAAGGAGTCAATGCAGGACGTACACTCGCACACAAATCTTTTAGAATCGATGGTCCGTGATTTGTACCCATAAGTGCACAATAAAAAGCTTCAGTAAGGACAAGAGCTTACCTCTTTCAAAAGAGTGATCATATTAAAACATGGGACAAAACGTTTTCCTAGTTTTAACTCTTATAACTTCATTGGTGAACTTTGAGTATCAGTTGTATCATCTTGATCTCCTTAATTACGGAGGAAACATAAATCCGCCTTGATCCATCACTAATATGAAGTGGGGTCCCAATCAAAATCAAGTCTCAAAATGTGTAGCAAGAACCATATTCCAACATTAGGATCAATGTGATGCTGGAAAGCACTGCACCGGAATGTTTGATTGGAAGGTCTACTTGTTCCATACTTAGAATTATACCGCTTTCTGTGATTTTCCAACATGGAATGATTTGAGCATGTTTGCGTGCTTGCATGTGATGCTTAAAATAAGCTCTCCATTTAAATTATGCTGATTGGTGTGTGTACATGTAAAATAGGATATGGATTTAGTGTGATGTTTGAACTTATATAAGCACTACATAGAACTAAGTTACACATTTTCTCTGTGCTTGTGATTCCTTTTTCTGCATGTTACACATTTTCAGAAACGTTTCACTCTTTCCCCATAATACACATTTTGGTCCCGCATTTGAGGTAACCTTGAAGAAACAAAATTTGGAAGAAGGAAATTAACCATACTCCATAACCAAAATGAGTGTACAAAGGAAAGGAAAAATAAAAGGTTTCTCACCGGAAGCCATAACCAAAATGAGTGGACAAAGGAAGGGAAAAATAGATTGGCATGTGTATGGCAGGTTCGTTTGAAAACGATATAATAGTTTTTAATCTTAACTAACAATCATTATTATCTCATGCGCCATTTCTCAGCATTCTTGTAGTCTTGGTAATTTGGACTCCTAAGTTAGCTTATTTGTTAAGTATAAAAATAATCCATTTTTAATGGTTTGTTTTTGTACCATTCTTCCGTTATGTTATCTTTGCTTCTTTGACCTCAACTGCAAGGAAAATCTTCAAATAAGAAGTGGCACAGGTGGTATTAGTAGATTATTAGTTTCATTTGAAACGTCCTAATTGGCAGACTAAAATAAGCTTTTAATTGCATTTGATGTATGAAAACATCCAGGTAATTAGCTCAATTTTGACCATATTGTTAGAAATAGGACTATAATTAGTCTAAAGTTGGCCTACTTGTTCAGTATAAAATAATCCATTTTCAATGGTTTGTATATTTGTACTATTCTACCGTTATGTTGTCTTTGCTTCTTTGACTTAAGGTGCAAGAAGAATCTCCAAATAAGAATTAAGTGGCACAGGTGGTATTAGTAGATTATTAGTTTAATTCAAATAGTTATCTTTGGCAGATTAAGAGAAGATTTTCATTGCATTTCATGTATGAAACACCCTGGTAATTAGCTCACATTTTGACCATAAAATAGAACTTATTTTTAATTTTTAATCCCTCAGCTATATGTATTTTTGTCCCTAAATTTAAAATATCTCAGAACCAATGTTCTAATGATCAATTTGTCTAATAAGAATCATTTTATCCAAGGCACTTGTAAAAATGGAATATAACTACCTTATTAGGTTAGTTTTGTAATTTTAATGTTTCGGCTTTCAATTTTCTCGCATGGTAATTACAATCCAATATTTTACAGCTTTTGTACCGAGCGACTATAGTAGGACAAACTAATAGTTTAAAGATTGACTTTTTAGACGCTTTAAAATGAAAATGAAGGCCGAATAATTAAATTAACCTATTAAAATAATTGCTTTTTGTTCTAGTCGTAAGATGGGACAAAAAAATAAAAACAAAAAAAAAAAATTTAAAGTTTTCTAAATCATAGAGAAACCTCTTAAACTTTGCTCGTCTTTATTTATGCCAGGACATGGTCAATAGCTAGAAGGCTACAGAGGAAAGAGACAAAGATGGAGGGACAATCACTAAGATCCAAACTGCAAATGTATTTTATTATATATAAATATAATGGAATTTCTAATCTTAAAATTTTTAATGAAGTCTATTTTACTGACTGATATGCAAATGTATATTTTTTATTTAATTTTTAGCGTCAGTTTTTTTTTAGTTATACAGTTTTTAATTAAACGTAATTTTTCCTTTTTAACTTTTGTTATCTTTCTTTTATTTTCGTGTAGGAATGTCTTGTACTAGAATTCTTTACATCATAGATGTTGACTTAAAGTTTAATTATGTTAATATTGTAGGACTTGCTTGGAGTGATCGGTAGGGATGGCAACGGGACAAGGTGAGGTCGAGGAATGCTTTCCCGCCCTCATTCCCGTCCCAGAAAATCATCCACATCCCCGTCGGAGGAACTTTTCTATACCTATCTCATTTTTCATCTATTATAAATTCACAATAATAAAGTATAAATATACCATAAATTTAGCTCAAAATAAAAGATTTCATAAACAAATCAAATTCTAAATATATGCGTATGAAATTTTAATCATAAAACCATTAAAGATCTCATTAAAACATTATAATTTAAAAACAAAACCTTTATAAAATACTTAAGGTAAAAAAAGCTTGAAAACATAAAAAGTAAACTTAAAATTATCTTCATTTGTCTATAATTTCAAATTTAATTTCATGGATGTACATATGTTTGAAAATAATTTTTATAATATATTATATATTAATAAATATATGATATCACACATATATATTGGAACTTAGATGGGACAGGGAGTGCTTTTCCCTTTCCCTCCTCGCTAATATTTAGAGATAAAAAATCATCCCTATCTCTAAAATTTGTCCCCATCCCCGTCGGGTAATCTCGGTGGGACCCCATCGCCGCTGAGAATATTGCCATGATGTTACACATGAAAGGCCATTAATGGTAGATATAGCTACATAAATTGAAAAACAAAACGAATCATCATGTATATAAAAGAGGCAATGTTGCTCTCTTTTTCTTACGACATGTGTCAGCACATGGTTTTTTGGGCACACACACACACACATATATATATATATATATATATATATATATCCTTGCATCCTTATCGTTATTACATCTATAAAAGAGATAATGTTGCTCTCTTTTTCTTATGGCACGTGTCAGCATGTGGTTTTTTTGGGCTTTCCTTATTTTTTTTACCCTTCCATTCAACCTCTGCCTGAGTGCATGTTCCCGTTTTCTTTGCTTTTTGCTTTTTTTATTTTTTCACCCTTTCTTGTTCCCTACTCCCTTCCTCTCTCACTTTCTCGAACCTTCTTTTCATATCGTCTCTCTCTCTCTCCGCCCTCTTCTTTCTTCTTTGCAATTAATGGGCCTTCTTCTCCGTTGATACGTCACTAGCTTCTCCGTTAATTTTGTAATTATAATGTTTTGGATTTCAATTTTTTCACATGGTAATTACAATCCAGTTTTTTACAGCTTTTGTACCGAATGACTATAATAGGAAAAACTAATGGTTTAAAGATATGAATTGAGACGCTTCAAAATGAAAATGCAGGCCGAATAATTAAATTAACCTATAAAAATAATTGTTTTTTTGTTCTAGTCGTAAGATGGGACAAAAAAATAAAACAAAAAAATTTAAAGTTTTATAAAGCGCAAAAAAACCCCTTAAACTTTGTTTGTCTTAATTTATGCCAGGACATGGTCAATAGCTAGAAGGCTATAGAGGAAAGTGACAAGATGGAGGGACAATCACTAAGATCCAAACTGCAAATGTTTTTATATATATAAATATAATGGGATCTCTAATCAAAAATTTTTTTAATGAAGTCTATTTTACGGACTGATGTACAAATGTGAATTTTTTAATTAATATTTTAGCGTCAGTTTTTGTTAGTTTTGCGATTTTTTATAAAATAGGATTTTTCTTTCTTTGTTATCTTTCGTTTCTTTTTGTAAATTGAGTAAAACACTTAGTAGAGGATGGGTTCCGATTATGGCTGTCAACTTAATTGGCGTATTTACTATTATCTTGTTGCTTAGTTGTCCTTTCTCTTCACTTGATATAAAATATATATTATGAATTTCACCATTGAAGCGATACTGAGCAAAGTAGATTTGACAGTATCTTTTTCTCAAGGAATCTTGGGTTCTCCTCTATGTCAGTCTCCTCATCTTGTTTATCTCTCCATTTAAATCTTCATCAATATCTATGTCTCTACTCCTGTTCCTTCCCCTTCTAATTCTTTTTTGTGTCATCAGGAAGAGAGTTCACATTAATTAGTTGAAAAATTCCAAATAGATGACGCAAAGTAATGAATAAGAATGAATAAGTTATACAAGTAATGAGACTCAATCCTATTACCGTACAAATGATCTGTACGATCTACTTAGTGGGATTCTTGATCCCTAATATGATTCATGTTAAATGCAGAAAATACATATTTTATCTTAGTAGAAAGACTTTGTCTTGGTATTCAGTTCACTTTTTTTTCCCCCGTAAACTTGTCCATATATATATATACATATATACAAATATAATGCTAATTGAGAAGTTATGAAAGTTATTAAACACCAAATATAATTTGTAATCAAAGTGCTGATAAAGGAATTCAGAAGGGGACCACTAAAGACAGCATCATTGTCAATTTCATATTTATGTGGATAATATATCATCAATTATGACTCTTGAAGGAAGATATCAATTAGGGCTTGATTTTTAGATAACATCACTCGATATAAGCTTCAAATCCTAATAACTCGTAACTCACCAATATTTTACTAATCTCAATTTAGGATTTATCTTATCTGCTAATTACTACCAAAATCTGAGAGGGAAACACAAATAAAAGTGTGCGCCCCAGAATCTACTAAGTAGAGAATAGTTTTTAGGAAAAGTAACCAAAGCACCCGTGCCACTTTGTAGGGTTTAAAAAGAACAATACACCTGGCGGATATATGCTTTATTGCTTACACTGTAAATTTCCAATTAATTTACATTTCCCACACTTAATTTGTCTTTCGTAAAAATGTACTGATCCTCTTAGCTTGGGTGCCTATAAATATGCATTAATTGTAGCAGAGCATGTCATTCCACACAACAATAATAAAATATCTCTCTTTCAATTTCTCACTGATGAAATCATGATGATTGTATTCCTTTCATGGTTGGGTCTCGTTTTTTTCTTCTTTACGTGTCCATTCAAGTATCTATCTGCTCTTCCTTCTTCTCACTTTCCTTCTCATCTTCCATTCTGTCATCCCCATGAAACCTCTGCTTTGCTCCACTTCAAGAACTCTCTATCCGTATTCAATGATACTTCTAATTGTGCTGATTATTTAAGATTTACTAATCCTAATAGTACCGTATCTTGGGATATGAGCAGGGACTGTTGCACATGGAGTGGAGTCACATGTGATGAGGTCTCCAGTCTTGTCGTTAGGCTTGATCTTGGCTGCAGTGGGCTTCACGGCATCATCCACTCCAACAACAGTTTGTTCCTCCTCACTCATCTCCAAACTCTTGTTCTCTCCTATAATGTCTTTTATGGTTCAAAAATCTCACCCCAATTTGGTAGATTTGTGAATATGATTCATCTTGACCTTTCTGACTCTGGTTTCGCTGGTCAACTCCCTCTGGAATTCTCTTACTTGTCTAGTTTGGTTATACTTGATCTTAGTAGGAACTATGATTTGACTCTTGAGACTTTTAGTTTGAAACGTATTGTTGCAAACTTAACTAGTCTCAAAGAATTGAGCTTCAGTGAAGTCAATATGTCTTTTGTCTCACCTCATTCCTTTATGAATTTGTCAACTTCTTTAACATCTCTTGATCTTAGTTACAGTGGTCTAACGGGAGAGTTTCCAGAAAATATTTTTCACCTTCCAAGACTTCAGAAGCTCGATTTCAGTTACAATGGGAATCTCAGTGGTTCATTTCCTCAATATAATTGGAGTAGCCAATTGAGAAATCTAGATCTTTCTGATACTAAATTTTTGATAGATTTACCTCATCTTACCAAAACTTTGAAGTATTTGAATACTTTGATTTTCAGAGCCTGCACTTTCAGAGGATCATATCCTGCATTGCTTGGCAACTTAACACAAATCACATCCTTAGACCTCTCTTTTAACAATTTTGGTGGTCAAATCCCATGGTCCTTTCTAAATCTAGAGAAACTAACTTATTTAGTTCTTTCTGGTAATAATTTCTTAGGTCAACTACCTGATATTTGCAACAACTCCACAAAAATAACTTTTTTGTGTGACTTTCCAAAACATCAGTTATTAGGTTCTGTTCCCTTGAATTTGAAAGTCTTGAGATTATCTGGTAACTTACTTAATGGGACGATACCTACTTGGTTATATTGCCTCCCACAATTGCAGAATCTAGATCTAAGTAGAAACCAAATCACTGGTCACATTGACGAATTCCAATATACTTCTTTGATTTCTCTTAGCTTAGACTCAAACAAATTAGAGGGCTTTATTCCAAGATCCATTTTTCAGCAAATGAATCTTTATTCATTAGATCTTTCATCAAATAACTTGAGTGGGGTCTTGCAGTTAGACCAATCTTCAAAGTTAAAAAATCTCCGGCATATTGATCTTTCTTTTAATAGCATATCAAGGGATTCCATCAACTCCATCATATCGGCTTTGCCCAATACCCTTCAATCCTTGCATTTGACTTCGTGCAACATGAGTGAGTTCCCACTCTCTTTGAGAAGCCTTGAAAATTTAGGATACTTGGACCTTTCCAACAACCAAATTGAAGGGATTGTTCCCCAATGGTTTTGGAACGTTGGGAAGGATTCATTGTGGTATTTAAATCTTTCTCACAACCTCTTAACACATATGGAGCAAATTCCTTGGAAAGAACTAGGTTATATTGACCTAACCTCCAACCGGCTTCAAGATCATCTTCCAAATCCACCACCTTATATTAGACTGTTTTTAATCTCAAACAATAAATTTTTTGGAGAGTTATCTTCTCTGTTTTGCAACCTTCGTCGGATTAAAGTCCTTGCTTTGTCAAACAACAGTTTGAGTGGGAACATCCCCGCATGCCTTGGAAATTCCAGCAACTCCTTCTCTGTTTTAGATTTGCGGATGAATAGGTTCCATGGCGTAATCTCTCTAGCTTTCTCAACTTTGTACTCCTTGAGGACTCTGAACCTGAACAGAAATCAATTGGAGGGGCCACTACCACAATCTTTGGTCAATTGTGAAAATTTGGAAGTTTTGGACGTTGGGAACAACAAGCTAAATGGATCCTTTCCCTTTTGGTTGGAGTCTCTTCCAGAGCTACAAGTTCTTATCTTAAGAGCTAATCGATTTTCTGGCCCCATAAGTAATCCAAAGGTGAGATTTCCCTTTCAAAAGCTGAGAATCATCGACCTCTCCAACAACGAATTCACAGGTCTTTTACCGACAGAGTATTTTCGGAATTTTGCGGCGATGATGGATGCTCGTGCAGATAGCTTGGTGTACATGAATTACTCAACTGGATCAATGATTTATTATCAAGATTCTGTTGTGGTGGCAATGAAAGGGCTCTACGTTGAGCTGGTGAAGATCCAAACCTTGTTCATAACCATCGATTGCTCAAGAAATTACTTCACAGGGGAGATTCCAGAGTTGATTGGGAAGCTCAATTCACTCAAAGGATTGAATCTTTCTTACAACCAGCTAACTGGTCTAATTCCACCATTGTTGGGCAATTTGAGCAATCTCGAGTGGTTAGACCTCTCCTCAAACAAGCTTTCAGGTAAGATTCCATTGCAGCTGGAAGTAGGTTTGAATCAACTTGGATTCTTAAACCTTTCCGACAATGAATTAGCGGGACCAATACCTCGTGGGAAGCAGTTTGATACATTCAACAATGATTCATACAGTGGAAACCTGGGATTATGCGGACTTCCTCTGTCTAAACTATGCAGCAATCATGAGGCACAACAAGACGAAGGTAATGATAATGATGGAGAATACGAGAATGGAATGATTGATTGGAAGGTGGTGATGATGGGATATGCAAGTGGACTGGTGATCGGAATCTCGATTGGTTACATGGTGCTTTACAGTAGAAGTTGTGATTATTGGTTTCTGAAAAGTTTTGGAGGACGACGGCGTCGTAGAACAAGCACCCGGTCAAGAGGGAGGAGAAGGCCAAATTAGCAGTCAGAGGAAAACAGAGTCTCATGGGAAGTTTGGAAGAGTAAGTCGGTAATGTCTTCGTAGTTCTTTAATTTTCAATACAAAACTTTATCGGCTCCATAATTATTTTCTTTTCTTTTGTGTTTCTGGGTTTTGCTGCTGACAGAAAAGCGCATGCTGTTGATGATCAGGAGCAACTGATACTACGCCAGACCGAGAGGCGTGGCTCTTAAAACAGGATTTAACTTGTCTTCGAGTTGATTTCTTTTTTCAGAAAAACTCTGTAGATGGAGTGCATGTTGAATAATTTTACCATTTGGTCCTTGTCTGTAGTGTCTGTTGTTGTCTCAAGAAATTTTAAGATTCTCGTGATAATAAATGAGGTTTTTGTCATAGCAAGTCATGGTGTTCTTGAGTTTACATTTTTGCCGTTTTAATACCTGTTCAATGCAATTACTATTCAAGCTGAGCTATGACTTATAAAACCTGAAAATAACTAATTTAAACGCAAAACGCTAAAACCTGAATTACGACAGAACATGAGAACGATGGACATTCAAAACGACAAAAAACTTACGAAGCATAATTAGAAACGACAAGAGCCTATGACTTGAGAAACGCAACGAAAAACGACAATAACCTATAAAGAAAAAAAAGATGAACTTGAAAAGATAGGAAACTTGGAAAAACAAAACAATGTCAAATGACAACAATCAATCACAAAAACGACAACAAAACCTCAAAATGAATGTCGATTATGTTAAAGTTACAAGATATATATTCTTTTATTTAGTCTTAAATTAAGTTTATTTTTTAAATTAATTTAAATTATGATTTTTATAGTTTACGTTAAATTAAGTTTTGATGCTTTAGTTTTTGACAAATAAATATTAGCTAAGAATTTCCAAATATATATATATATATTAGCTAAGAATTTCAAGCTTTCAAGTTTACCTAAATACCCCTAAAAAATAGAACAAGCCCTGTACATGTATATTAATTTCCATTAAAAAAAAGTTGACGGGATAGAAAAATGACAAGTTCGAAGTCGTTGGGTTTGGCAGGAACGTCGCTATGGTGCTCAAACTTTAAAAAGGAACTTATGAAAATCTTCCATATATATTTCTAGGTCAACTCGGTAAATATATTCATGCAACAAAATGTCGTTTTTAGAACTTGTTTACCAAGCCGAAATGAAATGTACGTAATGAGAAAGGTATGAATTTGGAAATAAAGTATAGGAATTAAATAGGAACTACATGAGTTTCCACAAGCATATTTTCGTACTTCAATTTTGGGGTTCAATTGTAGAAGTACTGACAACAAGACAAGTCTACACCAAAACAAATCCGAATTGGGCCAAATAAACCAGCGGGACCAAATGATCGCTTTGGGTATGTAGAAAAAAATGCAACAAGCATAGCGGTATCTTGCATATGTAGAAAAACTATTGACTTGCATTTCTTCTTTTTTTTTTACTTTTTCTTTTTTTCTTTTTTTATTTTTTTATCTTTTCCTCCTGTGTAAACTATGAATGGAACAGAACAATGAGTGAATAACGTGGTTGATTTTTTATGCTTATTATTATCCTTGGCTCTATTGGCAATAGCTAACACACCAAACAAACATGTTCAGTATGAACTCATGTCAAGTATAGAGTGGGTCAACCATATATATGTGAACACAGTGAAACAGTTTTTTATATTTCAGATTTCTTTTGGGTCAAACATATATATGAACACATTGAAGCAGCTTTTTATATTTCAGATTTTGATCGTTTCACAAGTACTTTCGCAAGAACTGACAAAATGATGTTAGTTTTGGCCATATAATGTGAATTCTTTGTCTACTCGTACATATTATATGAATTCAAAAAAGTAGCAGTAATGCTGAAATTAGCAACTTAAGTCAAAATCCTAATAAAATTAAAAATATTGCAACGAAAGACTTTTTGGTATTCCTTCCATGGTTGGGTCTCCTTTTCTTCTTCCTTATGACGTCTTCAATCAACTCCTTATCTGCTCTGCCTTCTTCTCACTTTCCTTCTGATCTTCCATTGTGTCATCCCCATGAAACCTCTGCTTTGCTCCACTTCAAGAACTCTCTTTCCGTATCCGTATCAAATGATAGTTATTAATTTTCAATAAGTCATGGACCACTTATAAATGACATGGGAAATATTAGCCGATATTGAAATGGGCAAGTTCAAACTTAAGAAGACATGAATAAGTCACACCATTAATGGGATCAATTCCTCACAAATAGTCCGTACGGTTAATTTGATAGGACCCACATGATAGTGTCTGTGTGTGAGTATCGGGATTTAATCATTTTCAAGTTACAGTAATCCTTAAGAGAATTCTTGTTAAACACAGAAGACATATATTTCTTCTCACTAGAAAGACTTTAATTTAGTATTAATCTTTATACTTTTTCATATTTATATATATATAAATATATCTAATAATTTACTTACTCTATACAAAAGGATGAAGCACTTAGTAACAGTGCCACGTGGTGTGTCCAATACCCATCATGTGATAAATTTTTTTTTTTTTTCATTTTTTAAAATATTAAAAGTTTATTTTTCTAATTAAAAAAAAAAAAAAACTCATCTCAACTCTAAATAAAATATCTCAAAAACTCCATCTCCAAAAATCCCCCAAAATGAGCCCCAAAACTTGAGTGATTTTTATATTTTGAGATATTTACTGCTGTGAGTATGTTCAAATATGAGGTATTATTATCATGAGAATTTTATGAATGTATTACATGTATATAGGTATTTTAAAATTTTCCAAACTATGCTTTCGTAAGTGTGTTTTAAAATTACTACAAAGTAAAACAAATCTTAAATACCAAAAAAAAAAAAAAAAATTTGTCCAATTTTAAAAGACAAGTAAGATCAACTATGATAATTAGTCAAAACAAGTAGTAATCACTTTTTAACGGTTCAATAATACGGGACGTCACAAATTTCTTTATCAATGTTGTTTTTGCAGACCATAATATGTTATTTCTTTCAATTTCAAATTATTTTAGGATTAATTATTACTAAATATTGCCAAGTCTGAAATATATCCAGGTAGAAGTTGAAAATTTTCAAGTTGTAGACCAGAATAATTTGGTAGTATAACTGAATCATTTCGAAGGGAAAAAAAAAAAAAAAAGAAAAGCTAAGTTAATGGTGATTTATAAGCTGGCATACACTCAATATTTGTTTGTCTCGTTGCGTAGACTTTGACTCATTTGATTTAACTTTTCCCCCGTAATCCGTAATTTTATCCTTTCCAAATTATGTAATACCATGTCGGACCTTTTCCTATAAACTACAAATATGCATATAGATCGCATAGTCTGTCATTACACACAAACTATTCCCCCAAATATCTACTCTAGAGTCCAAAGCAAAGTATATTAGATATGGCAATAATCATTTTCGGGAAGGGATTTGAGTACTTTTCATTTTCGTGCTACATTTGTACATACAGTTTGTTAACGGACAAGTCGAAACTGTACATTCAAGTAATATTAAGATAGCCAGACCTATTAAATTTATATTAAAGGCCAAACGTGGAATAAGTATATATTCTAAGAAGTTAATACTTATTAGAAGTAATTAATTATATGACGACGTACCAAAGACGATAATTAAAATAGTAATAGTTGGTTGTTGTTGTTTGAAATTTGGAAAACTTTTTGTTTGTTTGTTTGTTTTTTTTTTTGTTTTTTTTTTTGAAAGAGTGAAATTTGGAAAATAAAATTCATCTCGTAAGTAATCTCACCTGGTGAGATCCATTATTTATAAGGGATCCAGATTTACTCCCGTCGGATTAAAGAAGAGTCCTCTTAAAATGTTGTTACTTGTATCTTACATATGGTTTTTCTGGATACTGCCCGTCATTTTTCAAAATTCTTATCTTTTCAATCAATAACGTCTTTTTACCATCTTATTGTCGCTCTCCAAAATTATGTCGTTTATGGTTGTTGTTCTTTTTCTACTACTAAGATAGCTAAAAATACTTGGCTTACATAGTTTTTGACAATTGTTTTGTATAGTTTGGTGTTGGATATTTATGTGAAAATAAGTGATGGCCATTAAAAACAAAAAACAAAAAACAAAAAACAAAAAACAAACACAAAAAACAAAAAAACAAAAAAAAGAAAAAAAAAATCGATAAAATGGATACTATCAACTCCTTCCTAGATGCTTTGCCCAACACCTCTGCATACTTGTCCTTGTCTTCCTGCAATATCACTGAGTTTCCATATTCTTTAAGAAGCTTAGAAAATTTAAGAGGATTGGACCTTTCCAGCAACCGAATTGAAGGGAGAGTTCCCCAGTGGTTGTGGAATGTTGGGAAGGATTCATTAGTTTATCTAAATGTTTCTCACAACCTCTTAACTCATTTTGGAAAAATTCCCTGGAAATTCCTATTTGCTATTGATCTTAGCTCCAACCGGCTTCAAGGTCAACTTCCAATTCCACCACCATCAACTTTAACATATTTAATCTCCAACAACCAATTGGTTGGTGGGATACCTGCTTTGTTTTGTGACCTTAGTGAGCTAGAAATCCTTGATTTGTCAAACAACAGTTCGAGTGGGAACATCCCTCCTTGCTTATTTGGGAATTTTAGCAGCAGTCTCTCTGTTTTAGATTTACGAATGAATAGGTTCCATGGCATGATTCCTTCAAATTTTGCAAAGGGAAACTACTTGAGTACTCCGACCCTCAATTGAAACCAATTGGAAGGGTCATTGCCCCAATCTTTGCTCAATTGTGAAAATCTAGAAGTTCTTATTCTGAGATCTAGAAGTCGGAAACAACAGCATAAATGGATCCTTTCCCTTCTGGTTTGAGTCTCTTCCAAATCTACAAGTTCTTATTCTGAGATAATGAACCATTCATGTGTTATGATAGCTCTGCAATCCACCAAAATTTAATTTTTCTTGGTAGTTGGAACATTTGCAGGGGCTATTAAAAATTCGTAAGTACTCAAGATGGTAAAACAGAGGATGTAACTGGACTGAAAGAGCAACTTTTTTAAGAAACATGTATTTTTGTTCTTGTGTTTCCACACCAAAGATATTCCTGAATTGTATTAAGAATTGTTGAAGTTTATGATTTTGATTTGTGATCCTCATGCGTAAAAATTATAGGTTCGATATGCTCCGCACATGCACATGCACTTTCAGTCGAGGAATGAGGAGCTGCATTTTAGGATGAGCAGGCAGAGGGAAATCAACTCTCATACACAAATGATGAAGCACCAAAGGATCAAGATGAAGGTGATGAAGTTGTGCACAACGATAATGGTATGATCGATCGGATGGTGGTGATGATGGGATATGGAAGTGGAGTGATTATCGGAATATCCGCTGGATAAATGGTGCTTTTCGGTAGAAGCTTTGATTATTGGTTTATAATAGATTTGAAAGAAAAAAAACGTGGTAAAACAAGAGCTCACTGAAGAGGAAGGAGAAGATTAAACTAGCAAGCAGAGGAAAACAAAGTCTCCTGACAAGTCTAGGAAAGTAAGCTTGTAACGTGTTTGCAGTTAACAAAAACTAGCTTAATTTTAGAAATAAAATTAACTTGATCAGCTTAATATGATTTTTTGCTCTGTTTTGTGGTTATGTGTTTTGCTGTTGTTGATGATCAGGTAAAACTGCTGCTATGCTTCGGACCGAGGCGTAGCTTCAATGACACAATTCTCTGTTCTTCTCTAATAATTCAGTGAGATCATAATAAATGGTTTATTTTCTATTTCTGAGGTTTTGGTCATAGAAAGTACTTCATGTGCTCTGTATTTGTATTTAGGTGTCTGTTCAATGGAATAATCTTTTGTAGTTTTGTCTAGTCAGATGACAACTACTCTCACTACTTTTGGTTAGAAAATCTAAGAAATTGAATCAACATGTTTTCATGTTCTATTTATGCTGTGGCCGGAGAAGAAACTAGCAAGCAGAGGAAATGGTGCCATGAGAAAAGAAAGGTAATATCTCTCTAGCTACTTAACTACTTGTTTCAGTTTTAGAACAAAACTTGATTGGCGACATAATAATCTTATTATTTTTTATTTTTTTGTTTTTTGTTTTGCTGCTATATAGGAAGGTGCATGAAAAGTAGTGTTGATGATCAGGTGCAACTGCTGCTCTGTTAGAAGTACCGATGTTTTTGCATATATAGGAGGTCCCTATGTTCTGGAGTTTATTTTTTAGGTGTTCTTATTATTATTATTATTGTTTTTTTAAACTTGTAGATGTGAGATTCAAATTTAAAACCTTGTTTGTAAAGATAAGCATGAAATATAATGATTAAAAAATGTCCATGATATCGATTCAGTGTGATGTTTGAACATGCATAAGCTTTACTTAGAGCTAAGTTATTACACATTTTCTCTATGCTTGTGATTGATTTTCTCTATGTCACACATTTTCTGAAACGTTTCACTCTTTCCCTACAGTACACATTTTGGCCCCGGATTTGTGGTAACCTCGAAGAAACAAAATTAGGAAGAAGGAAATTAACCATAGTCCATAACCAAAATGAGTGGACAAATGAAGGGAAAAAATAAAAAGTTTCTCATTGGAGGCTACTAAGGGGCATCGATTGATATAATTAATTATCTAATTTAAAAATAAAAAAAAAACATAGCAATACTAAGGGTATTTGGTGGACTGACCGCAGGTCTTGTTAAGGGTTAAAAACAAAAAAAACAAAAAAAAAAACTTGAGTTCCACAATGTAAAAACATAACAATACTAATAAACATATAAGTGTATTGGCTGGCTACTTACTTAATAAGTTGACATTTAAAGATGAAATCTCAATTTCTTAGTAGCCTCAAATTCAACACGGCAATATTAGAACCTAAAAAATTCAAACAAGCGGCCCATTCTATCAAATACAAGATTAGTTTCAGAGATAACACCATCGCGTTAAAGGTAAAAACAAATCCAAGTTTCATATAGTAAAAATATATGTAACAATAATAATAAACATATATATAAGGATTTTGTGCTACTTAACTTAATTTATTGATTTTTTAAGATTAAAAATTCAATCACTTAGCAGTCTCTTATTAAACAGCTCCATCTTGATTTGTCGTCAAATTTGTACTACCGATGGCGAGTACTCATTCATGGTAGGAAACTTCCTACACTCTTCTTCACAAAAAATAAAAATAAAAATGATAATAATAATAATAATAATAATAATAATAATAATAATAATTAGAATTAGAAAACAAAAAGAAATTCAGTTAAGACTGCATTGGTATGTCTTCAATCGGCATGCGTATGGCAGGTTCCTTTGACAGCGATTTAATAGGTTTTAATGGTAATTAACAATCATTATTATCGGCAACAGGAGATGACTTTATTGTAATGCAGTGAGAAGACCGCCACATTGCACAGAGAAGATTAGGTGAAACAGATTGACATGCTTTAGAAAATGATATTTTCTTTAAGAAAAATGCTAGGGGACACCAATCGTAATTACAATTTTCAAGAACCAACTTATAAATGTGGTAAATGAGTTGTCGTTCTTTTATTGATAAGTGTTTAAAATATTATTGTATCAATTAATTACAATCTACTAACCTATACATGTGGCAACTTATATATGTGACAAATGAATTATTGTTTTTTTTATTAATAAGTGTTTAAAAGATTGTCACATCATTTAATTATATCTACTAACTTATATATATGGCAAATGAGTTGTCGTTCATTTATTGGTAAGTGTTTAAAAGATTTTCACATTAATTAATTACATCTGTCAATAAAATATTGACATATAAGTTAGTTTTCAAAAAATTGGGATTGGAGTTTGTGTCCATAACATTACTCTTTCTTCAACTTTGGCCCCCCTTTTAAAAGAATTGTTCAAATGCATAGTTAACTTATCAAAACAAAAAAAAAAAAACAAAAAAAAAAAACTATATATCTTGTTTTGTAGTTTTTGTATTTTCTGTTTTCCTTGAGAATAATTCTTGTACCTCTCTTCTATGCTGCACAATAGTAAACATTTAGAAGCTAATCATTGGATAGGCATTGGTATCGGCCTATCTTCGATCGGCATACATATGGCAGGTTCGTTTGATAACGATTTAGTAGCTCTTAATCATAATTAACAATCATTATTATGTCATGTACCATTCTCTCAATATTCTTGTAGTCTTGGTGTTGAATTTAGACTCCAAAGATGACTTATTGTTAAGTATAAAGTAATCCATGTTCAATGGTTTGTATATGTAACATTCTTCCGTTTTGTTGTCTTTGCTTCTTTGGCTTCAACTGCAAGGGTAATCTTCAAATAAGAAGCGGCACAGGCGGTATAATCTGAGTTTGCTAACACTATTTGTGATTGGCATTTGGCAATTGAGTTATGAAAAGAGAGTTTAATATTCAGTATATAGACTGGGTTTTCGTCTTTTTTTGTTTGTTATGTACATCATTGCATGTTTCATTTGCATTGTAAAACCAGAAGAGAACTACTGAAGTGATATATTCTTCTAGAAATAATTAAGTAAAATGAAAGTTTTCATTTGTTATTGAATAAAAAGTCAAAAAATTCAAAGAAATAAACTTAATCTTTTTAACAAAGTTGATCTTAATTTTCTTCATATTTTTCTTAAACGCTATAAACAAAAAATTTATTTAGCGAATATTAGATATAAGCTTCTGGATACAACAAGAAAGTGAAAAAATGTGACAAGATAAAAAACCCATCTTTAGTAGATTCTTGAAGTTTTGGCAATTTGAACATAAAAAATCATCCTAATTGAGAGACTAAAATAGTTTTTCATTGCATGAGATGTATGAAAAAACCCAGGTAAGTAGCTCAATTTTGACCATATTGTTAGAAAAAGGACTAATTAAAGTCTAAAGTTTGCCTACTATAAAATAATCCATTTTCAATGGCTTGTATTTGTACTATTCTTCTGTTATGTTGTCTTTGCTTCTTTGACTTAAGGTGCAAGAAGAATCTTCAAATTAATAAGAATTAGGTGGGTATTAGTAGATTATTATTTTAATTCAAATTAGTTATCACTCCCAGATTAAGAGAAGATTTTCATTGCATTTGAGTATGAAACACCCAGGTAATTAGCTTGCATTTTGACCATTATAAGACAAACTTCCATTATAAGATTTTCATTATATGGTAATTTCGTCATATATCGTAATTTCAATTCAATTTTGCACAGCTTTTCGAGGGAACGACTATTGTAGGACAAACTAATAGTTTAAAGATTAACTCTGAGATGCTTTAAAATGAAATTGCAGGACCAATAATTAAATTAGCCTTTATTTTTTTTTTAATAATTAATGAAATTGTCATATACAGCTTTTGGAGGGACGAATATTTCATCTGGTAACTACAATTCAATTTTTATTTTTATTTTTAACAGTTTTTGGAAGGAACAAACTATTATTAGACAAATTAATAATTTAAAGATAACTTGAGATACTTTAAAATAAAATTGCAGGGACGAATAATTAAATTAACCTATAATCTTTTTTTTAGTTCTGAACGTAAGATGGGACAAAAACAAAAAACAAAAAACAAAAAACAAAACGAAACGAAACGAAAAAAATTTTAAAGTTATCTAAAGCACCGAAAAAACCTCTTAAACTTTGCTTTGTCTTTATTATGCCGAGAACATGGTCAATAGCGAGAAGGCAATAGAGGAAAGAGACAAGATGGAGGAACAATCATTAAGATCCAAACAGCAAATTAATGTATTTGTCATATATACATGTAATGGGATTTCCAGTCATAAAACTTTTTAATGAATTCTATTATAAGAACTGATTTACAAATGTATAATTTAGATTTAATCTTTTAGCGCCGGTTTTTTTGTTAATTATACGGTTTTTAATCGAATGGATTTTTGCATTGTGATTGTAATCTTCTTTGATTAATTTTCTTTTTAAATTTTATAATCTTTCTTTTATTTTCATAAATTGAGTTAGAGGCTTAGAAAAGGATGAGTTCTGATTTTGGCTGCCAATCTAATTGGAATGATCTTGATACTTAATTATCCTTTATTTTCACTTGCAATTGAAGCGATACTGAGCAAAATAGATTTGATATTATCTTTTTCTCAAGGAATCATGAGTTCTCTTACACGTCAGTTTCTCCTCCTCCTGTTTCTCTATCCATTTAAATCTTCATCAATATCTATGATCTCTCAGTCCTGTTCCTTCCCCGTCTCATTCTGTTTTGTGCCATCAGGAGGAGAGTTCACATTCGTTGTAAATTATTTTGAGATATAATTTCAAATCAAAAGACAAAACAAAACAGCCTATTAAAAAAAATAAATAAAAAAAAAAGAGAGAGAGAGGACGAAATGCCACACACCTGTAGATTAAGTTTGTTATATTTGTTGGTCATAAGAAGAGGTTAAGATTTTAGGGGGAAAAAAAACCCCCCTCGAAATAACGAAAATAAATGGAGAAAGAAATAGAAAAATAATATTTTTAGAAAGAGTACAAATAAATTCTCCAAATAGCAATTAATAGCATAATAAAATTTATAATCTCACAATATTTTAAAAAAAACACATCCTTCTTCTTCCTCTCCTCTCATACTTTCTTTCTTTCTCTAACATGAAACTATGCACATAAATTTTATTATCAAAAGTAATCATAAATCCTCTATTTTTAGAATATCCAAGAAAACTCAAAAATTTCCTAAAAATCCAAGGATTTACCAAAAATAATTTTATAATTTATCATTTTTAAAAAAACCTGCTATAATAATTTTTAACAATACCAATAAAGTATGTTATTTGCCATAATATCCCATGTTCTAAATAGCAACCAAAGAAAATTTTATCATAGAAAATTAACAAAAGTGTATGTGAGAAAGAAAATTTGATGACATACATTTAAAATGAAGAGTATAAAAGATGTTAAGAAAAGCTTAAAAGTGTAAGAAGATATCTAATGAAAAGGAAAGGGAAAAAAAAAACATGAACATTAAAGAACAAAAAAGAAAAGGAAAAGGAAAAAGAGAACCAAATGGGAGACGTGTCAAGTGGAGGGGAGGCTGGATGTTAGATAGATTGTTAGATATATTACATGTATTAGATTAGAAGATTAGATTTGGTTTGATGTATAGAAAACATAGGACCTCCTTTTAAGTTAAAATAATAATAAAAATAATTAAATTTAAAAAAAAAAAAAAATAAAATAAAAAAAATAAAAACTTGAGAGGAGTTTGTCGTCTTGCAAAGACTTGATAGAGTTAAATACCAGCACCTAGCTGGCATTTGCATACAATTATAACCATTTTCGCTGCCAAGAAGATATGGCTTCAATGTCCTTCTCCCTTCTGTTTCTACTTCTCCTCTTTATATTCCTTTTCTCACCATTTCCTTCCTTTTCTTCTACGCAGTGCCGTCCTGACGAGCACTCTGCTTTGCTCCAACTTAGGAGCTCTTTCTCCGTTGATCCCTCTCATGCCCACTGTTTCTTCCTATACGAGAACGGAACCACGTATCCGTTGACGATGGCCCCTTGGAACGAGAACACAAATTGTTGCGAATGGGATGGAGTCACGTGTGACAACCTTACGGGGCACGTGATCGGCCTTGACCTGAGTTGCGGCAGTCTTAAGGGAACTATTCACCCCAACAGCAGCCTTTTCTCCTCCTCCATCTCCAGAGTCTTGACCTTTCTTGGAATGTCGAACTCAGAATAGGAGCAGCTGCGTTCAAAGCACTCGCTATGAACTTAACCAACTTGGGAGAACTCCGTCTGTCCTACGGGAGTGACTTGTCGACGGTGCCTCTTGTCTCATTGATGAACTTGTCATCTTCACTAACATCTCTTGATCTCCACTCTTGTCAGTTGCATGGGAGCTTCCGAAGAACATTTTCCAGTCGCACAAACTCCAGAGCCTTGATTTAGGAGGTAACCATCTTAGTGGCCCGATTTCATGGTCCTTTTTAAATATTGAATCACTCTTTTACTTGGATCTTTCATTCAACTATTACATTGGTCAACTTCCTGAAGTTTTCAGTAATTCCACCAAAAAGTTTTCTTCATGTGACTCTTCCATATATCCTCCTGCTAGCTTTCCTCAAATCTACACTCATTATATTTGTCAGATAACTTACTCAACGGGACTATACCTTCATGGATATTTGAATTACCATATTTGGTCGACTTAAACATCGGCTTTAACTCTCTTACCGGTGAGATTCGCAATTTCCATAGTACTTCATTGCAAGACCTCTATTTGGGTGGAAATAAACTACATGGTGTCATTCCGAGATCAATATTTCAGCAGGTGAAACTCAAAAATTTGGATATTTCATCAAATAATTTTACTGTTAATGTTGAGTTAGAAGACCTTACAAAGTTAAAAGAGCTAGAGATTCTTGATCTCTCATCTAACAATGTATCATGGAATTTCAACAGCTCCAAAACTATACCTTAAACAATCGTTTAGATTTGGTTTTGTCTTCTTGCAACCTGATTGAATTCCCTCTTTTTCTCAAGTCTGTGCAACGTTTAGGAGGCCTGGACCTTTCCAGTAACCAATTACACGGAAGTGTTCCTAAATGGTTATGGGAAGTGGGTAAGGATTCGTTCACCTCTTTGAATCTTTCCCACAACTCCTTGACATATTTAGAACCACTTCCGTGGAATAACATGTATACTCTCGATATTAGCTCCAACTTGTTTTCAGGGCCTCTTCCTGTTCCTCAGCACCTTGTTTAGGTTACTTTTTAGCCTCAAAAAATCAACTTGTTGGAGAAATCCCACTTTCTATTTGCAATATGACATCCCTTTATTTCCTTGACTTGTCTAATAACAACTTGAGTGGAAATATTCCCATGTGCTTTAGAAATCTTTTAAGTAGTAGTCTCTCAGTGTTAGATTTGGGGAGTAATAGGTTCCACGGAATGATTCCTCCTTTTTTCCGAAGGGAAACTCCTTGAGGACTTTGAACCTCAAAGGAAATCAATTGGAAGGTTCACTGCCCCAATCATTGCTCAATTGCGAGTACTTGGAAGTACTAGAATTGGCGACAACAAGATAAATGGATCATTTCCCCAGTGGAAGGGAAACTCCTTGAAGACTTTGAACCTCCAACGAAACCAATTGGAAGGTTCACTGCCACAATCATTGCTCAAATGCGAGAACATGGAAGTACTAGACATCGGTGACAACAAGATAAATGGATCATTTCCCCAGTGGTTGGAATCACTTCCAAAGCTTCAAGTTCTTATCTTGAGATCAAATAGATTCTCTGGTCCCATAAACAATCCCAAGGTAAGATTTCCCTTCCAAAAGCTGAGAATCATGGACCTCTCCAACAATGAATTCACAGGTCATTTACCAACAAATTATTTTGAGAATTTTACGGCCATGATGGATGCACATATGGATGGCCTGGAATACATGGGATCAGGGACTTATTATCAAGACTCTGTGTGCTAGTGATAAAAGGCTTTGAGCTTCGGCTGGAAAAAATCCTTACCATCTTCACCACCATTGATTTCTCAAGGAATAATTTTGAAGGAGAGATTCCAATGTCGCTTGGGAAGCTCAAATCTCTAAAAGGGCTCAACTTTCTCACAACAAGCTAGTTGGTCTTATTCCACAGTCATTGCAAAATTTGACTAACTTGGAAGGGTTAGACCTCTCCTCAAATGGGCTTTCCGGAGAGATTCCAAGCAAACTAGCAGATTTGGTACAGCTCGAGTTCCTAAACCTTTCATGGAACAAATTGGCGGGGCCCATACCTCGTGGCAATCAGTTTGAAACGTTCGGAAACGATTCATACATTGGAAATGTGAGATTATGTGGATTCCCTTTGTCTAAAACATGCAGCATTGAAGGGGCTCAACAACCATCTCCATCGAACTCAAAGCATGAAGATGACACATTGATTGGAAGATTGTGTTGATGGGATTTGGATGTGGAATTGTAATCGGCATATCCACGGGATACATGGTGCTTCCAGATAAGGCGATTGATCGGCTTGCAGAGCTTGTTCGAGAACTGCAGGGGAGGAAAAAAAGATCGTCAAAGAGAAATGCTCGTCAGGTTCATAGATTTGGAAGGAGAAACTAGCTTCTTGTAATTGGTCTTGTGCAGAGATTCAAGGTATCATTTTTCTTTCTTGAAATTAATCATGTTTTCCTGTTTTTTTTTCCTCAATGTTAATTACTTCTCGTTGATATCTTTGTAGTTAAACCTATGGTTGTTTAATATTCTTCTTTTGCTTCTTGCTGTTGTACAGGAAAGTGCATGAGAAGTACTTTTGATGATCAAGAACAACAAGTGCTCTACCCTGGATCGAGAGGCGTGGCTCTTAAAACACAATCACCTTTTCTTTTAGTTAATTTCTTGTTTCAAAAACTTTGTAGGCAGAGTGCATCTGAAATAATTCTTCATAATGAACATGTATTTCAAATCTGTAAAGTCAGAGGAAAAAAAATTATTACTGAAGTTAATATGTAGCTTTTTTAGTTTGAATCATATATGATCTACCCAAATATACACTGGTTAGTACTAACTATAACTTATTATTTTCGTTGTGAATATTCAAAATGATACCAACCAAAACCGAAAACGACATGACAAAACAGAACACAAGAAACGACAACAAAATTAACATGCTAAAACGACAGTCCATGACATGCGGACAATGCATAATAGAATATTTTTACTCAGATATTTATTTAGGACATAGTTGGAAGATGGGGGGTGGAGGTGAAAGGCCATTGTAGGACTTCCTTGGAGTTTTCATTGTGATGTTACAAATGAGAGGCCATTAATGGTATGTAGCCACATAAATTGAAAAAAGAAACCAATTTTAACGAAAACCAACAAGAAAATACACGCTATGGATTGAGTTAAATCTAAGTATAGAGAGGGACATTTAATCTCCTTGCAAAGTTGGACCATTGACTTGATAGAGATAATTACTCTAGACTTCGCATGGATCGGAGAGCTTTGTATGTATGTACTACTTTTGCCATATAGGTCTTAACAATTGATAATAGAGTGAGTCCCACCATGTCGCTGAATCAAGTCGAAATAAATCGTTACGATAAATGTTATATTTTACACAAAATAGTTAGGTATAGCTAGTCCTGACTCTAAAGATGTAGAGAATGCAAGTTCAGAGCCGAACTTACCTGGAATCTTCATGGTATTAATGTTGTGATGAGACCTCTGATTAATTCGTATTAAAACATCCAACCCAGAAGATCAGTCATGAATTTAATGGAACCAGAAAATACATAGTGAAATCAAGCAAACAACCAGACCATATTCATCAGTAAAGATTTCATCTTTCGAGTAATTGGCTGATGGCTTTTCAGTTAAATCGTGTGGACCATATTCATCTATAGTACTCTCTTCAAAGTCCACTATAGAGAGTGACCTTTAGAAGTCTTGTCGTAATGTAACATTCCAAAAATTTATTATTTAATTCTCCAATTTTAATTGAGAATATAAATTATAAATTTACCTTTAAGAAAGTTTTTATGTAATGGTGACAAGAGGATAATGAGAACTTAAAATGGGTGACTATCCATTTATTCTAGAAATTGTTATAATTTTTCATGTGTGCTATGTGATCACAAAGTTTTTGTGATAAAATGAGCTAAGTAAGATAAAGAAATGATTATGCCAATTTTTATTTTTTGTAAATAATAATACTAATAATAATAAATGAAATAATAATGTGTCTGTATATATATATATATATATCTATACATATATAAGAAGTGAGAATACTCACTACTGTAGCGCCTCCCTTCATTTAAAACTCTTCGCTTTGGACAAAAAAAATTTTGTATTTACTTTTTTATCCTTTGTTTTTTTATTCGAACCAATTTTTTTTTTTTTTTCATTTTACTTCTTTTCTTATTTTCTTTTTGAACAATTTTTTTTCATTTTGGCCCTTCTTTTTACTTCTATATTTATTTTTTAGTCCTCCGTTTTCTCCCAGATTTTTTTTATTTTAATCCTTTTTTCATTTTTTGGGCCCAACTTTTTTTTCATTTTAATCATTCTTTGAGTTGAATTTCTTTTATTTTAATCCTTTTATCTTTTTAATTTTTTACCGTGTCTTTTTCTTAGGTCTTTTTATGTATTTTTTTTTATTTGTTATTTTAATTTTTCTTTACTTAGATAAATTTTCTTAAATTTATCCTACATATATATATCAAATGTTTTACACTAGTATATGTAAGAAAGATGAATCAAGAAAGCCCTCTCCCTCTTTCTTCTTCTTTTTTCCTTAAATTAAACGTTTTATTCATATATATTAGCTGTTGTAATTATTTATCACCTTTTGCATGTTGCCAAAAGACATGATTCATGACTACGTCATAACACTGATTTCCAAGTTAAATATCTATATTCAAAGACTGAAAAAAAAAAAAAAAAAAAAAAAAAAGGGTGCAAAGATGGTACTGATTTTTTTTTTTTGGGTAGAAAAGATCGTACTAGTATTCGTTAGGACAATATGGTATTATATGTGTAATACCCAGAATTTTTACAGACTCGTGATTTCGTTATAAGTAAAGAAATTTAAGTTCGTACCATGTGTTTATGTGATATTTCATGAAAATTATGAATATCAGTACAAAATTCATATAGGGTTGAGTTCTCGATATATTAGCTACGAGACTCAACAATAATTTGCTTAGGCAAATATATGCCTTTTTGGGAAAAGGGCAAATAGGAATTTTGACTTTTATTCCGGTCAAAGTTGACCAAGGTTGACTTTAGGTTGATCAATTTTGACCAAGATGATACTGCAGTGTAATTTATCGGTATAGAAACTATACTGCAGAAAACTGTCGTTACGGACGATTAAGCGAGAATAAGGTTTGAGACGACGCTAGAGAAAAATCAAGCACAATATTTGGAGCAATATAGGCAAAATGGTTTCAAGTCCCAAGAAAAATTTATACGTAGTCCAATTTTATGCAAATGGATTTTGGACTACAATTCAGTATGATAATACTATTTTAGGACAAAACAGTATTGATATTATCAAAATTAATAAGGAAATGGATTGCATAATTATATTAATGGATTCTTGGAATCAAGTGGATAATTATGCAAGAATTGGAAGTCAAGTAGCACTACATTAGCCGATCACCCGCAGGGACTAAATTGCAAATATTTTGTCCTTAGGGGCTAAAGTGCAATTTTTGGAAAATATGAGATAAGCAAGTGATGTCATCAAGATGATGCAAGCAAGATGATGTCATCAAGGTGAGGTAAGCATGAGTAGCTTGGTGAGCAAGCCATTTTTGGCTCACACCCATTGAATGGCCGGTTGTTAGAAGCTTGGTGAACAAGCAAAAATTTTGGTTCATGCACCACAAGGCTCCACATGGCACCTCATGGCCGGTTATTCATCCTTGGAGAGCAAGGAAAATTGCTTATGTAAGCATGCTTAGGTAAGCTTAGTGATGTAGGCCATGTGACATAGGCTTGGTGAGGTAAGCAAACATTTGCTTGTTGAACAAGTACTTGGCCTCCAAGTTTCTTCATGGCCGGCCACACCAAGGAGGGAGGACACCTCATCAATTAGAAATTTTCCCTTGTTCTCTAAGGGAATGGCCGGCCACCTAAGAGAGAGAAAGAGAGAAGAAAAAAATAAGAAAATGCCCCAAAACTATGGCAAAATTTTCTCTCACACTCTCCCCCTAAAACCGAGTCTTAGAGGAAAGGAAAAGAAAGAGAGTGGCCGGATTTCATATAGAACCAAGCCAAAGATTGGAAAACAATTTGGTGCCATTAGGGGAGCAAGGCCGGTTGTGGTGGCAGCCAAGAAAAAGAGAAAAATTCGGATCCACCAACCCTAACCCATTTCTAGGGTTAGCCAAGGTAAAATCTCCCATAAACCCTAGAGGTAAACCCTTTAACCTTAATTCTCTTATTGAGTTTGGAACAAGAAATTTATGTGTATGTTTTCATGTGATTATGAACAAAAAGTTGGAACCCCAATTGGAGGGGAAGACGGCTATTGGTGATGGAAAAAGGGACAGCAAAAGCCAAGCCCAAATCTTGGAACTAAGTGAGGTATAAATTCTTAAACCCTAAGTATTTCATTTAAATTTCATTTGGAAAATTTAAATGTATTTAAGCTTGGTTTGTAATGAGCATAAGCTCACTTTAATTTTCTGTCCTAGTTAGGATTTTAGGGTATGTGCTTGATTAGTTAGGGTTCTTGGTTTGGTGGTTTCAATATCATGTTAAGTGTTTGTTATGTTGATTAGGGTTTATGTGTTTGATGTATGACGTTAATTTTGTGATGCATGGATGTATGTTTTACGTTAAAAACCGCTGCATGTGTGTATTAGAGCTCCCGCGGTGGCTGGTTGAGCTAGATTCCACGTCTAGGACGTAAAACGAACTCTAAACCGAAAAACTGCCAGGTTCGGGTGAATCCTGACCAGTTTTACGGCAAGCCAATTTTGAGGCCTTTAGAGCTCGAATTAGAGAAAACTTAAAACATGAAAGTTGTTCAGAAGGGTTTTTACTAGGGGGTATCGCGGACGGATTTCCAAATTGAGGCTCCAATGGCCTCAGTTTTTACAGAAAACCGAGACTGGTCTGCCCAGACCTAGTCTACACGTCCAGCAAGTTCAAGTTAAAACTGACGAGAATACAAGCAAAACTGGGTTTTTCTCAAAACACGAAAGTTTTAGGATTCTTTGAGATCTAAAACTTTCATGAAGACAACTTTTTCAAATTCAATTCAGATCTTTAAACTGACACAGTTTTATAAAGACTGTGCAGGGAACAAGAAATTCCTGCACAGGATTTTCTAAAAACAGTTTGGAAAAAATTGTATCTTTCTCCAAAACCACTCTTTTGATTATGGAAACTATTCCAAAGGTAGCTTCCAGCCCTAAATGATTTTTACAAAGACCTATTTCAAGAATATGAATTTTTGTGAGTTAAGTAAAAGATTTTTGAAGTTAATTTACCCAAGTTTCCAAAGAAATGGAAACTAGATTTTTTAAACTAAAGTTAGTAAGTAAAGCGATTACGCATGGTAACCAGGAAGGATACCTGAGTTACTGGGTCAAGCCCAAGGCCCAAAGGTTGACCCAAAGAGGGTTGACCATAGTTGACCGTAATTGACTTTGGTTGACCAAGAGTTTGACTACAATTAACCTTAAGGGTTAGTCAAGATAACCCTAAAGGATGCCAAGATTAATAAATTGGGCTAAGATAAAGGTTAATTGAGGTAACCCAATAATTATGGACAAGAATAAAGCCCGAGGTTAGGAAGGTAACCTAACCCTAATGGTATGTATAAAGGTCTAGCACATGAGGGTATCCAACGTAACCTCTTAAAGATTAATCCGTATTGGGTTATTTTTAAAATAATAGGGTTACTATTTGTAACCCAGTAAGACATCTAGATCTAGTATCGGGGACATATACCTAGAATTACCCATAGTTGTTGGTTGGGATACCAACATTTAATAATTATGATTTATAGTAAGATAGAATGTAAATGATTCTTATCTTACACCCTGTTTGGAAACAGGAGTAGGAACTATTGTCGTGCTATTTTGGGACGATAAATCAAGAGCGTAGGACTACAGGCAAGTATCGAACCTCACCTACAGTATGAAAATAGTAAAGACTATTTTCAATTATACTATATTTTCAAGTATACATGCTATGTTATGATGCTATGATATGTGATGCCATAATGTGTGATACTATGCTATGATGTGCTAAGTTATGTTATTACATGTTATGTCATGTTATAAGAATGTCATGTTAACAAAAATACCATGTTTCCAAAATGTCATGGTTTCAAAAATGCTACGTTTACAAAAATGTCATGGTTTTAAAAAAAATGCCATGTTTTCAAGAATGTTATGTTGGCAAATGTTGTGTATGATATGACATAGTGACATCATGAAATATGTTCACTAATGTTAAATCACATGGTAAGAAAATCAAGTAAGGTGTCGTACCAACCTCCCTTAATCGAGGAGGCTACATGTTTAGTGGTGATAATTACCTTCCGTGATCGAAATGCGTGATCGTGAAGGGTCAAGTTAAAATTCCCAGAACTGTTAGGGCCTTGCAAACCCTAGCTTTATCTGGAGGCTGCGCGCTTTTGGTACGAACACTATGGGCCCACATGTTGAGACAAGATAATAAGATTGAGTCTATAATGAAGCATAAAACATTCAATCAATTATAATGGCTCATGCATAAATTATATGATGATTGACATGTTTTCTTTGAGGTTTAAAATGTTTTGTGAGATTATTTTGTACTTGCTGGGCGAAAGCTCATCAGATATTTCATATTGTAGGTAAGATGCCTGCAGCTTTACTTGGTGGGCCATGGAGACGATGCAGCAAGTGAAGGGCGGTGTGGGATACCACTACGCAAGATTTTTCGCAAATATTTTAATTATGAAGTTGTATATGTATGATTTAAAAAAAAATTATTCTGTAATTTTCTTCAAGTTCAAGTGAAAGAAACTAAGTAATAAGTTAAGTAAGTAAGGTAACGGCCCACGTCTACGTAGCCGGCCCTACGTGGATTGGCGGGGGCGTTACAATATGTTGCATTTATATTTAATTAAAAGCTTACTATAGAAGAAAAAAATTAAATTACTTTAGTTTAGTTAAGCATTTTAATTCATTTACAGGCCAAATATTAAAGGACCTCTAATTTAAATGAAGGGACTATTTTACTTATAGGATTCTTTTTCACTCATTAGTAAAATGACTTCATTTTTCACGGTTCGGTTTCAATGTTCTTCACACTCATGACGACCTATGAAGAAAAAAAAAAAAAAAAAAAAAGAAAGGGAACAAAATTAACAAAATTGTAGTTTTGGCCTCCTGGACTCTGTGGGCTGTGGCTATAAATTTTCTAATTAATAATAAGTATACAGATAAATAATATTGCTCTTACGACGATGCCGGTGGCTTCAATGTCCAGGAGAGGGAGTTGTAATAGAGAGAGGGGAGGAGTCATATGGATAGTTTCGATATTTTCATGTATAATTAATATAAGTATGTCATTTAATATATATATAATATATATAAAAGTATGTTGTTTATTATTGGTCCTTAAAAATTATGTTAAAATTTTAAATGGCTCCTTTCTCTCTTATTTTAAGTCTTTAAAATAAAAAAAAAAATAGTAATATTTTAGGAAGTTTGTGGTAGAGTTTTTTAAGAGAGACTATCGGTATTTATCATTTTTTAACCATTTAGATTTAATCAAATAGTTAAGGAAAAAAACTCACCCTCTAAACTCCAATTACCGGATACCGCCCCACCCACCCACCCTCCTCCCCAGCACGCCGACCGTTGCGCAACTTGCGTCATCGCTGGCAACCACCTACGGATTTTCCTACCGATGCAATCGTAGCCTCTCTCTCTCGTTTTCACGGCAGTCACATCCCAAGGTGAGATCGACAGTGCAAGGGTCTGGTTGGATCTGGGTGGCCAAAAAATGATGAGATCTGGTTCGATTGATTCCGACCATCGAGGGACTGCTAAGCACAGCCGACGTATTGCTCAGTGGAAGGGTTTCTGTTAGATCTAGTGGCGGAAAAAATGGCGAGAACTGCTTTGGTTGATTCCGACCGTCGAGGGACCGCTAAGCGCAGTCGAAGTAATGCTCAATGTAAGGATTTCGGTTGGATCTGGTGGCTGAAAAAATGGCGAGATCTGGTTCGGTGAGATCTGGTTCGTTGGATCTGGTATGGTTGATCGGCTCTTCCGCTGTCGAGAGCTTGTTGAGCGCGGTCGGAGGATCGGTGGTAGCGGTGGCGATGGCGGTGCCGGTGTGGCTGCATTTGCTGAGTTTCCAAACGGTAGTTACCAGTCTTTTTGGCTGCAGCTCCAATTTGTGTGTGTGGTGTGTTTTTTGTTTTTTTTTTTTTAATTTGGGCAAATGTTTCAGAAAGGGGATGATTGTATGTTCTCAAAATTCATATTAAGATTTGATACACCTTATCTCATGGCCATCCATTTCATTTTATGATCATTCTTAACCCTTAAATTAGACACTATCAGTAGTGCATCTAAAAAGAGTTCTACCACAACCATTCCTACTATTTTAAGCAGTCAAATCTTTAGCACATTCTGATCAATTTTCATAATTTTTAAATTTGAACCATAATCAAGCAATATCCGTAAAGCCTATAACGTACGAAGCACATAATCCTCCAAAGATCATTGGTTTGGCTTTCTATCCTTTGTTTTTTTTTTTTTTTGGTTTAATTAAAAAAAAACAAAAACAAAAAACAAAAAACAAAAAAACAAAAAAACAAAAACAAAAACAAAAACAAAACAAAACAGTTGGGTGTCCTCTACGTGGATAAGTCTAGTATATATGTGTGTGTGCGCGCTGGCGCATGGCATGAAATGCCATACACAGACACACCACAAGCCAGGCCCATTGGGCCATGCTGTCGGATTTCAGCTCACAGCCAGGGGAAGCCGAACAGTCTGGCCGCGTGGCGTCAGCTCAAAAAAGAGAAAGAAAATATATAAATAAATAATATATATATAATAAATAAAAAAGAAAAATAAAGTAAATATATTACTTGTTGGAAAATCTTTTGACGCGTGGAGATTACCAAGAAAAGTAAACACTCCAAATAAATAAAACAAAACTTTAACAACTCATTTACACTCACCTATTTACCCTTTTACTAAATTAACATCATTTTATTTTTACATAGATTCTTTTATTTTCATTTTTTTTTTTTTTGATTTTAATGATGAAAATATTTTATTGATAAATGTAAATTACCTTTAAAAACCAAAATTCGTTATTAACATCAAAGAAATTATAATAAATATAAATATTTATTATAAATATGATAGTTCATACTAAATAATAAACTCAACATAAAATATTAACGGTAAAGATTGAGGAATATTTCATACTTTTCATATAAAAAATCAATGAATTTTTTATGAAAAAAAAACATATTTGTTTATGCAATCCACTATAAATCAAATGGTTGTCATTAATGTCTTAATCAAATAAATTAAAGAATAACATAATAAATTGAATCGAATTCTTTATGAAAAAATACTATTATTATATAAATTAGTAGAAATGAAATCAAGCATATCTTTATAATAAAGACCGATTCATTATACAAAATTTTTTTTTTAGATTTTTTTAATTTAGCTTTTTCTCATTAATGTGAAATCTGATTTTGAGAAAATATTATATTTTTTTGTTCATTATGAATATTTGCACATTCTTTACAATAAATCAAAAAAATTTCAAAATTTTCTTTTCTATAAATTCTTTTTGCAATTTCATTAAATCAACTTTACCCTTATTTGGTAAACATCTTAGATTCTTTTTTTTTTTTTTTTCCTTTTTTGTAATTTCTTTATTCGTTAATTCTCCATTCTTTATAAATAGTTAAATTATCTTTATAATTACTCTTTTAAACATTCATGTAAATAAAAAAAATGGACATATTTCTAATCAATATCCAATTTAGAAATCAATGTAAATAACCCTAATAATAAATGAAATATAATGTTATATATATGTATATGTATATACACATGTGTATAGGGGTGACAATACGGGTCGCGACACAACGACACGACACGAAAACGACACGAATTTCGCAGGTTTGGTTTGGGAAAAATAGGGGGCGGGTCGTGTTCGGGTTGGGAAAAATTGACACGAAAAAAACGGGTCGTGTTCGGGTTGGACCCGTTTTTTTCGTGTCAATTTCGTGTCAGTTTTCGTGTCAAGTTCGGGTCAAGTTCGTGTCAGTTTTCGTGTCAAGTTCGGGTCAAGTTCGTGTCAAATTTCGTGTCAATTTTGGGTCAATTTCGGGTCAATTTTTCGTGTCATTTTCGGATCATTTTCGGGTCAATTTTGAGTCAACCCAAAAATGAGTTTGAAAATTAAAATGTTTAAAAGATAAAAATAAAAAACCCTAAGAAGCAGCCCCTTTACCCTTTACCTTTACTCCTTTACTGGTTATTAGATCTGCCTCTGCCTTCTGCCCTCTCCCCTCTAGCCGTCAACCATCGTGCCTCACGCCCTCACCTCACCTCCGACCCTCCAAGCCAGTGAAACCAACCTTCTCTCGGGTCTTCCGATTCCGAACATGCCTCTACCTTCTCCCCTCGGCTCTGGCCATCGACGGTCTGGCATCTCGTGCCTCACGCGGTCACGCCTCACCTCCTCCAAGCCAGCGACCTGCCTCTGCCTCTGCCTCTGCCAATCGGAACTTCCGATTCCGAATCTGCCATCTGTAATATCCAAAATTTTACGAACTCGTGATTTTCTTGTATATAAGAAATCTAAAGCTCGTATTATGTGTTTATGTGTAATTGTATAAAAATTATGAATACCAATACAAAATTCATAATTTTATCAGTATAGAGTTGAGTTCTCGGTAAATTAATTACGAGACTCCATAAGAGGCCTTTTAAGGAAAAACGCGTGATGGAATTTCATAAATTTATGATGGTCAAAGTTTGATCGAAAAAGTCAAAATTGACCAGAATAGTCAAAGGTTGACCGAAGAAGTCAAACATAAGAAGGTACAGTGATACGATAAGCAGTATGAGAAATATACTGTGAAAACCGTCTTTACAGACAATAGTATAATTAAGTTTTAAAACCACCATAAAAAAATCAAGCACCTAAAATAGGATTAAAAGGGCCAAAAAGTTTTTAGAGAAGAAAAAAAAAAATTTCGGTACAGAAAATTTTATAATTTTTTAATACAGATAAATTTTGGACTGTGTTGGAGCACAGCAGTATTGTGTGTAGTAAGCACAGTACTAGAAATATCTGTATTAACACTTAATTGGACTGTTTTAAGGAAAAAGGAGGCAAACAAGCCCTAAACTCTTGCTTACCTCACCAAAAAGCCTAATTATGACATCATTAGGTAATTAAGAAAAATTAGAAAATTTGGGACTTATCTTCCCTTGTGGTGGCCGGCTGTCATGGGGCTAAAAAGAGTTTAAAATTTCCTCAAGGACTTGTGTGCAAAAGGAGAATCAAAAATAATTGCAAAAAGACCCCAAATTTCACCTATAAATAGGCCAAGGGGGGGGGCTGTTTTTGACTGAAAAAATAGAGAAAATCAGCAAAATTCTGGCCATTTTCTTCCTCGAACAGATCTGATAATTTAGGAGAGTGAGAATTAGGTGGAGATTTGGGAAATTAAATAGGAAGAGAGAGAGTTTTGGTTCTTGGAGCACCCATTGCCTAGTGGAAGTTTTTTTGGCAAATCTTGGTGTCTTCTCTAGTTGGTGGCCGACGGTTTCTAAGGAGGAAAGGTAAGGAATTGTGTTTTGGTTTGTGGTTAGCTTTGGTTCAAGAATACCAAAGGATCAACTAAAATTTTGGTGCAAAACTAGGTGAAAGAACCGGTTATTGGAGCCTAGGTGGGAGGAATTTTTGAAAGCCAAACCCTAACCCTAGAATTTGGGGTTAATCAAGGTAATCATCCCTAAACCCTAAACTCTTTCCTTTGAGCATTCAATTTGAAATTTAGTTGTATTTCAAGTTGAAATTGTAGAGCTTAAGCTCATATTTATTTGGTGCCCTAGTTTAGGTTTTAGATTGTGCTTGATTTAGCTTTAAGGGTGGTTTGATTTTATTTGTGCTTGCATGATGTAATTTCCGTGGATTGTGCATGCAAATATCTGAATTTGGAATGTCCCCAAAGCTGCCCTAAGATTGTGGTTTGATCATAATATGTTAGGGTGCTAGAAGTGTATGAATAGATGCACATGTGAGCTTTAATTGATCCAAAGTCAATTAGGGTTTGCATGGAAGTTATAGAAACTGTAATTGGGAAAATTTTACGTTAGAAAAATGCTGCATGCTTGTAATCTAGGCTCCCGCGTGTTCGGTTGAGTTAGATTATGCGAATAGGACGTAAATAAAACCAAAAATGAGGAAACTGTCCAATTCGGGTGATTTCTGCCCAGTTTTATTGAAAATGAATTTTGAGGCCTTTAGAGGCCGAATTGGTAAAACTAAAACACAAAAGTTGCTCGGAACAGTTTTTCCTAGGGGGTACGTGAATGGATTTGCAAAATAAGGCCCCAATGGCCTCCGTTTACCCCAAAACCCGTGGCTGATCCCCAGACCCAGTTTTCACTCAGTTTTTCGGGTCAGCCAGTTTCAAACAAAAACTGGGACGAATCTAGGCCGAATTGGAATTTTTGCAAAACACAAAGTTTTAGTATTTTCGAGAGCTACAACTTCGAAGAAAACTTTTTCAGATTATGAACCATTTTAAATTAGAATCGTTTTTCGAAGGGTGCAGGGAATCCGAAAATTCCTGCACCACTAGTTTTACAAATGTTTCTAGAAAACTGTTTTCTACTACAAACTATTGTTGATTATGAAAACTGTTCCAAGGCAGTTTTCAACCTCAAATGATTTTATAAAGAACTAATCTAAGAGTTTGGATTTTTACGATTTAAGTAAAGGATTTTATAAGTTAAAAATGAAGTTTTGGGATTAATTTCCCTAAATTTTCCAAGTAATGGAAATTAATTTTTCAAGTTAAGCGACTATTTACGAAGGGTAACCGGGTGATATACCCGAGTAACTGGGCTTGCCTCAAAGCCCAAGGTTGACCATTAGTTGATCAATATCAACTTTAACCCAACATTTAATTAAGGGTTACCAAGTAATCCTATAGGATACCAAACATGTGTGGGGGGACATATAACTAGAGTGTTGGAAAGGTCACCAACATTTTATAGGATTCTAATCCTATACTCTTTTTAATAGCAGGAAGGAACCTGCCGTTGCAATCCGAGTTAAAGCAACAAAACCCGGAACCTAGCAAATCAGGCAAGTATCGAACCTCACCTACAGTATGAAAATAGTAAAGACTATTTTCAAGTATACTATTTTCAAGTATACATGCTTATGCTGTGATGTGATGCCATGTGTGTGATGCTATGCTATATGTGCTAAGTTATGTTATAACATGTTATGCCATGTTTACAAAAGTGCCATGTTTGCAAAAGTGCCATGTTTACAAAAGTGCCATGTTTACAAAAGTGCCATGTTTACAAAATGCCATGTTTACAAAAGTGCCATATTTTCAGAAATGCCATATTATCAAATGCCATGTTACAAAATGTCATGTTTACAAAACCATGGTTTCGAAAAAGGCCATGTTTTCAGAAAGCTATGTATGGCCAATGTGAGTATGATATGACGTAGTGACATCATGAAGTATGTTCACTAATGTTAAATCACATGGTAAGATAATCAGTAGGGTGTCGTACCAACCTCCCTGATCGGGAGGCTACATTTTCAGTTGTGACATTTACCTTCCGCCAGATCGTGAAGGGTTCAGTTTAATTCCCAGAACTGTTAGGGCCTTGCAAACCCTAGCTTTGTCTGGAGGCTGCGCGTTTTGGTACGTACACTATGGGCCCACAGATTAAGATAAGATAACAAGATTGAGTCTATAATGAACATAAGACATTCAATCAACCATAAATGGTTCATGCATGTTTCGATGATTGGCATGTTATTTTAATAGAGTTTGAAATATTTTGTGAGATTATGTTTGAACTTGCTGGGCGAAAGCTCACTATTATATTTCATACTGTAGGTAAGAAGCCTGCAGTTTAATGGTGGGCTATGCGGACGATGCGGCGGGTGAAGGGCGGTGTGGGATACCACTACGCATAAATTTTCCGCATTTGATTTTCAGTAGTATGTTAATATTTCAGAAATAAATTATGTTTTGTTATTTGTAAGTAGTTTGAAGACACAAAAAGTTACTATCAGTATAGTCTGTTATATAACAAGCTTTTCTTTATAAGATAACTTTTGTGTATATGTTTTAAAAAAAAAAAAATTTATCTCAAATTTTCAAGTAAAGAACAAGTATGTATGGTGTCGACCTGGCTTGGGAAGTCGGGGCGTCACAGTTTGGTATCAGAGCGGTATCCTGCCAGCCTACTTCACATCGCCTCACATCGCTTCTGCAACGGTCCAAGTAAGTTAGGTTGTTTTCTTACTATTAGAATTAGTTAAGATCTTATGGGTATAGTAAGTATCTTCCTTCAACGATCATGCTGGAAAATGTTGGACACGGGGATAACGTTGGGTGGTGCCTTAGCTTGGTGATGGCAATTAGATGACATACGGAAATAATCGAAAGTTTTATATCTTTCCAACAGTTATGGTTATGTACTCCTGATGTGAAGGGATATGAACAAGATCGTGATTAATTCAGATATGTTCATGTTATGCTTTTATATGGAAAGAAGATTATGGTTCTATATAAAAGAAATGATTTTATTAATTTTAAAATAAAAGAAGCTAAGTTTATTTCCTTATTTTCCGTATAGAGCCATGCCACCAAAGCGTAGAAGAGCACCGATCCAAGACGTTGATCTTGCGGCCCAGCTGAATGAGCTAAGGCAAATGATGCTAGCCCAACAACAAGAGATAGGGGGGCTTAGAGCTCAGTTAGCTCAGCGGAATCAGGGACCTCCTGATGTCGAGGTACCACCAGCACCTGTGAATCAGCCTGCTGCACCGGAAATTCCTGATGTTGACCCGGTGATCCCAGAGAACCCCATAGCTCCCGAAGTACCTGTTGTACCTATAGCTGTTCCACCAGCACCCCGAGTTCGCACTCCGGAGGAACTATATGACAGTTTTCGGCGCATGAAGGCACCAGAATTCGAGGGGTCTACAAACCCAATTGACGCCGACAACTGGTTGATTGACCTCCAGGTTATCCTGAACTTCCTCAGACTCAGTGATCAAGAGAAAATCCTCTGTGCATCCTTTGTGCTAAAGAAAGATGCTCGCCTTTGGTGGGAAGCAGTCCAGATCCGGTGGGATATTAACCAAATGACTTGGGAAGACTTTGTGGAGGAATTTAAAGAAAAATACTTCAACACCGAGGTTATGGAAGCTCAACAGGACGAACTCAGTAATTTTCGCCAGGGAAATCTGTCGGTAGCTGAGGCAGTGCAAAAGTTTGAGCAGCTAGCACGTCTCTGTCCTCACCTCTTCAGTTCCGAAAGGGACAAAGTGCGAAAGATGATGAAGATGTTCCGCTCGGATTTAGCAGTAGTGATCAACAGTGGACCCTATCCACCAACCACCGTTGCAGATTGTGTCAGCCGAGCAGTTCGAGCTGAATATTGGGTAGGGCAGAACAGAGAACAACGGGCTAAGTTTTACCAGGAGAAGAGGGAAGAAAAGGCCCAAGTTAAGCAGAACCAAGCCAAGCAAGGCCAGACCTCACAACAAAAAGGTCAAGGAGGACCTTCGGGTCAAAACAACAACAGGCAGTATGGCAGCAACCAACAGAAAAGGAAGTGGAACGCAGGAAGACAGGGGAATCAACAGAATTTTCCCCAGAAAAAGAATACTCCTGATAGCAACAGTTATCCCACTTGCCAGAAATGTGGAAAGAAGCACCCGGGAGAGTGCCGTGCTGGAAATGGTCGCTGTTTTCTATGTGGCAAGGAAGGCCACTATGCTAGAAGCTGCAATCTCAATCCCCAGAGCCCGCAGAATCAACAGAAAGGACAGAGATCTCAACTTCACGCTGCACAGATGAAGCTCGAGGGACCTGCAATCTCTCAAGGCAGGCTGGAAGCTCCGGAACCTCAAGGACGCATCTACGCCTATACAAAAGAGGATGTTCAAGCTGGACCTTCCACCGTGGTGACAGGTCAGCTTCCTTTTGCCCAACAAGATGCTTACGTGTTAATTGATTCTGGAGCTACGCATTCATTCACATCACCTAGGTTCGCTAAGAAACTAGGTAGAGCAAGTGATAGAATCGGAAGAACATTTAGGACTGCATTACCCTCCGGGGAGATTCTGTTGTCTGAATATTGGATACGTCACGTTCCAATAATTATATGTGGTAGGGAAATGTATGTCAACCTGATCATCATTGACCTATACGACTACGACGTCATCCTGGGTATGGATTTTTTGGGAAAGTACAACGCTATTATCGACTGTCCGCGACGTACTGTCACATTCAAGCCAATCGGAGGCGAGGAGTTTATTTTTAGAGGATCAACTCCAAAACAGCCGAAAATGTTCATTTCTGCGTTGAAAGCTAGAAAATTGTTGGCAGAAGGATGTATGGGGTTCATAGCCAACATGGTGGATAAGACGCAAGAGACTGAGAGCAGACCGGAAGAAGTACCGATAATCAAGGAGTTTATAGAGGTCTTTCCTGAAGAATTGCCAGGGTTGCCACCAGAACGAGAGATCTCTTTTGAGATTGAATTACTTCCTGGATCAGCACCAGTATCTAAAGCACCTTATAGGATGGCGCCTGCCGAACTTAAGGAACTGCAGATTCAACTGCAGGAGCTCCTGGATCGAGGATTCATTCGTCAAAGCTATTCGCCATGGGGAGCCCCAGTTCTGTTCGTTAAAAAGAAAGATGGCACTCTTAGGATGTGCATTGACTATCGGGAGTTAAACAAGATAACCATCAAGAACAAGTATCCGTTGCCTCGGATCGATGATTTGTTTGATCAGCTAAGAGGAGCATCAATTTTCTCGAAGATTGACTTACGATCCGGATATCATCAGCTCCGAATTAGGAAAGGAGATGTCCCCAAGACGGCTTTTCGTACGCGATATGGACATTACGAGTTCCTCGTTATGCCATTGGATGACAAATGCTCCAGCAGCCTTTATGGACCTGATGAATCGAGTGTTCAAGGATTACTTGGATAAATTTGTTATCGTCTTTATAGATGATATTTTGATTTATTCAAGGTCAAAGGGGGAGCACGAAGAGCACCTAAGGATCACTCTGCAAATTTTGAAGCAAAACCAGCTCTATGCCAAATTCACTAAGTGTGAATTCTGGTTGGAAAAGGTCCATTTCTTAGGACATGTGGTCTCCAAGGATGGTATATCTGTGGATCCGGTTAAGATCGAAGCAGTAAGTGAATGGCCAGCTCCAAAAAACGTCACCGAAATACGTAGTTTCCTTGGCTTGGCGGGCTACTACCGACGTTTTGTTGAAGGATTTGCCAAGATTGCAGCACCGCTCACCGCACTTACACGGAAAGGAAAGAAGTACGAATGGACTGCAAAATGCGAAGAGCACTTCCAAGAGCTGAAAAATAGACTAACTCGCGCTCCGATCCTCACAATTCCGAATGTGGAGGAAGGAAACTTTGTAATATACAGCGATGCTTCCAAGATAGGATTGGGAGCCGTTCTCATGCAGAATGGAAAGGTGATCGCTTATGCTTCACGACAGCTTAAGGATCATGAGAAAAACTATCCGACGCATGATTTGGAACTTGCGGCGGTAGTATTTGCGCTCAAAATCTGGAGACACTACCTTTATGGTATTAAGTGCGAAGTTTACACGGATCATCAGAGTTTGAAGTATATCTTCACGCAAAAGGAGCTTAACATGAGGCAAAGAAGATGGCTCGAACTGGTGAAGGATTATGACATAGACATCCGTTACCATCCGGGGAAGGCTAACAAAGTAGCAGATGCCCTTAGTCGGAAGTCATCTTCCACGTTAATGTCCCTACAACGTTGATCGAACCTCTTCAGAAGGAGCTAGTGGAAGCTGGAATAGAGCTTATCATTGGAAGTTTAGCTGCCCTAACCTTCCAACCTACTATTTTGGATGGCATGAAGGAGCGACAAGAAGGAGATGCCTCGCTGCTCAGAACAAAGAATGAGATCTTGGAAGGAAAGGAGTCGGATTTCAACATATCTGATGAGGGCATACTCTATCGGAAAAATAGATTATGCGTTCCTAACGAGGACGAATTGAAGGAGCAAATCATGAAGGAGGCTCATGAGACCCCGTATTCCGTTCATCCTGGAGCTACAAAGATGTACCAAGACTTGAAGGAAAGCTTTTGGTGGCCCAAAATGAAGAATGATGTTGCAACTTTCGTCAGTAAATGCCTCACGTGTCAAAGGGTCAAGGCAGAACACCAACGTCCAGGGGGAGAATTGCAGAAAATTTCCATCCCAGAATGGAAATGGGACCAAGTGACCATGGATTTTGTAGTTGGTCTACCCCGAACTCCCAGTGGCAACGACGCTATTTGGGTGGTTGTTGATCGTTTGACGAAGTCTGCACACTTTATTGCCATCAAGCTTAGCTTTTCAGTAGAGCTAGCGGAATTATACGTTGCGCAGATCATTCGCTACCATGGGATTCCGAAATCGATTATCTCAGATCGTGATGGACGGTTCACTTCTAAATTTTGGAAGAGTGTACATCAAGCCATGGGTACAAAGCTCACTTTTAGTACGGCTTTTCATCCTCAAACGGATGGACAATCAGAGAGGACCATTCAGACCCTAGAAGACATGTTGCGAGCATGCGTGATGGATTTCAAAGGAACTTGGGATAAGAAGCTTCCTTTGATTGAGTTCTCGTACAACAACAGTTTTCAAGCTTCAATTGGAATGGCTCCTTATGAAGCTCTCTATGGGAGAAGGTGCAGATCTCCAGTCCATTGGTACGAACAAGAGAAAAGGAACTTGTGTCTACGGACTTTATTCGGAGAACTACGGAAGCCGTAAAACTTATACGCCAACGGATGGAAACTGCATTTAGTCGACAAAAGAGCTACGCCGACAAGCGCAGAAGGCCTCTGGAATTCCAAGTAGGGGACTTGGTTTTTCTCAAAGTTGCTCCATTCAAAGGAGTTATGAGATTCGGGAAGAAGGGGAAATTGAGTCCAAGATACATAGGGCCATTCGAAATACTGGAAAGAGTTGGTAATGTGGCCTATAAGTTGGCTTTGCCTCAAGAGTTAGCATATGTACACAACGTATTTCATGTGTCGATGCTAAAGAAATATATCTCGGATCCATCCCATGTATTGGACCACGAACCAATTGAGGTTCACGAGGATATGACATATGTGGAGAAACCGGTTCAAATTTTGGCACGAGAGGAAAAGGTGCTAAGGAACAAGGTTATACCTTTAGTTAAAGTCCTATGGCGAAATCATGAGATTGAGGAGGCAACATGGGAACGCGAGGAGGATATGAAGAAAAACTACCCCGAATTGTTCTGATTTTCGAGGACGAAAATTCTTTAAGGAGGGTAGATTGTAATATCCAAAATTTTTACGAACTCGTGATTTTCTTGTATATAAGAAATCTAAAGCTCGTATTATGTGTTTATGTGTAATTGTATAAAAATTATGAATACCAATACAAAATTCATAATTTTATCAGTATAGAGTTGAGTTCTCGGTAAATTAATTACGAGACTCCATAAGAGGCCTTTTAAGGAAAAACGCGTGATGGAATTTCATAAATTTATGATGGTCAAAGTTTGATCGAAAAAGTCAAAATTGACCAGAATAGTCAAAGGTTGACCGAAGAAGTCAAACATAAGAAGGTACAGTGATACGATAAGCAGTATGAGAAATATACTGTGAAAACCGTCTTTACAGACAAGATAGTATAATTAAGTTTTAAAACCACCATAAAAAAATCAAGCACCTAAAATAGGATTAAAAGGGCCAAAAAGTTTTTAGAGAAGAAAAAAAAAAAAAATTTTCGGTACAGAAAATTTTATAATTTTTTAATACAGATAAATTTTGGACTGTGTTGGAGCACAGCAGTATTGTGTGTAGTAAGCACAGTACTAGAAATATCTGTATTAACACTTAATTGGACTGTTTTAAGGAAAAAGGAGGCAAACAAGCCCTAAACTCTTGCTTACCTCACCAAAAAGCCTAATTATGACATCATTAGGTAATTAAGAAAAATTAGAAAATTTGGGACTTATCTTCCCTTGTGGTGGCCGGCTGTCATGGGGCTAAAAAGAGTTTAAAATTTCCTCAAGGACTTGTGTGCAAAAGGAGAATCAAAAATAATTGCAAAAAGACCCCAAATTTCACCTATAAATAGGCCAAGGGGGGGGGCTGTTTTTGACTGAAAAAATAGAGAAAATCAGCAAAATTCTGGCCATTTTCTTCCTCGAACAGATCTGATAATTTAGGAGAGTGAGAATTAGGTGGAGATTTGGGAAATTAAATAGGAAGAGAGAGTTTTGGTTCTTGGAGCACCCATTGCCTAGTGGAAGTTTTTTTGGCAAATCTTGGTGTCTTCTCTAGTTGGTGGCCGACGGTTTCTAAGGAGGAAAGGTAAGGAATTGTGTTTTGGTTTGTGGTTAGCTTTGGTTCAAGAAATACCAAAGGATCAACTAAAATTTTGGTGCAAAACTAGGTGAAAGAACCGGTTATTGGAGCCTAGGTGGGAGGAATTTTTGAAAGCCAAACCCTAACCCTAGAATTTGGGGTTAATCAAGGTAATCATCCCTAAACCCTAAACTCTTTCCTTTGAGCATTCAATTTGAAATTTAGTTGTATTTCAAGTTGAAATTGTAGAGCTTAAGCTCATATTTATTTGGTGCCCTAGTTTAGGTTTTAGATTGTGCTTGATTTAGCTTTAAGGGTGGTTTGATTTTATTTGTGCTTGCATGATGTAATTTCCGTGGATTGTGCATGCAAATATCTGAATTTGGAATGTCCCCAAAGCTGCCCTAAGATTGTGGTTTGATCATAATATGTTAGGGTGCTAGAAGTGTATGAATAGATGCACATGTGAGCTTTAATTGATCCAAAGTCAATTAGGGTTTGCATGGAAGTTATAGAAACTGTAATTGGGAAAATTTTACGTTAGAAAAATGCTGCATGCTTGTAATCTAGGCTCCCGCGTGTTCGGTTGAGTTAGATTATGCGAATAGGACGTAAATAAAACCAAAAATGAGGAAACTGTCCAATTCGGGTGATTTCTGCCCAGTTTTATTGAAAATGAATTTTGAGGCCTTTAGAGGCCGAATTGGGAAAACGTAAAACACAAAAGTTGCTCGAACAGTTTTTCCTAGGGGGTACGAACGGATTTGCAAAATAAGGCCCCAATGGCCTCCGTTTACCCCAAAACCCGTGGCTGATCCCCAGACCCAGTTTTCACTCAGTTTTTCGGGGTCAGCCAGTTTCAAACAAAAAACTGGGACGAATCTAGGCCGAATTGGAATTTCTGTAAAACACAAAGTTTTAGAATTTTCCGAGAGCCACAACTCTCGTGAAGAAAAATTTTTCAGATTATGAACCAATTTTTAAATGATCATTTTTCGAAGGGTGTGCAGGGAATCCGAAAATTTCTGCACCACTAGCCTTACAAATGTTTTTAGAAAACTGTTTTCTACTACAAACTATTGTTGTTTATAGAAAACTGTTCCAAAGGCAGTTTTCAACCTCAAATGATTTTATAAAGAACTAATCTAAGAGTTTGGATTTTTACGATTTAAGTAAAGGATTTTATAAGTTAAAAATGAAGTTTTGGGATTAATTTCCCTAAATTTTCCAAGTAATGGAAATTAATTTTTCAAGTTAAGCGACTATTACGAAGGGTAACCGGGTGATATACCCGAGTAACTGGGCTTAGCCTCAAAGCCCAAGGTTGACCATTAGTTGATCAGATATCAACTTTAACCCAACATTTAATTAAGGGTTATCCAAGTAATCCTATAGGATACCAAAACATGTGTGGGGGGACATATAACTAGAGTGTTGGAAAGGTCACCAACATTTTATAGGATTCTAATCCTATACTCTTTTTAATAGCAGGAAGGAACCTGCCGTTGCAATCCGAGTTAAAGCAACAAAACCCGGAACCTAGCAAATCAGGCAAGTATCGAACCTCACCTACAGTATGAAAATAGTAAAGACTATTTTCAAGTATACTATTTTCAAGTATACATGCTATGCTATGCTGTGAGATGTGATGCCATGATGTGTGATGCTATGCTATAATGTGCTAAGTTATGTTATAACATGTTATGCCATGTTTACAAAAGTGCCATGTTTGCAAAAGTGCCATGTTTACAAAATGCCATGTTTACAAAAGTGCCATGTTTTCAAAATGCCATGTTTACAAAAGTGCCATATTTTCAGAAATGCCATATTATCAGAGATGCCATGATTACAAAAATGTCATGTTTACAAAATACCATGGTTTCGAAAAAGGCCATGTTTTCAGGAAAGCTATGCTATGGCCAATGCTGAGTATGATATGACGTAGTGACATCATGAAGTATGTTCACTAATGTTAAATCACATGGTAAGATAAATCAGTTAGGGTGTCGTACCAACCTCCCTTGATCGGGGAGGCTACATATTTCAGTTGTGACATTTACCTTCCGCCAGATCGTGAAGGGTTCAGTTTAATTCCCAGAACTGTTAGGGCCTTGCAAACCCTAGCTTTGTCTGGAGGCTGCGCGTTTTGGTACGTACACTATGGGCCCACAGATTAAGATAAGATAACAAAGATTGAGTCTATAATTGAACATAAGACATTCAATCAACCATAAATGGTTCATGCATGAGTTTCGTGATGATTGGCATGTTATTTTAATAGAGGTTTGAAATATTTTGTGAGATTATGTTTGAACTTGCTGGGCGAAAGCTCACTATTATATTTCATACTGTAGGTAAGAAGCCTGCAGTTTAATTGGTGGGCTATGCGGACGATGCGGCGGGTGAAGGGCGGTGTGGGATACCACTACGCATAAATTTTCCGCATTTGATTTTCAGTAGTATGTTAATATTTCAGAAATAAATTATGTTTTGTTATTTGTAAGTAGTTTGAAGACACAAAAAGTTACTATCAGTATAGTCTGTTATATAACAAGCTTTTCTTTATAAGATAACTTTGTGTATATGTTTTAAAAAAAAAAAAAATTTATCTCAAATTTTCAAGTAAAGAACAAGTATGTATGGTGTCGACCTGGCTTGGGAAGTCGGGGCGTCACACCATCTCCCCTTCTCTGTTTCTCTTTGGTGGGTTTCTTATGAATTATTGTTTTGATTCGTTTTGGTTTCTGGTTTCATGAATGGGAAAGTTTATTCAATGTGTTTGGATGTGGGTTTATGTGATATTTTGTCTTCTTGTGCCTTGTAAATCAATTAACATCCCTTCTTTTTCCCTTTGACTTCTAGGCATTGGAGCGGATGGGCCATGTGGATGAAGTTGTCAATGATCCCGATTTAGTAGTGCTTTCTCTTTGCAATCAATTCAGAATTTAGATGCACTCCTAAACTTTCTTTCATATTTTCCCCGTAAATTCTGCTTTTGTAATGTTTAGTTGCCTTTTTATGTGCAGCTATAAGTTCGAGTTCCCAACTCCAAATGATAGGCCGGGTCCCCCCATCATAAGTTTCAGGTTTGCAACTCATGTTGCTGAGTATTATTTATTGATCTGTTGATGCCTTTTGTGTTTGCCAGTGTTATTGAATTTCCTCAGTTGCTATTATTTTCTATTTACACAAGTGATTAAGATTTATTTTTCTTGCTTCAGCTTTGTTGTGGTAATGGCTTTTTTTCAGCTTCATAAATATTGGATGATAATCTTATTCTGGTTGAAGATGTCCGTTTGTACTTGATTTTGTTTCTTATCGTTGTTTTCCCTTTCCTTAACCTCACTGGATCTTATTGATTTGATGTGGTTGTAGTGATGCGTCATTTGGTTATCCTGGTGGACCCATAATGTTCAAGAACTTAAACTTTGGAATTGACCTAGATAGCCGCATTGCAAGTAAGGAAGCTAGTTCAAGTGAAATAATATTTTTCCTCATTCTAAATTGTTTATTAATGCAGTTGGGAGTACGCATTTTTCCCCTTTATTGTTCGCTGCTTGAACTTGGTGATTTGCATGATTTTTTTAGATGTTATGCATGTAGATATGGGATATTATGTAAATCTCTAAACATTGATATGATCCCTCCTTTTGCCTTTTATTATGGCTCATTAGATAACTTGGCAATTTCCTTCCTCTTCTTCTGATGTTAACGTTGTCTGTCTGGATCTCCAAAACAATGTACAGTGGTTGGGCCAGAGGGCATAGGTAAATCGACGATACTCAAACTGGTTTCTGGTTTCATGAACTTTGCACTTGAGTTGGAAGTTTAATTTTATGATTTTTTATTTGAAAACAATCCTTAAAACTTATTGTTTTGTCAATGGTATGTTTTTGTTGAATGTAAATTATTATTCTTCTAGGTTTTTTTATGAATTTGGGATATAATTTGCTTAAATTGAATTGCTTAAATTGAATCAAGTTCGTGTCGGGTCAAGTTCGTGTCGCGGGTCAAGTTCGTGTCACGGGTCAATTTCGTGTCGCGGGTCAAGTTCGGTTCGTGTCGTGTCAACCCGTTACGGGTTCATGTCGTGTTCGTGTCGCGGTTTCGAGTCGTTTTCGTGTCACGGGTCGTGTTCGGGTTGGGGAAGAAAAAATTCGACACGGCTCAAACACGACACGAACACGACACGAGACACGAATTGACACCCCTACATGTGTGTGTATGGCTTGAAATACCATACACGGAAACACCACAAGCCAAGCCCATTGGACCCGCTGTGGGCTTAAAGCCCACGACCGAGGAAAGCCGAACAGGCTGTTTGAGTGGCATCAGCCCAAAAAGAGAGAAAAAAAAATAAAAATATTACTTGATGGAGAATTTTTTGATGTGAGATTACCTATTTGGACAAAAAGGTCCAAATTAATAACGTTAAATAACTTATTATATTTACCTATTTTAAATTGAAATAGGTAACCTATTTCTTACCTACTTACTTATTATAACGTTAAACTAGAAATATGTAAATAGGTATATTTGGACAAAAAGGTCCAAATTGCAAATCATATAATTTTTTGTTTTACTCACACTTTCTCAGCATTCTATACAATTATAGAACTAATAACTTGTTCAATATTAGTCATCTTCTATTTATCTCCAAAAAATGCGTTAGGCCAATCTTGCAAACTAGGAGAGAGAGATGCAAATTTGAAATTTTGGATTCAAAACATGCGCAAGTGTATTTATTTATTTTTATAATTTATGTAGGCCAAAAGTCCAACCTTTATGCCAATCTCAAGGGAACCAATTTCATCTTCCCAATGTATCAACCTTTCTACCAAGTTCATTACTTTAGGATTATTATTAAAAATACTGCTAAGTCTGAAATAAATCCAGGTAGAAGTTGAAAATTTTCAAGTTGTGGACCAGAATAAGTTGATAGTACAAATGAATCATTTCGAAGGGGGAAAAAAATAAAAATAAAAAAAAAACCTAAATTAATAGTGATTTATAACCTGGTATACACTCAATATTTGTTTGTCTTGCTGCTTAGACTTTGACTCATTTGATTTGACTCTTTCCCCCATATACCGTGGTTTTATTGTCGAAAATATACACGGTTTAGCCTTTCCAAATTATGTAATACCATGTCGGAAACTATTCCCCAAATATCTGTCATTACACACAAACTGACGTAGGAGTCTTTACCGACAAGTTTGCTAAGCAAATCACCGGGAAAACTCGATCGATTCGTCACCGATCAAGGAAAATGAAAAGGCGTCACAGCCGGAAAGATGAAACTCAAATCTGAATTTTTTCTGTTCAATCTTTAAGTCTGCCTTCATCTTCACATTACAGAGAAACAAATACCAAAGGCTCGCTCAGCTAAACGACCACGTTTTGGTCTTCATTAACAAATGACACACTAAGTAGCCAAACGACAAGTAAAAAAGAAAGGCTAAAACAGAGGAATAAAATAGACAAGCAAGCAAAGGAAAAGAAAAGGAAAAGTAAACATAGATGTTCCTACATCAGACTCCCCTGCTTAAGAAGGATTCGACCCCGAATCGTCAAGTTTAGAAACAGCAACATCTTCATGGAAGCTCCTACATCACAAACTATTCCCCCCAAATATTTATTCTAGAGTCCAAATAAAAGTATATATTCCCCCAAATATATATATGTATTAGAATTGGCAATAATCATTTTCGGTAAGGGATTTGAGTACTTTTCATTTTCGTGCTACATTTGTACATGCAGTTGTTAACAGACAAGTCGAAACTGTTCATTCAAGTAATGTTAAGGCCAAACGTGTAATAAGTATATATTCTAAAAAGTTATTACTTATTAGAAGTAATTAATTATATGATGACGTACCAAAGACGATAATTAAAATAGTAATAGTTGGTTGTTGTTGTTTGAAATTTGGAAAACTTTTTCTTTGTTTGTTTGTTTTTTTGTTTTTGTTTTTGAAAGAGTGAAATTTGGAAAATATAATTCATCTCGTAAGTAATCTCACCTGGTGAGATCCATTATTTATAAGGGATCCAGATTTAATCCCGTCGGATTAAAGAATGAGTCCTCTTAAATGTTGTTACTTGTATCTTACATATGGTTTTTCGGGATACTGCCTGTCATTTTGCAAAATTCTTATCTTTTCAATCAATAACGTCTTTTTACCTTCTTATTGTCGCTCTCCAAAATTTATGTCGTTTTGGTTGTTTTCTTTTCTACTACTAAGATAGCTAAAATACTTTGAAAAGATATCTTAAAAGAAAATTTTCATTATGTCAATTTTATTTGTTTATATTCTATTTATTACTTTTTGTACATATACATAGTACACGTACCTTGTTTACATCTTTAGACTACTGACAGAAACGATTAAAATCAATTAGATTGGCACTAACTTATCACAACCGCTTAACTCATTTTGGGAAAATTCCATGGAAATTCCTATTTGGTATTGACCTTAGCTCCAACCGGCTTCAAGGTCAACTTCCAATTCCACCACCCTCAACTTTAACATATTCAATCTCCAACAAGCAATTGGTTGGTGGGATACCTGCCTTGTTTTGTGACCTTAGTGAGCTAGAAATCATCGATTTGTCAAACAACAGTTTGAGTGGGAACATCCCTCCTTGCTTATTTGGGAATTTTAGCAGCAGTCTCTCTGTTTTAGATTTACGAATGAATAGGTTCCATGGCATGACTCCTTCAAGTTTTGCAAAGGGAAACTACTTGAGTACTCTGACCCTCAAACGAAATCAATTGGAAGGGTCATTGCCCCCCCAATCTTTGCTCAATTGTGAAAATCTAGAAGTTCTTATTCTGGATCTAGGTGTCGGAAACAACGGCATAAATGGATCCTTTCCCTTCTGGTTGGAGTCTCTTCCAAATAAACAAGTTCTTATTCTGAGATCTAATAGATTTGCTGGTCCCATAAGCAATCCAAAGACATGTTTTTGTATCGCGTTCTAAATGTTTTTGTTGTTTCCCCTGCTGCTATATTTGGATAAGGTTTTGGTTGTAGAAAATCATGATGTACAAAGGCCATCGTGGCTCCGTCGCCATGGATTCAGAGTCAGCAGCTCAGAGACAAGAACAACACTACCTGATCAAACGGGAAAGGTATGATCAAACGGGGAAAGGTATGAGAGGGGTTCTAGAAGCATATTCAATCAGGATCCTACCCTTCGAGGTAATCCAAATATGTGGTTTTTCAATATCTATGATTTTGCTGATGTAAATATTACAAATTTTTTTGAGATAATGAACCATTCATGTGTTATGATAGCACTGCAATCCACCAAATTTTATTTTTTCTTGATAGTTGGAACATTTGCAGGGGCTATTAAAATTCATAAGTACTCAAGATAGTAAAACAGAGGATGTAACAGGACTAAAAGAGCAACTTTTTTAAGAAACATGTATTTTTGTTCTTGTGTTTCCACACCAAAGATATTCCTGAATTGTATTAAGAATTGTTGAAGTTTACGAGGAATGAGGAGCTGCATTTTAGGATGAGCAAGCGGAGGGAAATCAACTCTCATACACAAATGATGAAGCACCAAAGGATCAAGATGGAGGTAATGAAGTTGTGCACAACGATAATGGTATGATTGATCGGATGGTGGTGATGATGGGATATGGAACTGGAGTGATTTTCGGAATATCCGCCGGATAAATGGTGCTTTTCAGTAGAAGCTTTGATTATTGGTTTCATAATAGATTTGAAAGAAAACAACGTCGTAAACAAGAGCTCACTCAAGAGGAAGGAGAAGATTAAACTAGCAAGCAGAGGAAAACAAAGTCTCATGACAAGTTTAGGAAAGTAAGCTTGTAATGTCTTTGCAGTTAACAAAAACTAGCTTAATTTTAGAAATAAAATTAACTTTATCAGCTTAATATGATTTTTTGCTCTGTTTTGTGGTTATGTGTTTTTCTGTTGTTGATGATCAGGTAAAACTGCTGCTATGCTCCAGACCGAGGCGTAGCTTCAATGACACAATTCTCTGTTCTTCTCTAATAATTCGGTGAGATCATAATAAATGGTTTATTTTCTATTTCTGAGGTTTTGGTCATAGAAAGTACTTCATGTGCTCTGTATTTGTATTTAGGTGTCTGTTCAATGGAATAATCTTTTGTAGTTTTGTCTAGTCAGATGACAACTACTCTCACTACTTTTGGTTAGAAAATCTAAGAAATTGAATCAACATGTTTTCATGTTCTATTTATGCTGTGGCCGGAGAAGAAACTAGCAAGCAGAGGAAATGGTGCCATGAGAAAAGAAAGGTAATATCTCTCTAGCTACTTAACTACTTGTTTCAGTTTTAGAACCAAACTTGATTGGCGACATAATTGTAATACCCAGAATTTTTACAGACTCATGATTTCGTTATAAGTAAAGAAATTTAAGTTCGTACCATGTGTTTATGGGATATTTCATGAAAATTATGAATATCAGTACAAAATTCATAATTTTATCAGTATAGGGTTGAGTTCTCGATATATTAGCTACGAGACTCAACAATAATTTGCTTAGGCAAATATAGGCCTTTTTGGGAAAAAGGGCAAAATAGGAATTTTGACTTTTATTCCGGTCAAAGTTGACCAAGGTTGACTTTAGGTTGACCAATTTTGACCAAGATGATACTGCAGTGTAATTTATCGGTATAGAAACTATACTGCAGAAAACTGTCGTTACGGACGATTAAGCGAGAATAAGGTTTGAGACGACGCTAGAGAAAAATCAAGCACAATATTTGGAGCAATATAGGCTAAATGGTTTCAAGTCCCAAGAAAAATTTATACGTAGTCCAATTTTATGCAAATGGATTTTGGACTACAATTCAGTATGATAATACTATTTTAGGACAAAACAGTATTGATATTATCAAAATTAATAAGGAAATGGATTGCATAATTATATTAATGGATTCTTGGAATCAAGTGGATAATTATGCAAGAATTGGAAGTCAAGTAGCACTACATTAGCCGATCACCCGTAGGGACTAAATTGCAAATATTTTGTCCTTAGGGGCTAAAGTGCAATTTTTGGAAAATATGAGATAAGCAAGTGATGTCATCAAGATGATGCAAGCAAGATGATGTCATCAAGGTGAGGTAAGCATGAGTAGCTTGGTGAGCAAGCCATTTTTGGCTCACACCCATTGAATGGCCGGTTGTTAGAAGCTTGGTGAACAAGCAAAATTTTGGTTCATGCACCACAAGGCTCCACATGGCACCTCATGGCCGGTTATTCATCCTTGGAGAGCAAGGAAAATTGCTTATGTAAGCATGCTTAGGTAAGCTTAGTGATGTAGGCCATGTGACATAGGCTTGGTGAGGTAAGCAAACATTTGCTTGTTGAACAAGTACTTGGCCTCCAAGTTTCTTCATGGCCGGCCACACCAAGGAGGGAGGACACCTCATCAATTAGAAATTTTCCCTTGTTCTCTAAGGGAATGGCCGGCCACCTAAGAGAGAGAAAGAGAGAAGAAAAAATGAGAAAATGCCCCAAAACTATGGCAAAATTTTCTCTCACACTCTCCCCCTAAAAACCGAGTCTTAGAGAAAAGGAAAAGAAAGAGAGTGACCGGATTTCATATAGAACCAAGCCAAAGATTGGAAAACAATTTTGGTGCCATTAGGGGAGCAAGGCCGGTTGTGGTGGCAGCCAAGAAAAAGAGAAAAAAACTTGGATCCACCAACCCTAACCCATTTCTAGGGTTAGCCAAGGTAAAATCTCCCATAAACCTTAACCTTTTTTCCATTTGATTTCATTTGGAAATTTATGTGTATGTTTTCATGTGATTATGGCCAAAAAGTTGGAACCCTAATTGGAGGGGAAGACCGGTTGTTGGTGAAGGGAAAAGGGACAGCAAAAGCCAAGCCCAAATCTTGGATCTAAGTGAGGTATAAATTCTTAAACCCTAAGTATTTCATTTGGGAAATTTAAATGTATTTAAGCTTGGTTTGTAATGAGCATAAGCTCACTTTAATTTTCTGCCCTAGTGAGGATTTTAGGGTATGTGCTTGATTAGTTAGGGTTCTTGGTTTGGTGGTTTCAATATTGCATGTTAAGTGTTTGTTATGTTGATTAGGATTTATGTGCTTGATGTATGACGTTAATTTTGTGATGCATGGATGTATGTTTTACGTTAGAAACCGCTGCATGTGTGTATTAGAGCTCCCGCGGTGGCTGGTTGAGCTAGATTCCACGTCTAGGACGTAAAACGAACTCTAAACCGAAAAACTGCCAGGTTCGGGTGAATCCTGACCAGTTTTACGGCAAGCTGATTTTGAGGCCTTTAGAGCTCGAATTAGAGAAAACTTAAAACATGAAAGTTGTTCAGAAGGGTTTTTACTAGGGGGTCACGCAAACGGATTTCAAAATTGAGGCTCCAATGGCCTCCGTTTTTACAGAAAACCGAGACTGGTCTGCCCAGACCTAATCTACACGTCCAGCAAGTTCAAGTTAAAACTGACGAGAATACAAGAAAAACTGGGTTTTTCTCAAAACATGAAAGTTTTAGGATTTTTCAAGATCTAAAACTTTCATGAAGACAACTTTTTCAAATTCAACTCAGATCTTTAAATTGACACAGTTTTATAAAGACTGTGCAGGGAACAAGAAATTCCTGCACAGGATTTTCTAAAAACAGTTTGGAAAAAAATTGTATCTTTCTCCAAAATCACTGTTTTGATTATGGAAACTATTCCAAAGGTAGCTTCCAGCCCTAAATGATTTTTACAAAGACCTATTTCAAGAATATGAATTTTTGTGGGTTAAGTAAAAGATTTTTGAATTTAATTTACCCAAGTTTCCAAAGAAATGGAAACTAGATTTTTTAAACTAAAGTTTAGTAAGTAAAGCGATTACGCATGGTAACCGGGAAGGATACCCAAGTTACTGGGTCAAGCCCAAGGCTCAAAGGTTGACCCAAAGAGGGTTGACCATAGTTGACCGTAATTGACTTTGGTTGACCAAGAGTTTGACTACAATTAACCTTAAGGGTTAGTCAAGATAACCCTAAAGGATACCAAGATTAATAAATTGGGCTAAGATAAAAGGTTAATTGAGGTAACCCAATAATTATGGACAAGAATAAAGCCCGAGGTTAGGAAGGTAACCTAACCCTAATGGTATGTATAAAGGTTTAGCACATGAGGGTATCCAACGTAACCTCTTAAAGATTAATCCATATTGGGTTGTTTTTTTTAATAATAGGGTTACTATTTGTAACCCAATAAGACATCTAGTATTGGGGGCATATACCTAGAATTACCCATAGTTGTTGGTTGGGATACCAACATTTAATAATTATGATTTATAGTAAGATAGAATGTAAATGATTCTTATCTTACACCCAGTTTGGAAACAGGAGTAGGAACTATTGTCGTGCTATTTTGGGACGATAAATCAAGAGCGTAGGACTACAGGCAAGTATCGAACCTCACCTACAGTATGAAAATAGTAAAGACTATTTTCAATTATACTATATTTTCAAGTATACATGCTATGTTATGCCATGATATGTGATGCCATAATGTGTGATACTATGCTATGATGTGCTAAGTTATGTTATTACATGTTATGCCATGTTATAAGAATGTCATGTTAACAAAAATACCATGTTTTCCAAAATGTCATGGTTTCAAAATGCCACGTTTACAAAAATGTCATGGTTTTAAAAAAAATGCCATGTTTTCAAGAATGCTATGTTATAGCAAGTGTTAATTATGATATGACATAGTGACATCATGAAGCATGTTCACTAATGTTAAATCACATGGTAAGATAAACAGTAAGGTGTCGTACCAACCTCCCGTGATCGAGGAGGCTACATGTTAGTGGTGATAATTACCTTCCGTGATCGAAATCCGTGATCGTGAAGGGTCAAGTTTATATTTTCCCAGAACTGTTAGGGACATTGCAAACCCTAGCTTTATCTGGAGGCTGCGCGCTTTCGGTACGGACACTATGGGCCCACATGTTGAGACAAGATAATAAAGATTGAGTCTATAATGAAGCATAAAACATTCAATCAATCATAAATGGCTCATGCATAAATTATATGATGATTGACATGTTTTCTTTGAGGTTTAAAATGTTTTGTGAGATTATGTTTGTACTTGCTGGGCGAAAGCTCATCAGATATTTCATACTGTAGGTAAGATGCCTGCAGCTTTACTTGGTGGGCCATGGAGACGATGCAGCAAGTGAAGGGCGGTGTGGGATACCACTACGCAAGATTTTTCGCAAATATTTTTAAGTATGAAGTTGTATATGTATGATTGAGAAATATGTACCATGTTACACATGGGATATTTTTAAGTTGTAAATTTAAAAATTAAAGTTTTAAAGAAAGAAAAAATTTATTCTGAAATTTTCGATAAGACAAAGATTTAAGTTAAGTAAGTAAAGTAACGACCCACGTCTACGTAGTCGGCCCTACGTGGATTGTCGGGGGCGTCACAGACATAATAATCTTATTATTTTTTATTATTTTTTATTTTTTGTTTTTTGTTTTGCTGCTATATAGGAAGGTGCATGAAAAGTAGTGTTGATGATCAGGTGCAACTGCTGCTCTATAAGAAGTACCGATGTTTTTGCATATGTAGGAGGTCCCTATGTTCTGGTGTTTATTTTTTAGGTGTTCTTATTATTATTATTATTTTTTAAACTTGGAGATGAGATATTCGAATTTAAAACCTTGTTGTAAAGATAGGCATGAAATATAATGATTAAAAAATGCCCATGATATCGATTCAGTGTGATGTTTGAACATACATAAGCTCTACTTAGAGCTAAGTTAGTACACATTTTCTCTATGCTTGTGATTGATTTTTCTCTATGTAACACATTTTCAGCAACGTTTCACTCTTTCCCTACAGTACACATTTTGGCCCCGGATTTGTGGTAACCCCGAAGAAACAAAATTAGGAAGAAGGAAATTAACCATAGTCCATAACCATAATGAGTGGACAAATGAAGGGAAAAAATAAAAAGTTTCTCATTGGAAGCTACTAAGGGGCATCGATTGATATAATTAATTATCTAATTTTTTTTAAAAAAAAACATAGCAATACTAAGGGTATTTGGTGGACTGACAGCAGGTCTTGTTAAGGGTTAAAAACAAAAAAAAAAAAAACTTGAGTTCCACAATGTAAAAACATAGCAATACTAATAAACATATAAGTGTATTGGCTGGCTACTTACTTAATAAGTTGACATTTAAAGATGAAATCTCAATTTCTTAGTAGCCTCAAATTCAACACGGCAATATTAGAACCTAAAAAATTCAAACAAGCGGCCCATTCTATCAAATACAAGATTAGTTTCAGAGATAACACCATCGCGTTAAAGGTAAAAACAAATCCAAGTTTCATATAGTAAAAATATATGTAACAAAAATAAACATATATATAAGGATTTTGTGCTACTTAACTTAATTTATTGATTTTTTAAGATTAAAAATTCAATCACTTAGCAGTCTCTTATTGAACAGCTCCATCTTGATTTGTCGTCAAATTTGTACTACCGATGGCGAGTACTCATTCATGGTAGGAAACTTCCTACACTCTTCTTCACAAAAAATAAAAATAAAAATGATAATAATAATAATAATAAAATAATAATTAGAATTAGAAAACAAAAAGAAATTCAGTTAAGACTGCATTGGTATGTCTTCAATCGGCATGCGTATGGCAGGTTCCTTTGACAGCGATTTAATAGGTTTTAATGGTAATTAACAATCATTATTATCGGCAACAGGAGATGACTTTATTGTAATGCAGTGAGAAGACCGCCACATTGCACAGAGAAGATTAGGTGAAACAGATTGACAAGCTTTAGAAAATGATATTTTCTTTAAGAAAAATGCTAGGGACACCGATCGTAATTACAATTTTCAAGAACCAACTTATAAATGTGGTAAATGAGTTGTCGTTCTTTTATTGATAAGTGTTTAAAATATTATTGTATCAATTAATTACATCTACTAACTACTATATACATGTGGCAACTTATATATGTGACAAATGAATTATTGTTTTTTTTATTAATAAGTGTTTAAAAGATTGTCACATCATTTAATTATATCTACTAACTTATATATATGGCAAATGAGTTGTCGTTCATTTATTGGTAAGTGTTTAAAAGATTTTCACATTAATTAATTACATCTATCAATAAAAATATGACATATAAGTTAGTTTTCAAAAAATTGGGATTGGAGTTTGTGTCCATAACATTACTCTTTCTTCAACTTTGGCCCCCCTTTTAAAAGAATTGTTCAAATGCATAGTTAACTTATCAAAACAAAAAAAAAACAAAAAAGAAAACTATATATCTTGTTTTGTAGTTTTTGTATTTTCTGTTTTCCTTGAGAATAATTCTTGTACCTCTCTTCTATGCTGCACAATAGTAAACATTTAAAAGCTAATCATTGGATAGGCATTGGTATCGGCCTATCGTCGATCGGCATACATATGGCAGGTTCGTTTGATAACGATTTAGTAGCTCTTAATCATAATTAACAATCATTATTATGTCATGTACCATTTTCTCAATATTCTTGTAGTCTTGGTGTTGAATTTAGACTCCAAAGATGACTTATTTGTTAAGTATAAAGTAATCCATGTTCAATGGTTTGTATATGTAACATTCTTCCGTTTTGTTGTCTTTGCTTCTTTGGCTTCAACTGCAAGGGTAATCTTCAAATAAGAAGCGGCACAGGCGGTATAATCTGAGTTTGCTAACACTATTTGTGATTGGCATTTGGCAATTGAGTTATGAAAAGAGGTTTAATATTCAGTATATAGACTGGGTTTTCGTCTTTGTTTGTTTGTTATGTACATCATTGCATGTTTCATTTGCATTGTAAAACCAGAAGAGAACTACTGAAGTGATATATTCTTCTAGAAATAATTAAGTAAAATGAAAGTTTTCATTTGTTATTGAATAAAAAGTCAAAAAATTCAAAGAAATAAACTTAATCTTTTTAACAAAGTTGATCTTAATTTTCTTCATATTTTTCTTAAACGCTATAAACAAAAATTTATTTAGCGAATATTAGATATAAGCTTCTGGATACAACAAGAAAGTGAAAAAATGTGACAAGATAAAAAACCCATCTTTAGTAGATTCTTGAAGTTTTGGCAATTTGAACATAAAAAATCATCCTAATTGAGAGACTAAAATAAGTTTTTCATTGCATGAGATGTATGAAAAAACCCAGGTAAGTAGCTCAATTTTGACCATATTGTTAGAAAAAGGACTAATTAAAGTCTAAAGTTTGCCTACTATAAAATAATCCATTTTCAATGGCTTGTATTTGTACTATTCTTCTGTTATGTTGTCTTTGCTTCTTTGACTTAAGGTGCAAGAAGAATCTTCAAATTAATAAGAATTAGGTGGTATTAGTAGATTATTATTTTAATTCAATTAGTTATCACTCCCAGATTAAGAGAAGATTTTCATTGCATTTGAGTATGAAACACCCAGGTAATTAGCTTGCATTTTGACCATTATAAGACAAACTTCCATTATAAGATTTTCATTATATGGTAATTTCGTCATATATCGTAATTTCAATTCAATTTTGCACAGCTTTTCGAGGGAACGACTATTGTAGGACAAACTAATAGTTTAAAGATTAACTCTGAGATGCTTTAAAATGAAATTGCAGGGACCAATAATTAAATTAGCCTTTATTTTTTTTTTAATAATTAATGAAATTGTCATATACAGCTTTTGGAGGGACGAATATTTCATCTGGTAACTACAATTCAATTTTTATTTTTATTTTTAACAGTTTTTGGAAGGAACAACTATTATTAGACAAATTAATAATTTAAAGATTAACTTTGAGATACTTTAAAATAAAATTGCAGGGACGAATAATTAAATTAACCTATAATCTTTTTTTAGTTCTGAACGTAAGATGGGACAAAAACAAAAACAAAAAACAAAAACAAACGAACGAAACGAAAAAAATTTTAAAGTTATCTAAAGCACCGAAAAACCTCTTAAACTTTGCTTTGTCTTTATTTATGCGAGAACATGGTCAATAGCGAGAAGGCAATAGAGGAAAGAGACAAGATGGAGGAACAATCATTAAGATCCAAACAGCAAATTAATGTATTTGTCATATATACATGTAATGGGATTTCCAGTCATAAAACTTTTTAATGAATTCTATTATAAGAACTGATTTACAAATGTATAATTTAGATTTAATCTTTTAGCGCCGGTTTTTGTTAATTATACGGTTTTTAATCGAATGGATTTTGCATTGTGATTGTAATCTCTTGATTAATTTTCTTTTTAAATTTTATAATCTTTCTTTTATTTTCATAAATTGAGTTAGAGGCTTAGAAAAGGATGAGTTCTGATTTTGGCTGCCAATCTAATTGGAATGATCTTGATACTTAATTATCCTTTATTTTCACTTGCAATTGAAGCGATACTGAGCAAAATAGATTTGATATTATCTTTTTCTCAAGGAATCATGAGTTCTCTTACACGTCAGTTTCTCCTCCTCCTGTTTCTCTATCCATTTAAATCTTCATCAATATCTATGATCTCTAGTCCTGTTCCTTCCCCTTCTCATTCTGTTTTGTGCCATCAGGAGGAGAGTTCACATTCGTTGTAAAATTATTTTGAGATATATATTTCAAATCAAAAGAGACAAAACAGAAACAGCCTATTAAAAAAAAAAAAAAAAAAAAAAGAGAGAGAGAGGACGAAATGCCACACACCTGTAGATTAAGTTTGTTATATTTGTTGGTCATAAGAAGAAGGTTAAGATTTTAGGGGGAAAAAAACCCCCCTCGAAATAACGAAAATAAATGGAGAAAGAAATAGAAAAATAATATTTTTAGAAAGAGTACAAATAAATTCTCCAAATAGCAATTAATAGCATAATAAAATTTATAATCTCACAATATTTTAAAAAAAACACATCCTTCTTCTTCCTCTCCTCTCATACTTTCTTTCTTTCTCTAACATGAACTATGCACATAAATTTTATTATCAAAAGTAATCATAAATCCTCTATTTTTTAGAATATCCAAGAAAACTCAAAAAATTTCCTAAAAATCCAAGGATTTACCAAAAATATATATTATAATTTATCATTTTTAAAAAAACCTGCTATAATAATTTTAACAATACCAATAAAGTATGTTATTTGCCATAATATCCCATGTTCTAAATAGCAACCAAAGGAAAATTTTATTCATAGAAAATTAACAAAAGTGTATGTGAGAAAGAAAATTTGATGACATACATTTAAAATGAAGAGTATAAAAGATGTTAAGAAAAAGCTTAAAAAGTGTAAGAAGATATCTAATGAAAATGGAAAGGGAAAAAAAAAAACATGAACATTAAAGAACAAAAAAGAAAAGGAAAAGGAAAAAGGAGAACCAAATGGGAGACGTGTCAAGTGGGGGGAGGCTGGATGTTAGATAGATTGTTAGATATATTACATGTATTAGATTAGAAGATTAGATTTGGTTTGATGTATAGAAAACATAGGACCTCCTTTTAAGTTAAAATAATAATAAAAATAATTAAATTTTAAAAAATAAAAATAAAAATCAAAAATAATAAAAACTTAGAGGAGTTTGTCGTCTTGCAAAGACTTGATTGAGTTAAATACCAGCACATAGCTGGCATTTGCATACAATTATCACCATTTTCGCTGCCAAGAAGATATGGCTTCAATGTCCTTCTCCCTTCTGTTTCTACTTCTCCTCTTTATATTCCTTTTCTCACCATTTCCTTCCTTTTCTTCTACGCAATGCCGTCCTAACGAGCACTCTGCTTTGATCCAACTTCGGAGCTCTTTCTCCATTGATCCCTCTCATGCCCGTTGTATCAGCATAAACGAAAACGGATCAGAGTATCCGTTGACGAGGGCCCCTTGGAACAGAACACAAATTGTTGCGAATGGGATGGAGTCACGTGTGACAACCTTACGGGGCACGTGATCGGCCTTGACCTGAGTTGCGGCAGTCTTAAGGGAACTATTCACCCCAACAGCAGCCTTTTCTCCCTCCGCCATCTCCAGAGTCTTGACCTTTCTTGGAATGTCGAACTCAGAATAGGAGCAGCTGCGTTCAAAGCACTCGCTATGAACTTAACCAACTTGGGAGAACTCCGCCTGTCCTACGGGAGTGACTTGTCGACGGTGCCTCTTGTCTCATTGATGAACTTGTCATCTTCACTAACATCTCTTGATCTCCACTCTTGTCAGTTGCATGGGGAGCTTCCGAAGAACATTTTCCAGTCGCACAAACTCCAGAGCCTTGATTTAGGAGGTAACCATCTTAGTGGCCCGATTCCATGTTCCTCTTTAAACCTTGAATCACTCTTCTTCTTAGATCTTTCGTCCAACAATTTCGTTGGCCAACTTCCGGAAGTGTTCAGTAATTCCACCAAAAAGTTTTCTTCATATGACTCTTCCAAATATCCTCCTGGTAGCTTTCCTTCAAATCTACACTCATTATATTTGTCCGGTAACTTACTCAACGAGACTATACCTTCATGGATATTTGAACTACCATATTTGGTTGACTTAGACTTCGGCCTTAACTCTCTTACTGGTGAGATTCGCAATTTCCATAGTACTTCATTGCAAGACCTCTATTTGGGTGGAAATAAACTACATGGTGTCATTCCCAGATCAATATTTCAGCGGGTGAAACTCAAAAATTTGGATCTTTCATCAAATAATTTTAATATTAATTAATGTTGAGTTAGAAACCTTACAAAGTTAAAAGAGCTAGAGATTCTTGATCTCTCATCTAACAATGTATCATGGAATTTCAACAGCTCCAAAAACTATACCTTAAACAATCGTTTAGATTTGGTTTTGTCTTCTTGCAACCTGATTGAATTCCCTCTTTTTCTCAAGTCTGTGCAACGTTTAGGAGGCCTGGACCTTTCTAGTAACCAATTACACGGAAGTGTTCCTAAATGGTTATGGGAAGTGGGTAAGGATTCATTCACCTCTTTGAATCTTTCCCACAACTCCTTGACATATTTAGAACCACTTCCGTGGAATAACATGTATACTCTCGATCTTAGCTCCAACTTGTTTTCAGGGCCTCTTCCTGTTTCCTCATCACCTTGTTTAGCTTACTTTTTAGCCTCAAAAAATCAATTGTTGGAGAAATCCCACTTTCTATTTGCAATATGACATCCCTTTCTGTGCTTGACTTGTCTAATAACAACTTGAGTGGAAAAATTCCCCCGCTTTAGAAATCTTTTAAGTAGCAGTCTCTCAGTGTTAGACTTAGGGAATAATAGGTTCCACGGAATGATTCCTCCATTTTTTCCGAAGGGAAACTCCTTGAATGTTTTGAACCTCAAAGGAAATCAATTCGAAGGTTCACTGCCCCAATCATTGCTCAATTGCAAGAACTTGGTAGTACTAGACATCGGTGACAACAAGATAAATGGATCATTTCCCCAGTGGAAGGGAAACTCCTTGAGGACTTTGAACCTCCAACGAAACCAATTGGAAGGTCCACTGCCCGAATCATTGCTCAATTGCGAGAAATTGGAAGTACTAGACATTGACGACAACAAGATAAATGGATCGTTTCCCCAGTGGTTGGAATCACTTCCAATGCTTCAAGTTCTCATCTTGAGATCAAATAGATTCTCTGGTCCATAAACAATCCCAAGGTAAGATTTCCCTTCCAAAATCTAAGAATCATGGACCTCTCCAACAATGAATTCACAGGTCATTTACCAATAGATATTTGGAGAATTTTTTGGCCATGATAGATACACATATGGATGACTTGGAATACATGGGATCAGGGACTTATTATCAAGACTCTGTGGTGCTAGTGATAAAGGCTTTGAGCTTCGGCTGGAAAAAATTCTTACCATCTTCACCACCATTGATTTCTCAAGGAATAATTTTGAAGGAGAGATTCCAATGTCGCTTGGGAAGCTCAAATCTCTTAAAGGGCTCAACTTTTCTCACAACAAGCTAGTTGGTCTTATTCCACAGTCATTGCAGAATTTGACTAACTTGGAAGGGTTAGACCTCTCTTCAAATGGGCTTTCCGGAGAGATTCCAAGCAAACTAGCAGATTGGTACAGCTCGAGTTCCTAAACCTTTCATGGAACAAATTGGCGGGGCCCATACCTCGTGGCAATCAGTTTTGAAACGTTCGGAAACGATTCATACATTGGAAATGTGAGATTATGTGGATTCCCTTTGTCTAAAACATGCAGCATTGAAGGGGCTCAACAACCATCTCCATCGAACTCAAAGCATGAAGATGACACATTTGATTGGAAGATTGTGTTGATGGGATTTGGATGTGGAATTGTAATCGGCATATCCACGGGATACATGGTGCTTCCAGATAAGGCGATTGATCGCTTGCAGAGCTTGTACGAGAACTGCAGGGGAGGAAAAAAGATCGTCAAAGAGAAATGCTCGTCAGGTTCATAGATTTGGAAGGAGAAACTAGCTTCTTGTAATTGGTCTTGTGCAGAGATTCAAGGTATCATTTTTCTTTCTTGAAATTAATCATGTTTTCCTGTTTTTTTTCCTCAATGTTAATTACTTCTCGTTGATATCTTTGTAGTTAAACCTAGGTTGTTTAATATTCTTCTTTTGTGCTTCTTGCTGTTGTACAGGAAAGTGCATGAGAAGTACTTTTGATGATCAAGAACAACAAGTTCTCTACCCTGGATCGAGAGGCGTGGCTCTTAAAACACAATCACCTTTTCTTTTAGTTAATTTCTTGTTTCAAAAAACTTTGTAGGCAGAGTGCATCTGAAATAATTCTTCATAATGAACATGTATTTCAAATCTGTAAAGTCAGAGGGAAAAAAAATTATTACTGAAGTTAATATGTAGCTTTTTTAGTTTGAATCAATATATGATCTACCCAAATATACACTGGTTAGTACTAACTATAACTTATTATTTTCGTTGTGAATATTCAAAATGATACCAACCAAAACCGAAAACGACATGACAAAACAGAACACAAGAAACGACAACAAATTTACATGCCAAAACGACAGTCCATGACATGCGGACAATGCATAAATAGAATATTTTACTCAGATATTTATTTAGGAGATAGTTGGAAGATGGGGGGGGAGGTGAAAGGCCATTGTAGGACTTCCTTGGAGTTTTCATTGTGATGTTACAAATGAGAGGCCATTAATGGTATGTAGCCACATATACTGTAAAAAGAAACCAATTTTAACGAAAACCAAGAAAAATACACGCTATGGATTGAATTAAATCTAAGTATAGAGAAGGACATTTTATATCCTTGCAAAGACTCGGACCATCGACTTGATAGAGATAAATTACTCTAGACTTCACATGGATCTGAGAGCTTTGTATGTATGTATGACTTTTGCCAAATAGTTCTTAACAATTGATATTAGAGTGAGTCACACCATGTCGCTGAATCAAGTCGAAATAAATCGTTATTGATAAATGTTATATTTTACACAAAACAGTTGGGTATAGCAAGTCCTGACTCTGAAGACGTAGAGAATGCAAGTTCAGAGCTGAACTTACCTGGAATCTTCATGGTATTAATGTTGTGATGAGACCCCTGATTAATTCGTATAAAAAACATCCAACTCAGAAGATAAGTCATGAATTTAATGGAACCAGAAAATACATAGTGGAATCAAGCAACAACCAAACCATATTCATCAATAAAGATATCATCTTCTATTCAATTGGCTGATGGCTTTTCAGTTAAATTCATGTGACCATATCATCTATAGTACTCTCTTGAAAGCCACTATAGAGAGTGACCTTCAGAAGTCTTGCCGTAATATAACATTCCAAAAATTATGATTTAATTCTCCAATTTTAATTGAGAATATAAATTATAAATTCACCTCTAAGAATGTTTTTTAATAATGACAAGAGGATAATGAGAACTTAAAATGGGTGACTACTCATTTATTCTAAAAATTGTTATGATTTTCATGTGTGCTATGTGATCACAAAGTTTTGTGATAAAATGAGATAAGTAAGATAAAAGAAATGAATTATGCCAATTCTTATTTTTCTGTAAATAATAATACTAATAATAATAAATGAAATATAATAATGTGCGTGTATATATATATCTATACATATATAAGAAGTGAGAATACTCACTACTGTAGCGCCTCCCTTCATTTAAAACTCTTCGCTTTGGACAAAAAAATTTTTGTATTTACTTTTTATCCTCTATTTTTTTTTCATTTTACTTCTTTTTTTTATTTATTTTTGAACAAATTTTTTTTTTTCATTTTCGTCCTTCTTTTTACTTCTATATTTATTTTTTAGTCCTCTGTTTTCTTCCGGATCTTTTTTTTTTCATTTTAATCCTTTTTCATTTTTTTGGGCCCAACTTTTTTTTCATTTTAATCATTCTTGTGTTGATAATTTCTTTCATTTTAATCATTTTATCTTTTTTTATTTTTTCCGTTCTTTTTCTTGGGTCTTTTATGTATATTTTTTTTACTTGTTATTTTAATTTTTCTTTACTTAGATAAATTTTCTCAAATTTATCCTACATGTGCATATCAATGCTTTACATTAGTATATGTAAGAAAGATGAATCAAGAAAGCCCTCTTTCTTCTTCTTTTTCCTTAAATTAAACGTTTTATTCATATATATTAGCTGTTGTAATTATTTATTACCTTTTGCATATTGCCAAAAGACATGGTTCATGACTACGTCATAACACTGATTTCCAAGTAAATATCTATATTCAAAAAACTAAATAAAAAAAATAATAAAAAAAAAAGAGAGAAAGGGGTGCAACTATCGTACTGTTTTTTTTTTTTTTTTTGGTAAAAAAGATCGTACTAGTATTCGTTTAGGACAATATGTTATTATATGTATGCATTTAATTTAATAAAAAGTTTACTATAGAAGGAAAAAAAATTAAATTACTTAGTTTAGATACCATTTTTAATTCATTTACAGGCCAAATAATAAAGGACCTCTAATTTAAATGAAGGGACTATTTTACTATGGATTCTTTTCACTCATTAGTAAAAATGACTTCATTTTTCAGGATTCGGTTTCAATGTTCTTCACACTCATGACGACCTATGAAAAAAAAAAAACAAAAGAACAAATTAAACAAAATTGTAGTTTGTGGCCTTCTGGACTCTGCACTACTAAAAATTGTGAGATGGGTTTTTATTTAAAAATTGTGAGATGGGTTATTTACGTCGTGTAAAGTGTAATAACCCAAATTTTCACGACCTTACGTTGTTTGTAAAGAAATTATGCATGTTTAGAATATATTCATGAAAATCTGAGATGGGTTTTTATTTGAAAATTTTAAGTTCTCATGATCTTATGAGACTTAAAAATGATTGCTTTAACAAGTATGTATCATTTTGAGTTAGAATATAGAAAATTTCACGTATGCATGGTCTTGCATGGCGGTCAAAGTTTGACCTAAAAAGTCAAAGTCGACCCAAAAAGTCAAGGGTTGACCAGAAAAGTCAACCATATGATGATACTGATTTATGGTCAAACAGTATGGAAAATATACTGCGAAAAACCATTTTTCGGACAAGATGTTAAGATTAAGATTTAAAATCATCCTAGAAAAATCAAGCACATAAATTAGGGTATATTGGGCCAAAGGGCTTCAAATTATAAGAAAAATTTTATACAGTCAAATTTTACACAGATAAATTTTGGACTGCAGTTTAGTGATAAAATACTGTTATTAATAGTTAACAGTATTAAAATATCTGTGTTAACTTGAATTTGGACTGCTTAGCAAGAAAAATTGCCAAACAAGCCTAATGGTGCTTACCTCACCAACCTTTTGATTTATGACATCATTATGGTGATTAAAAAGAAAAAATTTTGGATAATAATGGAGCTTTCTAGAGCATGTGGCCGGTACTTGGGGCCAAATAGAAATAGTTTTTCTTCATGGAATTATTAGAAAAGGTGAACAAAATTAATTACAAAATGGACCCCAAAAACTCACCTATAAATAGGCCTAAGGGGGGGGCGGTTTTTGGCTGGAAAAATAGAGAAAAACAGCCAAGCTCTTGTCAAATTTTTCCACAAAAAAATCTGGAAATCAGAGGAGAGAAAGGTGAGAGAAATCAGAAATTTTCTTGGGGATTTTGATCATAGGGGTTCGGATTTGAGCTAGGATCAAACCAAGGAAAATTTAGAAATTTTTTTGGGTCATTGGTGTGTGTGGCCGAGTGTGTAAGGGAAGAAGAGAAGCTGAAAATTTGAGGCCAAATCTTGGTGGAGTGCTCGGCTTGGAGTGGATCTACCAAGGAGATCAAACCGAAAAATTTTTGGGTGCCATTTGGGTGGTGTGGCCGTGAGCTAAGGAGAGCTAGGGGGAGGAAGAGATTTTGGTGACCAAACTTGACTTTGGTCTAAGGTAAAAATCTAGAACCCTAACTCTCTTATTTGAGTCAAATTTAAAGATAAAGGTAGTTCAATTTGGTTGTAAGGACATAAGTCCATTTCCTATTTTGTGCCCTAAAGTTAGAGGTATGTGCTTGATTTGTAGATCTAAGGGTGTATGGTTTAAATTCTTGCATTATTGTGCTTGATTATGATTGATTTTCATGCTTGATGCTTAGGGTTGTGTGTCCCCTAGTTTGGTCCAAAAATCTGCCATAAGGCAGTGATTGAAGCATGTTAGCTTAAGGAGCAAAGTTTGATGCTTGTATGTGATGTATGCAAAAAGTTAGGGTTTTTGAATTTGGTTTGCATGGTTTCAATTGGACGGTTTAAAGGTTCAAGTGGGACGTTAGAAACGCTGTGTGTTTGCCATATAGACTCCCGAAGTGATCGGTCGAGATAGATTTCACGAAATAGGACGTAAAACGAACTTAACAACCAAAACTGCCAATTCGGATTCAAAACTGGTCAGTTTCGGGAAAGTAAAAATTAGAGGCATTTAGAGGACGAATTGGGTAAATTGTAAAACACGAAAGTTGCTCGGAACGATTTTTCCTAGAAGACCACGTGAGCAGATTTTAAAAATGAGGCTCCAATGGCCTTCGTTTTTACAAAAATCCGTGGCGGATTTGCCCAGACCCAAGTTACAGGATCAGCCTGTTTCAAACGAAAACTGACGCAAATACAAGCAGAACTGGATTTTTCGTAAAACATGAAAGTTTTAGCATTTTTCGAGAGCTACAACTTTCATGAAGACAAGTTTTTCAAATTCCAAATGGATTTTTAAACTGGTATTGTTTTATGAAGAGTGTGCAGGGAACCGAAAATTCCTGCACATAAGTTTTACAAACAGTTTCAAAAAGAAAAAGAAAACTGTATTTTTGCTTAAAACTGTTCCAAAGCAGTTCTCAATCTTAAACGACCTTTATAAAGATTTGTTTTAAAGATTGGAATTTTTACCAAAAATATTAAAGGGATTTAAAGTTAAATCTCTCAAAATGGCAAAAGGATAAGAAAATAGAGTTTTTAAGATAAAAATTGTAATCAAGCCGATTACGGACGATAATCAAGGATAATACCTGAATTACCGGACCTAGTCCCAAAGCTCAAGGCTTTAAAGAAACCCAGCATTTTTGTCAACCCAAGGGTTTGTCCAAATAATCTTTTAAAGAATAAATCCTCCCAAACAGTAGGATTTTTTTGTGACCAAACCAGATATTAAGTATCGGGGACATACAACTAGAAATTAGTAAGCATGTTGGTTAGGACACCAACACTGCAATGAGAATTGAACTCTCACCTATGTCCCTATTCAAGCAGGAGGGCCTGCAGCTGTGCCAGTTAGAGAACAGTATCAAAAGGGACATAGTAAGAGAGGTAAGTACAACTCCGCCTACAGCATAGGCTTTTTAAATATAACATGATACAATGTATGTTATGTGCTATAATTTAAAGTAGATGGCATAACTAAGATATGATTATCAGTTATACTCATGTGACATCATGAAGCATGTTCACAGTTAATAAGAACAAGGTCAAGATGATAAATAAGTATAGTGGCAAGCGAGCTTGCCAGTGACGTACCGACCCGTCCAAGGTCGGGTAGGACTGTGGATCGAGTTGGAATTGGTTTGGCCGCCCCAACCGTTCCATAGTTGCGCGCCCGGTATCACCCATGATAAGGGGCCCATAAACAATTACGCATAATAAAGCATAATTGGATCATGCATAATTAGAATATGTTATGATTTACTATGTTAAGTTTATAATTATTTATGCGGAAAATAAAGTTGTACTTGCTGAGCGAAAGCTCACGACTTACGTCTATGCTGTAGGTAAACAACCTACTGGCGAATTTTGATACAAGATGATGGAGTTGGCGGGGCAACTGTGAAAGAAGGGATAAGCCGCTATGTCTTCCGCAGAATTTATGTTTAATATTTATATATTCCAAACAGTACTTCAGTAGTAAAAAAAAAAAAAAAAAAAAATTTCACTACTTTTGTTAAAATAAGTATGTTAAACATGTATGTATGTACGGTAACGGTCCGTGCTAGGCGGGTCGTTACAGAGTTGGTATCAGAGCGGTTCCCTGCTACCTGATTTCACAGTTCGCCTGCCATCGCCACTATCATTGTAAGTTAAAATTAGTTTATACATAAATATTTATTATGTGATTATGGTATGTAGATTCGTCGATATGGAGCCGGATCACGTGGATGCGGACCGAGAGACTATATCGTCATTCTATGAGGCACATCCGTTATTATTTGACGGTACGAGTCACACGGTATCTTTAGCAGCATGGCTATATGACACGGAGCTGATTTTCCGCACCAGCCATATCCCGGGGCGCTACAGGTCTCGTTGGGGTCGATGTTTGAGAGGCGACGCCCGTATTTGGTGGATGTCAGTAGGGGCCACAGCTACCCAGCCGGACTGGGTGCATTTCGCTCACTGATGGTTGGACGTTTTGGACCGATACTATACGGGCCAGGAGCGCCTCAGCGTGACCCTGATATTTATCGAGATATGTATGACACGCGATACCACAGCTATACACTTGAGTGGCACGCATATCCTCTCGAGACCATGGCCCATTACTGTATGAGATTTCAGGAGGCCATGTTACCCTACATTCCTCAGGAGATGGACCACCCTATGTTGGAGGCATTGATGGTTTTGCGAAACGGCTTACCTGGTCGTATTCGCCAGCATGTTCCTTATCCCTCACCCAGGATGTCTGTGGAGCACATGATAGAGTATATCTTAGAGGCTGAGATGCACGCGGACGCGGAGCAGGCGGAGGCAGCTGAGGGTGATCATCAGGCACCCGTAGATGACGCTGGCATAGGGGAGCCATTGCACGAGGTAGGACCAGCACCCCCAGAGGAGCCGATCCCTGCAGTGCCAGAGCAGGAGGTGCCAGCCCATGAGGCCGAGGAGCAGGGGGATGCTGAGGGTGACCCAGGTGCAGAGGACCCGGAGGAGGACGATGTTATGGTTATACCCCATGATCCACCAGCAGACCCTCCTGTCATAGACATCCCCAGTGACGAGGAGGATGATGTTGAGATTATACCAGCAGATCCACCGGCAGATCCCATTGTCATTGATATATCCAGTGAGGAGGAGGACGACGACGAGGAGATGGAGCCGGTGCCCGAGCCAGAGCAGGCAGGATGGTTTGAGGATCAGGAGGATTTTGTTGATGACCCAGAGGAGATCATTTTCGACGACGGAGATTGGGAGACTGACTCCGACGGAGCCGCTTAGATGGCGATAGAGATCATCATTTTGGCTGATCATGTATATTTATTTTGACCTTAGGACTGATATGTACGCTTATTTTTTTTGGATAGTAGGCTTGTACTGATGTATGATGGAAAGTGGTAGCCACTTCCATCGCCATTTTGACTATGTATGATGGTGAAGTGTTAGACACTCCCATTACCATTTTTGGTCATGTATATAAAATGCTATGAAACAGATATGTATTTACAAGAATGATGTAACAATCTTGTATATATTATTTTGGCAAATATAATGTACTTTCTGTAAATTTCCAAGAAACAGATCAAGTACCATGTTATGTTATGATCACGAAAATCATGTTATGATGCGATACGTTATGATTACGTAAGCCATGTTATGATAAGAATGATTATGTTATGATCTAATGTATTACGATATAATGTATGATGAAAAAAAGATATTACTAGTTCGATAATATCTTCTCTTATGGTTTAATAGGAAATAAAAGATGGTACGACCTCGCAGAACAATGCCTGTGAACCAGAATCCACCTGCACCGGATCTAGCAACTGTTGTAGCAATTTGCAACGACAGTTACTTGAGCAGCAACAGGAGACCAATAGACTCCGGGAGCAGTTAGCTCAGATAAATCAGAGACCTCAGGCTAATGAGGTTCCCCCACAAATATCAGAGTACCTCCAGTAGTACCTCCGGTACCTGATGCTCAACCAGAGGTTCCAGTAGCACCAGTAGGGTTACAAGCGAACTTACCTCCCGTACGGGAAGATCTGCTTTATGAGAGATTTAGGCGGATGAAAGCGCCGGAATTTGAGGGACCAACAGATCCGATTGCCGCTGACAATTGGTTGATTGACATCCAAGTTATTTTGGATTTCATGCGGTGACAGAGCAAGAAAAAGTCCTTTGTGCTTCCTTCGCTCTCAAGAAAGACGCTAGACACTGGTGGATGACAGTCCAGATGCGTCGCGATTACGACCATGAGTTGGCAAGATTTCGTGTCGGAGTTTCGAACTATGTACTTTAACAGAGAAATCCTGGCAGCCCAGCAGGATGAATTTACCAGTTTGAGACAGGGAACGATGACGGTAATGGAGGCTATTAATAAGTTTGAGCAGTTAGCCCGATTGTGCCCGGAATTGGTGCCAGGTGAGACCGAAAAAGTTAGATTGATGATGAAGATGTTTCGGTCAGATATCGCTAGGCAAGTCAGTGCTGGTGATAGTCCACCCACTCGGGTATCCGATTGTATAAGCCGAGCTATAAGAGCAGAATATTGGATTAATCGGGACAAGGAAGAACGAGCTAAGTTCTTTAAGGCAAAGAAGGAAGAGAAGGCCATGGGGAAGCAGACGCAACCCCGTCAGAATCCCGAAATGAACCAGAAAGGTCAGCCCCGCAATTTTGCTCAAGGTTCTAAACAGTTTGGGAAGAATAAACGAAACGAGAACTCTACTGGCCAGGGTCAGCAAAGAAACTACCCTCAGAAAAAGATTGCTCGTGGAAATGAGGGCAATAGCAATAGCTACCCGGTGTGTGCCAAGTGCGGGAGAAAACACCCGGGAGTATGCCGAATGGGATCAAATGCATGTTACCTGTGGCAAGGAGGGTCATTTTGCAAAGAACTGCACTCTGAACACCCAAGGCCAGAATCCTTCATACCCAAGCCGGAACCCCAACAGCCAGTTACATGCAGTCCAGGCAAAGCTCGAAGGACCCTCAATCGCTCAAGGCAGATTAGAGGCTCCTGAACCGCAAGCCAGAATCTACGCCTATACCAAGGAGATGCAGAAGCCGGGACTTCGCATGTGGTGACAGGTCAGATTTCTATCGCCACCTATGATGCAATTGTCCTATTTGATTCTGGTGCCACCCACTCGTTCATATCATTGGAATTTGCTCAAAAGATAGGAAGGGGTGTGGATAGTTTAGAACAACCATTCAAAACCTCTCTGCCATCCGGAGAATTTTTGTGGTCCAATTTTTGGATACGAAACACATCCGTAGGAATTTGTGGAGAATTATATGTAGATCTCATTGCAATCAAGCTTCAGGATTTCGATGTGATCTTAGGAATGGACTTTTTAAGTAAATACAACGCCAAGATTGACTGCCGCAAGAGTGCGTGACGTTCAACCCTTACGGAGAAGTAGAGTTCAATTTCTATGGTCAGTCTCAGAGTCCAGCAACTCGATTTGTTTCAGCAATAAGGGCCTGGAAAATGTTAGCTAATGGTTGTCAAGGATATTTAGCTAACATAGTACAAGGATCAAGAAATGGAGCTGACACCGGAAGACGTTCCTGTTATAAAGGAATTTGTGGATATTTTTCCGAAGGATTTGCCAGGACTTCCGCCAGAAAGGGAAATTTCTTTTGAGATTGAGTTGCTACCTGGAGTTGCACCAATATCGAAAGCCCCCTATCGTATGGCGCCAGCTGAGCTGAGAGAACTTCAAGTACAGTTGCAGGAACTGCTTGACAAAGGATTCATCCGACAAAGTTACTCTCCATGGGGAGCACCCGTTTTATTCGTCAAAAAGAAGGATGGATCATTGAGAATGTGTATTGACTACCGTGAACTGAATAAAATCACGATCAAGAATAAGTATCCTCTTCCAAGGATTGACGATCTTTTTGATCAACTCCGAGGAGCGGTTGTGTTTTCAAAGGTCGATCTACGATCAGGGTACCATCAGCTCAGAATTCGGGAGGCAGATATCTCCAAGACAGCTTTTCGCACAAGATATGGGCACTATGAGTTCTTGGTGATGCCCTTTGGATTAACTAACGCCCCAGCCGCCTTTATGGATCTTATGAATCGAGTATTCAAGGAATATTTGGATAAATTCGTCATTGTCTTCATTGATGACATTTTGATTTACTCAAGGTCCAAGGAGGAACACGCGCAGCATCTTAGGATGGTAATGGAAACGTTGAGGAGGAATCAGCTTTATGCTAAGTTCACAAAATGTGAATTTTGGCTGGAGAAAGTTCATTTCTTGGGGCATGTTGTGTCAAAAGAGGGAATTTCCGTAGATCCTGCAAAAGTGGAAGCAGTTAGTTCATGGCCAGTACCCAAGAGTGTGACGGAAATAAGAAGTTTTCTTGGATTAGCCGGATACTACCGACGTTTTGTCGAAGGATTTTCCAAGATTGCTGCACCAATTACCGCTCTCACTCGAAAAGATAAAAAGTATGAATGGACCAGAAGTGTGAAGAGAATTTCCAAGAGCTCAAGAAAAAGCTGACAAGTGCGCCCGTGTTAATAATCCCAGATGTAGAGGCGGGAAATTTCGTAATTTATAGTGATGCTTCCAAGAATGGATTAGGAGCTGTCCTGATGCAAAATGGGAAAGTAGTAGCATACGCATCAAGACAATTGAAGAATCATGAACGGAATTATCCTACACATGATCTGGAGCTAGCAGCGATAGTTTTCGCACTTAAGATCTGGAGACACTATTTGTATGGAAACAAATGCGAAATCTACACTGATCACCAGAGTCTTAAGTATATTTTTACCCAGAAGGAGCTCAACATGAGACAGCGTAGATGGCTGGAACTTGTAAAGGACTACGATTGCGAGATCCTTTATCACCCTGGGAAGGCAAACAGGGTAGCAGATGCTTTAAGTAGGAAATCCTCGGGCATGCTAATGTCTATCGAAGCGTTCCCTAAGCCACTACAAAAGGAGATTACTGAATTCAACCTGGAAATGATCACGGGGAAATTATCTTCTCTGACTCTTCAGTCCGATCTATTGGAATCCATCAAGGCGCATCAAGGAAAAGATCCGTTTTTGCTAAAGGCACAACTTTTTGGCGGTAAGAACAAGGAGTTCAAAACCTCTGCCGATGGCACTATCTACTTCAAGGAAAGGATCTGTGTTCCCGACTTTGAATTTCTGAAGGATCAGATCATGTCAGAGGCTCATAAGACGCCATACTCGGTACATCCAGGAGCTTCCAAAATGTACAAGGACCTCCGGGAGAACTTTTGGTGGCCAAAAATGAAGAATGAAGTAGCAGAATACGTGTCAAAATGCCTAACTTGCCAGAAAGTTAAGGCTGAACACCGACATCCTGGAGGAGAATTGCAGAAAATAGAGTTCCCTGAATGGAAATGGGAGCAAATTACTATGGATTTTGTAGTAGGATTACCCAGGACGACAAGTGGAAATGACACAATTTGGGTTGTGGTGGATAGATTGACCAAATCAGCCCATTTCATTGCTATCAAAGCCACATTCTCAGTGGAAAAGTTGGCTGAAGTCTACGTATCTCAGATTGTTAAGCTGCATGGAGTGCCAAAATCAATCATTTCAGACCGTGATGGACGTTTCACCTCTCGATTTTGGACCAGTGTTCACAATGCCATGGGATCAAACTGAAGTTTAGCACAGCTTTTCACCCCCAAACTGACGGCCAGTCGGAACGAACCATCCAAACACTGGAGATATGCTGAGATCATGTGTTCTGGATTTCAAAGGAAACTGGGATCAGAAGCTGCCATTGATCGAATTTTCTTACAACAACAGTTATCACGCTTCAATTGGTATGGCACCATTCGAAGCCCTATATGGAAGGAAATGTCGATCTCCCATCCACTGGCAAGAGGTTGGACAGAAGCAGCTACAAACAACAGACTTCATTAAGAAGACCTCTGAAGATATCAAGAAGATTAAGCAGAGGCTCGACATAGCTTTTAGCAGACAGAAAAGTTATGCCGATAAACGTAGAAGACCATTGGAGTTCCAAGTTGGAGAGGCCGTGTTCATTAAGATTGCTCCTATGAAAGGGGTAATGAGATTTGGCAAAAAGGGAAGCTCAGTCCGAGATATACAGGACCGTTTGAAATCCTTGAAAGGATTGGGAAAGTAGCTTACAGGCTTGCTTTGCCACCAGAATTAGCTGCAATGCACGATGTTTTTCATGTCTCAATGTTAAAGAAGTATGTACCAGATCCGTCGCATGTGCTTAGTCAAGAACCAGTGGAAGTTCAAACGGATTTGACATACGAAGAAAAGCCAGTTCGAATTCTGGATCGAGACGAGAAGGTCCTAAGAAACAAAACCATTTCCCTGGTTAAAGTTTTATGGCGCAACCACAAGGTTGAAGAAGCAACCTGGGAATTGGAAGATGAGATGAGAAAGAACTACCCCGATTTATTCTAATTTTCGAGGACGAAAATTTTTAAGGGGGGAAGATTGTAATAACCAAATTTTCACGACCTTACGTTGTTTTGTAAAGAAACTTATGCATGTTTAGAATATATTCATGAAAATCTGAGATGGGTTTTTATTTGAAAATTTTAAGTTCTCATGATCTTATGAGACTTAAAAATGATTGCTTTAACAAGTATGTATCATTTTGAGTTAGAAATAGAAAATTTCACGTATGCATGGTCTTGCATGGCGGTCAAAGTTTGACCTAAAAAGTCAAAGTCGACCCAAAAAGTCAAGGGTTGACCAGAAAAGTCAACCATATGATGATACTGATTTATGGTCAAACAGTATGGAAAATATACTGCGAAAAACCATTTTTCGGACAAGATGTTAAGATTAAGATTTAAAATCATCCTAGAAAAATCAAGCACATAAATTAGGGTATATTGGGCCAAAGGGCTTCAAATTATAAGAAAAATTTTATACAGTCAAATTTTACACAGATAAATTTTGGACTGCAGTTTAGTGATAAAATACTGTTATTAATAGTTAACAGTATTAAATATCTGTGTTAACTTGAATTTGGACTGCTTAGCAAGAAAAATTGCCAAACAAGCCTAATGGTGCTTACCTCACCAACCTTTTGATTTATGACATCATTATGGTGATTAAAAAGAAAAATTTTTGGATAATAATGGATTTCTAGAGCATGTGGCCGGTACTTGGGGCCAAATTAGAATAGTTTTTCTTCATGGAATTATTAGAAAAGGTGAACAAAATAATTACATTGACCCCAAAACTCACCTATAAATAGGCCTAAGGGGGGGCGGTTTTTGGCTGGAAAAATCAGAGAAAAACAGCCAAGCTCTTGTCAAATTTTTCCACAAAAAAATCTGGAAATCAGAGGAGAGAAAGGAGTGAGAGAAATCAGAAATTTTCTTGGGGATTTTGATCATAGGGGTTCGGATTTGAGCTAGGATCAAACCAAGGAAAATTTAGAAATTTTTTTGGGTCATTTGGTGTGTGTGGCCGAGTGTGTAAGGGAAGAAGAGAACTGAAAAATTTGAGGCCAAATCTTGGTGGAGTGCTCGGCTTGGAGTGGATCTACCAAGGAGATCAAACCGAAAAATTTTTGGGTGCCATTTGGGTGGTGTGGCCGTGAGCTAAGGAGAGCTAGGGGGAGGAAGAGATTTTGGTGACCAAACTTGACTTTGGTCTAAGGTAAAAATCTAGAACCCTAACTCTCTTATTTGAGCTCAAATTTAAAGATAAATGGTAGTTCAATTTGGTTGTAAGGACATAAGTCCATTTCCTATTTTGTGCCCTAAAGTTAGAGGTATGTGCTTGATTTGTAGATCTAAGGGTGTATGGTTTAAATTCTTGCATTATTGTGCTTGATTATGATTGATTTTCATGCTTGATGCTTAGGGTTGTGTGTCCCCTAGTTTGGTCCAAAAATCTGCCATAAGGCAGTGATTGAAGCATGTTAGCTTAAGGAGCAAAGTTTGATGCTTGTATGTGATGTATGCAAAAAGTTAGGGTTTTTGAATTTGGTTTGCATGGTTTCAATTGGACGGTTTAAAGGTTCAAGTGGGACGTTAGAAACGCTGTGTGTTTGCCATATAGACTCCCGAAGTGATCGGTCGAGATAGATTCACGAAATAGGACGTAAAACGAACTTAACAACCAAAACTGCCAATTCGGATTCAAAACTGGTCAGTTTCGGGAAAGTAAAAATTAGAGGCATTTAGAGGACGAATTGGGTAAATTGTAAAACACGAAAGTTGCTCGGAACGATTTTTCCTAGAAGACCACGTGAGCAGATTTTAAAAATGAGGCTCCAATGGCCTTCGTTTTTACAAAAATCCGTGGCGGATTTGCCCAGACCCAAGTTACAGGATCAGCCTGTTTCAAACGAAAACTGACGCAAATACAAGCAGAACTGGATTTTTCGTAAAACATGAAAGTTTTAGCATTTTTCGAGAGCTACAACTTTCATGAAGACAAGTTTTTCAAATTCCAAATGGATTTTTAAACTGGTATTGTTTTATGAAGAGTGTGCAGGGAACCGAAAATTCCTGCACATAAGTTTTACAAACAGTTTCAAAAAGAAAAAGAAAACTGTATTTTTCTTAAAACTGTTCCAAAGCAGTTCTCAATCTTAAACGACCTTTATAAAGATTTGTTTTAAAGATTGGAATTTTTACCAAAAATATTAAAGGGATTTAAAGTTAAATCTCTCAAAATGGCAAAAGGATAAGAAAATAGAGTTTTTAAGATAAAAATTGTAATCAAGCCGATTACGGACGATAATCAAGGATAATACCTGAATTACGGACCTCCCATAGTCCAAAGCTCAAAGGCTTTAAAGAACCCAGCATTTTTGTCAACCCAAGGGTTTGTCCAAATAATCTTTTTAAAGAATAAATCCTCCCAAACAGTAGGATTTTTATTTGTGACCAAACCAGATATTAAGTATCGGGGACATACAACTAGAAATTAGTAAAGCATGTTGGTTAGGACACCAACACTGCAATGAGAATTGAACTCTCACCTATGTCCCTATTCAAGCAGGAGAGGGCCTGCAGCTGTGCCAGTTAGAGAACAGTATCAAAAAAGGGACATAGTAAGAGAGGTAAGTACAACTCCGCCTACAGCATAGGCTTTTTAAATATAACATGATACAATGTATGTGTGCTATAATTTAAAGTAGATGGCATAACTAAGATATGATTATCAGTTATACTCATGTGACATCATGAAGCATGTTCACAGTTAATAAGAACAAGGTCAAGATGATAAATAAGTATAGTGGCAAGCGAGCTTGCCAGTGACGTACCGACCCGTCCAAGGTCGGGTAGGACTGTGGATCGAGTTGGAATTGGTTTGGCCGCCCCAACCGTTCCATAGTTGCGCGCCCGGTACGATCACCCATGATAAGGGGCCCATAAACAATTACGCATAATAAAGCATAATTGGATCATGCATAATTAGAATATGTTATGATTTACTATGTTAAATTATAAATTATTTATGCGGAAATAAAGTTGTACTTGCTGAGCGAAAGCTCACGACTTACGTCTATGCTGTAGGTAAACAACCTACTGGCGAATTTTGATAAGATGATGGAGTTGGCGGGGCAACTGTGAAAGAAGGGATAAGCCGCTATGTCTTCCGCAGAATTTTATGTTTAATATTTATATATTCCAAACAGTACTTCAGTAGTAAAAAAAAAAAAAAAAAAAAAAAAAAAAAAATTTCACTACTTTTGTTAAGCAATTAAGTATGTTAAACATGTATGTATGTACGGTAACGGTCCGTGCTAGGCGGGTCGTTACATAAAGTTTACACGATGGTTAGACAACCGTCGTGTAATCCAACGTCGTGGAAGATACCACGACGGTTTTGGAACCGTCGTGGTATCTCAATATTACACGACAGTTCACACCGTCGTCGAATCAAGAAATATAGTAGCAAACGCCGCAAATTGAGAACTTTATACGACGGTTTTGCTCAAAACTGTCGTGTAATTAGACTTGAATTTAAAAAAAAAAAAAAGGTTTTTTTTTACAATGGCACACATTACACGACGGTTTCAAAACAAGAGAGAGAAAAAATATAAATGAAATATAATAAATATATAATAAATAAAAAAAGAAAAATAAAGTAAATATATTACTTGATGGAAAATCTTTTCACGTAGAGATTACGAAGAAAAGTAAACACTCCAAAAAATAAAACAAAACTTTAACAACTCATTTACACTCACCTATTCTACCATTTTATTATAATTGACATCATTTTATTTTTATACAGATTCTTTTATTTTCATTTTTTTTTAATTTTAATGATGAGTATATTTTGTTGATAAATGTAAATTACTTTTAATAAACCAAAATTAGTTATTAACATCAAAGAAATTATAATAAATATAAAATATTTACTATTAAGATGATAGTTCATACTAATAATAAATACAACACAAAATAGTATTGATGAATATTTCATATTTTTCATATACAAAATCAATGAATTCTTTATGAAAAAAGAAACATATTTGTTTATGCAATCCACTATAAATCAAATGGTTGTCATTAATGTCTTAACCAAACAAATCGAAGAATAACACAATAAATGTAATCGAATTCTTTATGGAAAAAATACTATTATTATATAACTTAGTAGAAATGACATGCATATCTTTATGATAAAAACAGATTAATAATACGATTTTTTTTTTGAGAATTTTTTTTTAGCCTTATCTCATTAATGTGTAATCTGATTTTGAGAAAATATTATATTTTTTTGTTCATTATGAATATTTACACATTCTTTATAAATAAAAAAAATTCAAAATTTTCTTTTCTATCAATTCTTTTTGCAATTTCATTAAATCAACTTTAGTCTTATTTGGTAAACATCTTAGATTCCTTTTTTTTTAGTTTCTTTTTTGTAATTTCTTTATTCGTTAATTCTCCATTCTTTATGAATAAAATTATCTTTATAATTACTCTTTTAAACGTTATGTAAATAAAAAAAATGGACATATTTCAAATCAATATTTCTAATTTGGAAATAAATGTAAATAACCTAATAATAAATGAAATATAATAATGTGTATATATATATGTATATATATATATGTATATATATATATATGTATATACACATGTGTGTGTATGGCTTGAAATACCATAGACGGAAACACCACAAGCCAGGCCCATTGGACCAATTGTGGGTTTAAAGCCCACGGCCGGGGAAAGCCGAACAAGCTGTCCGAGTGGCATCAGCCCAAACAGAGAGAGAGAAAAATAAAAATAAATAAAATAAAAATAAATATATTACTTGATGGAGAATCTTTTGATGTGGAGATTACCAAGAAAAGAAAAGTAAACACTCCAAATGAATAAAAACAAAACTTTAACCACTCCTTTACATTACCCATATTGAACAAATGAACTATCACCTGAATTGTAATAATGGAGTCTAAAAAATATATAAAAAAAGCTCTTCATATTATACCACTAGCTTCAGCTGATAATAATAACTCTAAAACTTTTTTTTTTAACATTTAAACCCTATTTTAAGTGCCTATAAAGGATTGTGGTAGTATGAATATCACTTTTGTTTCTTCACTCTCTTTTCATTAAAAGAAACCTTTTTCTCTTCCCAAACACATTGAATCCGAATTTTAACAAGCAAAAATACCAAGAAATCTCTTCCATAACCTTTCTTCTCAACTTTCAAACCATTAAGCTTCAAGAGAAGATCGCCACCTCATCGGTTTTCAATGTAAAACACTAGTATACCACTAGCTTTCAAGATTAAAGTTTTAGTTTTTAAACTTGTGATGAAATATGTTTATTTTCCAACTTCTAGTTCCTCATTACAAGAGTTCAAGAAAGCCTCCAAGCCCTCAAAAGAGCCACAAACTCCATCAAAACACTAAGGTATATGTTTTTTTTTTTTTTTTTTTTACAAACTAGCAAGTTTTAAAAGTTCTTGAAAAGTGACCTTGAAGAAAATAAAAATTTTGGCATGATGGTAAAATAAAAACCTGGTCTTGTTGCTTTATTATGACATGTGTGTTTCATGGGATTAAAATGGTTTAACTTGTCACAAAATAAAAAGTTTTGATGAGAATATAATTTTTGTGAGCTTCTTGACTATGTGGTATGAAATATGTGTTATGGCATGAAAATATTTGGGTATGACATGTTTATTTGCTGTAAATATTCTATGTTGACAGCTTGGAATCTGAAGAAAAGATTTTTATGGCTCAAATAATGATAGAATGAAGTTGAAGTTCATATCTATAGGAAAAATAGCCTTTTGGCATAATACAAAATAAATATGCAAATGATTTTTAGTGAGAATTTCACTAAACTCATAAAGGACAGAATGTTTTTCTTCGCATAAACTATCAAGTAATGTAACCTCTGATCAGAAATTGTTAAGTGGGAAAAATGATGTTTTTGCCCTCGGAGGGTAAAATGGTATTTTCATAAGGCTAGGAATTTCGGTTGAATCCGAGACTTCACAGTCGAGACTAAGGGACTAAAATATGTTATATGTTAAATTTTCATGAGAAATGGGCATAAAATGTCACAAAATACCCTTTAGGGGTCAAAATGTAAATAAAAAATTTTAAGGCTAAAAAGTGAAATTTGTGGAAATTATTATATTTTAGTTTAGAGTCTGTAAGAGGGATCTTCAAGGGTTCCTCAAGTGAATAACATTTTCGAGTGCTTAATGGGAACAAGTTAATCCATTTTAGGGGCTAAAATATTAAAATAATTAAAAAGGGGTCAAATTGTATAACTGGCAAACCTGACATGAAGGCAGTGTTTTTCCTTATTTAAAGACAGTGTGCCAAGCCAATTAAGTTGGGTAATTAATATGGTTAAGTTTTGGTTTATTATTGGGCCATTAAAAGATAAGTAAGGGACTTAAATGTAAATAATTTTGATAAGTGTGGTTGAAAATATAAATTAGGTATAATAGTTTGGACAGTTTTTAATGCTGCTAACATGGTATTAGGACCTTGAGAGGTGTCAAGTTAAAATGGGCCTTATTGGATCTAACAGTAGAATGGAAGATAAAATCTAATTAATGGACTAATGTATTAAAAGGAGAATAATGGGATAGTTAGGCCTAATTTAATTTCCATAAAAACTAGAGAGGCCCAATAGGTGGATAGTAATGTTAGTTACCCATGATCACCTAATAGGTCCAACAAAAGACAAAATATAATAGATGTTAATGGATAAAATAAGTAATGATTTAATCACTTAATCATTATAATAATAATTATCATTTAATGATAATTAATTATTTCAAGAAAATTTAAGAGAAATTAATTTAATATTATCTCTCAACTAATTAATAATTAGTTAATTATCCACAAATTAACATTAAATTATATTAATTAATTATTATTTCACTAATTAATAATTAATTAATTATGGATTGATAATTTTTATAATTATAAACGTTATTTAATTAATTATTAATTAATAATTGATTTAGTAAATAACGATTTAAATATGAGCAAGTTAAGGTTTAATATCCTAACAATCATCAAGTAAGGAATGTAACAAATAAGTAACCAATTTAAGAAAAAAATTATTTTCCTTAAGGAAAAATATGTAAATAAAAAAGATATAATTAATAATTAATCTTAAAAAGAATTAATTAGTAACTAAAAGCACGAAGTCTAATAAGACACTTGTAAAGAACAAAGAATAATTTAAGAATCCACTCTAACCGTTGGGTATCAGTTTAAATTAGGACACCGAAAAAACAAAGAGGTTGAGCCGGACATAAATCCCGAGAAATTTCAACTTCAAGATTTTTTGTAAGTACAGTCCTCACCTACAATGTGGAATGTACGTTGTTATGTTTGATGTGTATTCTGTACTTACGTGACTATTATGCTATGTTGCCATGATTTATGTTTAGCTATACGATTTATGAGACATGTCATATTTCGTGTTCATTCTATGAATTAAGTACTCATGATTGAGTAACAAATGAAAGATTAAGATGCATGTGTCATACCAACCTCTATCAGAGAGAGGTCTTCATGAACGATTTTAAGTATGACCTTGGGTGTTGGCGGTTGGGTCGCTCCCCGTCTTCCTTAAATAAGGTCGCACCTACCTGGTACGTACATAAGGGCCCATACATATGTTAAGAATAAGTATGTCAGGAATAATAAGTTAAAAATAAAAGGATAAACATAAATTCTCATACATCTTCATTCATGCTTGTGTGATTTATGTCTATACTTTATGAGTTTCTAATCTCACACATTTTTATGTTCTCATTATACGTAATCCGGGCAAACACCCTATGACCTGAAAATGTCATTGGACTAGCAATCCGGATGGAGTGATACATGAAAGTGCAGTTGCGGAATGGATATCACCCACAAAAGATTTCACTAAACGCTAACAGTCATTTGAAAGTTATTTTGAAGTTTAGTTTTTAAATTATGATTTGAACTCTACTAAGCGTATGGACTAAACTAAGTATTTTGGATTTGCAACTTTATTTTATTATTGAAGAACTACTAGAAGTGTTTTCTTAAACATTTATATTCCGCAATTGTGTTTTATTAAATTTTAGTTTAGTAAGTTAAAAAAAATCCAAAATTTTAGGGCTTAATAACCGGTTATGAAACATATCAAATTTTAAATTTAAGTAATGACGGTCATTTATGACCATTTAAGTACGGGCCGTCACATAAGAAAACCTTTGAACTTGCACGGCACACTGATGGACAAGTCACTAAATATTTTGATGCAAAATCTGTAACATCTTTGATATTTTCTATGTTTCTAATCAATTTTCTCAGTTGTTGTTTTTGCAAACCATGTTTATTTTTATTTTTATTTTTTTTTACTATTGTAATAGTTTCAGTTAATATGTCTTTAGGGCGTTGATATGTCACGTTCCGAACCGGAAATAATTGATGCCACAATGCTCAATTAGAATAGAGCGATAATCCTCCAATAAATTTCAAATGAAAATTGAATGCAACATGTATCGTTCAAATAATTAAATATTCAATCTCAGAACTTGATTTTTTCATAATATACTTGATACATTAGTGCATTATCAATGTTCTGATTGATTGACCGATGACTTTTCAATACAATCACATGGACCACATTCATAAATACTAGTGACTTTTGAAAGTTAACTGAAGAGAGCGACCATTAGAAGTCTTGCCGTGAGAAGACCTCCGGGCTTGTCAGGCTCTTCTTCTGCACGGCACACCGGTACACAAGTTACTAAAGACTTTGCTGCAAAATCACTAAAGTCATATAAGTTAGCCAAAAATCAAAGTAAAAAAAAAAAAAAAAAAACCCCCCTTCATCCTATAATTTTGTATTTAACTACTTATGATTATGAAAAAAAAAAGAATAATCATTAAAAACTACATATATTTAGTGACAAGTATATGTACTTTCATAGTAGATCATTAAAGCGTTGATAGTTCTATTTGTGGTGTGTTTTACTAATTCTATACATTATATCTGCTACTGCTGTTCTGCTTTACTTGAATTGAAGTGAGACTCTTATACCAATTTCTCAATTGATAGTTCAATAGATCAAAGGAAAAATATATATATATATATATACATTTAAACTAACATAACAAATAGTTTGTTTGTGTTTCACATTGACACAGACCCAAAAGAGACAAAGAAATGAAAGAAAAAATTCTGATAATTCGAAAAATCATGGCCTCCAAATATAATTACGGCTCGTTTGAGGGAATCAAAGCCTCCCACACAAACTCAACGTTTGAGAAAAATATTCAGCACTCCTTACTCATTAATTCATGAAATTTAAATACAAAAAGATTACACTTGATCCCACTTCACCACTAACACACACTACACTAACTAAAACACGTACATAATGCATATCCTATAAAATAGGAACAAGTTACAACTAACACATACTAAGAATCTTATTTAAAATAAAACAAATAAAAACAATAACCTAACTTCTAGGTTCGTAACATCTATGATATTCATGGTTTCTCATTTAATTACACACAAAAATCCCTTCGTAACGAGTAGATTCATTAATAACGAGAATGTTGAAATTTATTTTATATTCTTCTTCTTATATTATTATTATTATTATTACTGTCAAGCGGTCCAATGAGATAATATATTCTAATATGATTTTCTCTAAATGCTGAAAATCATGGATCACCTAACTTTCAACATTTGGAAAAAGTGAATCATTTTGTCTATTTTAGGACAAAATATGTGTGGAATTATTCCAAATACAAATGACATTAACTAGTGAGCAATGACGAATATTATTTGATTCTTTTCTCGCTTCTCGGTATTATTTAGTAAATTATGAACCACTTGATTAGTGATACTTAGAAAATATCAGCCGAATTGCTTTGAAATTTGGAAGTGGGCAAGGCAGGCTGATGAAAAGAAAATGTCCAGCCCAAAAAATAAGTTAGATGTCCCTATATTTTGTCTCGTTGAATGACGTTTGACTTGTATTCTATTTCACTTTCTAAAAAATTTGTCCACATAATGTCTGACAAGGAACAATCATAAACATTATAACTTTGGAAATTTGGTACATGATGGCTGGTATAAGATTCTGCCTAAATAAATATTAGAATATTATAGTTTTTTTTTTCTGGAATTTCTAGTGTTAAAAAAATAGCAGTAATGCTCAATTAGCAAAATAAATCAAAATCGTAATTGGAAAAGTATTGCAATGAAATACTTTTTTTTTTGTCCTGCTTGAAAGAAAACGTTTAATTAAGTGTCAACTGCTTCGGAATATTTGTTCCATTTAATTTGGATTGGTCATTTAAATTGTATTTGGCTATCAAATATTTTAGATGTAATTCTAATGGCATGAAATGATTTATCTAACAATTTAAAAAGAAAATAAAATGTTATCCGTCAGTCTTAAATTTAACTCCATTTGAGTATATATGCAACAATGATTATTATTGAAAAATATATAGATATATATATATAATAATTATAGATCTTATAGTATATCTTGTATTGTAAAATATTTTCACCGAGTTAAAGGACTAATCACAAGAGAATGAGTAGAGTTCAAAAAACTTGTCAAATTAGATGTGATAAAGTTGATTTTGATCATTTTTTATACTAAATTTTAAATAAGAGTACTTAAAACTCAAAATTCAAGGTGGAAATTTTGTACATGATTGACGGCATAGATTAGTGTGGAAAGATCTACCTTTATGCATGTCACAAGATGGCACATCAATCATCAATTATAAACGTATTATTATACATTGTTTTGTAATCATGAATTTAGCAAATTAGGGGCGTCATAATGATTTGTTTTATCAATTATATTTCTCCATAAATCTGTTTTTTTTTTTTAATATTTGTGTATTTTCTGATTTTCAGAATATTGCATCTTCATCTCTCTAGGAGGTCTTTCATATTCATAATTCTAAGCAATTGAAGGTCAACTTTTTTACTTCCTTACCACATGTTGATATATAGAGAGCTAACATAAAGCTAGTAGAGAAGACAAGGCAAAAAAATCAACGTCCAACCCTAAATTTAAGTTAGGCTAATTTTCCACATGACAATATTGAAAGACTTTTTGCCAATGAAAATTCACTGAAGAGAGCCTTGATCATTACATATCTTGCCGTAAGAAGACCTCTGATATTGTCATGTCCCAATCTGAACAAAATTGATAGTCTCTAAATTTGTGTCGTTCATGGTACTTCCCCAATAAATAAAGGTATGAGTTCCAAAGCCCACTAAGTATTCCAATAGTTTGTAGGAAAAACAATCAAAACACCCTCTATGTTTAGTCTAAATACATTTTCTCATCTTATTATTATTTAAATACCCAAAACATCCCTTAAAATCAGTCACAAAATAACTAGAAACTATAAAATTTTTAAGATCTCAAACTTAGCTCTCCCAATTTATTTTTAATATGATAACTAAGAAACTAAGTAAAAATTAAAAGTGACTATATAATAGTTTCAATTATTTGTTTTAGTCATCTGTTCAAAATTTTTTTTTGAGAATTTTTTGTTTTACTAAATAATTTAGTTTAACATATTATTTTCAATCGTCTTTGATAATGATTGGCGGAATATGCTTTATTGTTTTACCAACCCCTCGCCAAAAGAACAATAAGCCTGGCGGAATATATACTTTGTTGCTTTCACGGTATTTTGAATGAGAGAAAGAGTAAAATAGCATTTATAAAGAGAATAATAGTAAATTATAGCACAAGATTTTAAACATAGTAATAAATATCATAATTAAATTTATGATCACATAATACTTAAAAAAAAAATCCCTTTCCTTCCTCTTCTCTCTCTAACATGAAACTATGCACATAAATTTGTTGATATAAACTAACCGCAAATTCGAAACTTTTCAAAACAATCCAAGGAAATCTAAGCATTTATCATAAAAACATGCTATAATTTATCATCTTTTGAAAAAATATTATAAACTTTAAAGGTACCTAAAAGATATGCTATTTGCTGCAATTTCCTTTGTTTTTCCCCCCCATATATTTATATATCTCACATTTTTTCTCCAAAGAATCCATGGACATGGCGCTTGGTTCTTTAATTGGCCAGAGCCCGCCCATGTTCATCAACGGCTCAAAATCGATGAGCTTCCAAACGCGTTCGCCTCCAAAGTTATGGAATTTCTATCCATTAATTGGTAATTCTTAGTATATAACTGTTTATTCTTTATATATATATATATACACACACACACACATATATATATGAAAATAAAATGTTTATGAAGGGTTTTATGTAATTTTCACTCTTCTTTTTTGGTCTTTTCAATTCTAAACTTTTCTTTTTTCCTTCACAATTTGACAATGGTTTATTTATTTATATATTTTTACTAGTTTATTGTTTTCTTTAAAAGAGTCGTTAATATATTTTGTGAACAGTCGGCTCCCTTAAACTTATCACGTAATTGTAAAATACCCTCAAATTCAAAAATTTTGATAATTTGTACCCTGAATTTACAAATCTCCTGCACAGCAAAATCTTCACATAGTTAATGAAGCTACAACAGTACTATCTTATTAATCCATTGATAAAATTTAGTTTGTCTTTCGCCATCGATTGGTCACGGATATGTTTGCTCAATAAAATAATCACCAAGTCACATAGGCTTTAAAGTGATTAATGCTAGTTTCATAATGAACACATATCTCAATTACGTTAAGTCAGAGGGAACAAATAGCCAAAATTCTGAAGCTAGCTTAATCAAGATATTATCTACCGAAATAAACACTGGTTAGTACTAATAAATTAATTTAATTGTTTCGTTGTGAATATTCCATCTCTAAGCAATATCAGTTTCAATATTAGTGTTGTTCTTAATTTATAATAATGAAAGAGTTAACCACCCAGAAAACCTTGTGGAGCAGAAACAAATTATGCTAATATTTGATATTACTTTTTTCTTCCCCCAAAGACTTGTGCTGACTTCATAAGCCATGATTTAAGGGGTGCTTAAAATATACATTCTAGTTATAGAGTTTGCAAAATATTTTGATTGAAAATCAGCGAACGTTTGTAGTTGTGTATTTGGATGAAAATGAACTATGGTACTTGATAGACATAAATTATTAACTTGTATAAGATTTCACGTGGATGTGTCTTTGAAATCCATGTTTTGCACTTTCCTAACTTTGACTCATCATTGTAAACACACAACGTTAGCTTTGAAGTTTGGAGTCGGCCAATGAACCCATGGAGCCCGCCCATGTTCATCAGCGGCTCGAAATTTCATTTTTGTTGTCGCTTTACATGTTAGTTATTTCTCGTTTACCAGAATGGCCCAACTTTTATTTTTTTTTATTATTATTTTCCAAGTGGAATAGTTAACATATTCGCAACAAGGAAAAATATCAATTCTTCTAATTAATGTAGTCAAGTAAACCGCGTGACCTAAACAAAGACACTTCTAAATCATTATTAACCTTAATGGACCACTTAATTTATGAAGCTGGAAAAATGGAGCATGTTGAATTAATCAAAGTCATCATTACTTAACTAAATCTGATTTTGAGATCTCCTCATTTATTCTTGTGGACCTTTTTGTGAGTGTGACTCTTCAAATGCAGTGCAAAATGAAATTTAAAGAGAGAAGAATATTCTCAGACCTTGCCAAAAGAAGACTTAGACAACAATATCCCAAGCTCTTAATGTAAGAAGACTTAAAGAGCCCGCTTGACAAATTTTACTTTTATTTTAGTTAGTAGAAGAAAAAAAAGCAAAAACTATGATTTTTCTATATAAATTTGGAGTCAAAAAGATTATAATGTCTAAATACTTTTTAGAATTTTCTAATAAGTAATAAAATATTAAAATGATTACTACAAATTTTACTATTAATGCTAGTTAAATTTCACGTAAAATAGTTACATAAACATATAATTTAGCAATTGAGGTGGTAGTTTGAGGACTAAAATTGAATATGAATTGTAGTTTATTAAGTACATCAAGTGAACATATTTTACTCTAAAAAGTCAATTTTTTAAGTACAACTAATTAGAATATATCATTAAGGGTGGTTGGTATCAGTCAATATGAATTGTATGAGGGTTGGTCTTATATCTAGTACCAGATGGTATCCAGTAATGTGAATTTCAATTATTGTAAATGTGACCTTTAGATTATTAGAAATGTGAACTCATGCAGAAGGAAATGTAAAATAAGGGGAATTAACATTCACTTTAGCTACATTTCCTTATGCATTAATTCTTAATAATTGAAATTTACATTCACAATAACTGAAATTTACATTACCGGATACTGTATGGTAGTAGATGTAAGACTTGATGTATCATTGATCCCAACTGTTGCAAAATTAAGATGAAACAAAAATTTGGTCTACCATAAATAACTTCACCAGCAAAAATAGCAAAACAAAATCAAAACAAAAACAAAACAAAAACAAAACATAAACTTGCCTTTTTAGAGCATCAAAATAAATTTTAAAAAAATGCAAACGGTAGTCCGTTAATCAAACTTTTTAGTTCCTTGAACGTAACTGCCCTTCATGCCCTCAATGAATAGGAGCTGTCCATTTCTTTATAAAAATAAGTCATGCCATATAGACTATTTATCTTATGTTTGGATGACATATCCAATTTTCGAAATTGAAATTTTTTAGCAAAACTGTTTTTTCTTAACTTTTTTCATCATTCTCTCATTTGAAAAAAGAAAACTATTTATTTTCAAACTTACTTTGTATAGTATCCTTTTAAAATCTTCTCATAATATACTATTCTCAACACCATTTCTTCTCATTCCAAATAATTTTTATTTTCAAAACGAAAATTTTTGGACATCCAAACACTATTTTATTCTCAGAATGAAAACAATTTTTCATTTAAAATAAGAAAATTTTCTTTTCGAAAATGGACGCATGATCCAAACGAAGATGCTCAAGATTTCTTTGTACCAGTCCCCCAGAAATGAACTGGGGGACTGTAGAAGAACCCTTTGTTTTGTTTTTTGGGGTCATGTTTAGCTGTAAGTTTCTGGACAATGATGAACATTAAGTAGTGGTGTGTTTTGGGCCAACAAACTACGTAAATATTCATGCAAAAACGTAAGAGCTGCCACGACATTTCCTTCAAAAGCTCGTCTTTTACTTCCGGTTTTTTCTGGACTCTTACCGGTATCATAATCCTTATTACTAAAACACCTGCACAGAATAGAGATTGAAACCAACAAATTTACATTATAAGAGCCAACAACGAGAAGCTAGGCGTACATAAATATCTAAAACACAAGCCTCTTCTGTTTACACTAACAAGGAATCAGAGTCAATGACTTCAAAAATTTGATAGAATTTCGAGTCACGTACTTGGACTTGACATGAGTTGGATCCAGTTTCTAGGCCCTTTTATTCTCGTTTTACGGCATTTTTCGACAAAATAATTGACGTTTTCATTTTTATTGCATGTATTGAACTGATTTGTAGTGATTTTCTTTTTCACTGCAAGCCATAGAAGAAGAAAATGCTCCGATTGTTTATGGCCATACAAGGAGAAGTTAAAATTTATTATCTACATGCCTACTTATTGACGTTTTCATTTTTGTTGCATGTATTAAACTGATTTGTAATGATTTTCTTTTTCACTGCAAGCATTAGAAGAAGAAAATGCTCCGATTGTTTATGGCCATACAAGGAGAAGTAAAAATTTATTAGCTACTATGCTATTATCGTGTGATGCACGTCTACTTACCAGTATGCTGTCAAATCCACACCTTGTGGTCCATTTGAAAGCTACATTAATTGTGTATTATATTCAAATATAATATAATAAAATATAATATGTGTTGGATTTTCTTCTTACATTGTATTCAAATAAATCATCAATTAATAGTACAGAATTTGAATATTCGTGATAAAATACTCTGTTTTTTTTTTTTAAATAGTTGTCTTTGACATCATATAATGGACATAATCAAACCGATAAGGGGCTCAAAACTTATGGAAACCACGAGATGCGTAGCCCTTGTTGTTCTAATTTCGAGCAGCATCATATTCCACGGAACTAACCCAAGTTCATGTGTGAAAGCTGATCGGTAATATCCACAACATAACCTTCCCGTTCCGCCTCACAACCGATCCCATCAACTGTGGAATTTCAGGTTCTTATGAACTGTATTGGAAAAACAACCATACTGTTATGGAGTACTATTTTGGCAGACTACTATGTGCAGGCAATCAATTACAACAACTACACAATCAGACTCGTGCCTTCCAATATGCAAAAGGATAATTACTCTCCTTGCCTACTTATCCAGGGATAATCCCTTATTTCCTGGACCGCAAAACTCCATTTGTCTAATTTCAAAGATTTTATTGTTGAATCTAGTGTACTGTGATTATTTACATAATTGAAGCTTTAATTTGGATCTCTGTAAAAAGACTTTGACTATTAGGATTGTGACAGCCAATTTCAATCTAACCCAACCCAAACAATACGTTTTGTAAAGACACAAATTGTGATAATAATAAATGATTGATAAGAACAATAAACAACAATATGGGTCAACGATTTATATATCTTGTGTAACAGGTACAATGAAATAAATCTGATCCATGATTAATATTACACCAAAATTGACAGGCCACAACAGGACCTGTCATGAAGTCTAGTTTTGCTGTTATAAGTCATTAAATGCTGGGATATGGAACCACTTTAATTTAACTTAATCGAGAAGATACGTTATGAATGAGAGCAGGTTTCATTATTGTGAATACACGCTTAGTATTTTCTAGAGTGTCCTAATTTTTCCTCCATGATCAAAGAGACGTTTTCATCCTTTGGTTATTCAAATTTGAGTTACGAGAATCTAAGATGAATTGGTCATCGACGTTGTATCTTTCTATTTCATTCTCAATCTTTGTTATATCATTTTCATAAAGCCGTGTTAAACACGACATGATTAGAACGAAAATAATTTTTCCTCCATGATCAAAGACGTTTTCATCCTTTGGTTATTCAAATTCGAGTTACGAGAATCTAAGATGAATTGGTTGTCGACGTTGTATCTTTCTATTTCATTCTCAATCTTTGTTATATCATTTTCATAAAGCCGTGTTAAACACGACATGATTAGAACGAAAAGTCATAAATTTTGCTTGACAAGGAACACGGCCGAATTTTCCTCTATATGCATTTATTGAAAGTCTTTAGTAACAATCTCCATGAGTGAACCTGGAAATAATGAATGAAATGAGTAGTCATTAAATGAAAAAAATATATATTAAACTGCCATTACAAGTCATTTTGTAATTCGTTTGCCCTGATCTCCATTCTATGAGCTAGGAAAGGGAATCAAAAAGATAATAAACAAACAAGGTCAGTCAATATTAAAATAAACTTTAGAAATAATCAACTTTCTATACTTGTCTTAAAAATATATGGTTATGAATTTAATTTTTAACAGAAGAGTACATGACCTCAAGTGAACCATTATGAGACAGAAAGTTGGTCAAGAAAACAGAGGACCTATAACCTCTTCTAATTGATTTGAAGATTTCTTATCAATCGGTTAAATCATCTGAACCACCTGATCAGAACCTACAAGAAGAGGACTTTATTGTAATGCCGTGAGAAGACCCTCTCTCTCTTTTGATTTATTTGAGATTTTAAATTTTAAATACGATAATTTGAAAATCAAAATTGAGTGGAATTTGGCGTTTTTGAAAACAACTATATAAATGTAATAATTAAAAGAATTTAGGCGAAAATGCTCCTCTAAACTGCATTATTCATTTGTGCTTCATACAATAATTCGTGGTTTGTCATTTATTTACACTACAAAAATCTCTTATATGTAATGATAAGATTCATAAATAACGAAGATGATCAAAATTCTAATTTCTTTTCATATAATTATAATTTTTTATTATTCTTCTTGTCAAGTAAGTCCAACAAAACTAATATATTCTTTTATTGACTCATTCCAAATGAGGTCAAATCATGGACTACCTGATTTTCGACGTTTGGAAAAAAGTGAAGCATCTTTCTACTTCAATTTTGGTCATATCATATCTACTTCAACAACAAAAAAGACATTAGTTGTAGAATTCCACATACAAGACATAAAAATAACATTCACTAGTGAGCGATGAGAAAGATTTCTTTCTTTCTTTTTAGTGGCTCATAGACTACTTGAAAACTGACATTTGGAAAATGTAAGCCAACTTGCATTGAAAATGGGAAAGTTCAGACGAAGAAGAAAATGTCCAATTCAATGAATAAGTAACACAACTAATGAGATTCATTCCTGTTACACACAAATGATCTGTCCTATCTACTTAGTGGGACCTACATAAAACTATCTGTGCATAAATACTGAGATACAATCTTTTTTAATTTAACATTGGTCTCTTCAAGAATTCATGTTAATATAGAAGATACATATTTTGTATCACTAAAAAGACTTTAACTTGGTATTTTTTTAACTTTTTTTTCTGTAAATATTTATAAATATGTAAATGTCTGAGAAGTTATAATCATCAAGATAACTTTGGAAATTTTGTACATGATGGCTGGAATAGATTAGTGGAAAGGTCTACGTTTATGCATGTCACAAGATGGCTCATCCAATCACCAATTCGTTTTCTAATATGAATTTGGCAATCAGGGGCATCTATAGGATATGTTTTAGCAATGCAAATTTATTATTTAATCAAGACAAGAAAATGAGAAAGTATACAAACAAAATAACCAGAGTCTAAAGTTACAGAAGAGAATTTCAATTAATTAATAACTTTTTTAAATAAATTTTGTTTTCATCGGTCCTGACTTGAGCCCAACGTAGTAATTTAACAAAATAATTATAGTAAAAAAATGTCTTAAAAACCCACTGAACGTATAAATTAATAAAATTCCTAATATATTAGAACTCTGTTGCACATATGACTAAATTTAGGGATCTTTGTTGTTTATTGTTGGTTTCCTTTCACCTTTGAGAAGAGAATTCAATGTTTGTATGACTGTTGTCCTGTGTTTCTTTTTTTCTTTTTTTCTTTTTTTATAAAAGTATATAATTGAGCTATGGTTTTTATTTACCTATTGTAGTTTGTGATACTGTTTTGTAATATAAGTAGATTCAAATTTATGCTTAGTTAAACAAATTACACGGAGTATGGTTGTATTTTGTAAATTGAAGTATTTCCTTAAATATATATATATATATATATTTGAAAATGAAGTATATTCATGAATTTTGCTTGCTGGAAAAATAATAATATATAGCATGTCAAGTTTTTTTTGGTTATTGATTTTCAATTAATTTGGAAATCAAAAATTAAGAAATCTTCTAAATTTCATCATATTAAAAATAAAAATAAAAAAACTGTTGTTTTTCCGCTCAAATCAAATTTTAAGTTGGTCCACATGGTAAAGGTGATTAACACAAATCAAAGGTTGGATTGGACAAATTATAGCACTATCATTAAGGAAGGAAATTAAAAAAAAAAAAACCCCAAGTGATCGTGAAAGTGATCCAACAATTAATACTTGGTAGATTCGTTTTGCGAAAGAAACGATATCCATGATCTCTAAGCATTCAAACAGCGAATATGCATATACATATATATATATATATATATAATATACATATATGTGAACTTATTTATATAGATAATCCCACACTCTCACATTGAAATTTGGTTTTTACTTCTAGAAGGTTTTTGAATATCTAGGAAATTTTACAAATCTATCCCACAAAACATCGTAGCCCTGAGTTGACCTTATACTTACACCGACATAGCGAACAAACATACCAAAAAAGCCACAATAAGGTTAGTAGAGTAACATTAAATTCCCATAAAGAAACAGACAGGAACAAAGTTTGTCACGAAATAAATTTTTGAAATATGGTAAAAAATAAAAATAAAAAGCCTGACGAAATATGCTTTATTGCTTTTACTGTATTTTTCCATGTATTCATATATCTAGATTAATTCTTCATTCATAAATATTCTAAATACCTTGTGATCGTATGTACTCCTCTTAGACTGGGTGCCTATAAATATGCATTGTCGCATAGCATGTCATTCCACACAACTTTAAGAATACATTCTCTTTTAACTTCTTACTGAAATCATGACGATGGTGTTCCTTGCATGGTTGGGTCTCCTTTTCTTCTTCCTTATTACTTCTCCATTCAACTCTTCATCTGCTCTGCCTTCTTCTCACTTTCCTTCTCATCTTCCACTGTGCCATCCCCATGAAAGCTCTGCTTTGCTCCACTTCAAAACTCTCTTTCCATAACAAACTATACTTCTTATTGTGCTGATTCTTTAGGAATTACTCATCCTAATAGTACAGTGTATTGGAATATGAGCAGGGACTGTTGCACATGGAGTGGAGTCACATGTATGAGGTCTCCGGTCATGTCGTTAGGCTTGATCTTGGCTGCAGTGGGCTTCAGGGCATCATCCATTCCAACAACAGTTTGTTCCTCCTCACTCATCTCCAATCACTTGTTCTCTTTCGGAATCAACTCGATGGTTCCGAAATTTCACCCCAATTTGGTAGGTTTTCAAGTATGATTCACCTTGACCTTTCTGCCTCTGGTTTCACAGGCCAAGTCCTCTAGAATTATCTTTCTTGTCTAGTTTGGTTACACTTGATCTTCATTGGAACTATGATTTGAGACTAGAGACATCTAGTTTGAAACCAATTGTTACAAACTTAACTAGTCTTAAAGAATTGAGATTGAGTGATGTCAACATGTCTTTTGCCTCACCTAATTCGTTTATGAATCTGTCAACTTCTTTCACATCTCTTGATCTTAGTTTTTGTGAACTGAACGGAGAGTTTCCAGAAATTTTTTCACCTTCCAAGACTTCAGAATCTCTATTTAAGTTACAATGAGAATCTCAGTGGTTCATTTCCTCAATATAATTGGAGTAGCCAATTAAAAATCTAGATCTTTCTGAAACTGGATTTTTGATAGATTTACCTTATCTTACCAAAACTTTGAAGTCTTTGAATACTGTTCTCCGCTCTGCAAGTTGAGAAGATCTATCCTGCATTGGTTGGCAACTTAACACAAATCACAACCTTAGACCTCTCTTTAACAATTTTGTGGTCAATCCCATGGTCCTTTCTAATCTAGAGAAATTGATTCATTTACATCTCTAGGTAATAATTTCATAGGTCAGCTCCCTGACATTTGCAACAACTCCACAAAAAACTTTTTTGTGTGATTTTCCAAACATCATTTATTGGGTTCTGTTCCTTGAATTTGAAAGTCTTTGTTCTTATCTAGTAATTCTTAATGGGACGATACCAACTTGGTTATATTCCCACCATATTTGCAGTATCTAGATCTAAGTTCAACCAATTCACTGGTCACATTGACGAATTCCAGTATTCTTCTTTGATTACTCTTCGTTTAGCATCTAACAAACTACAAGGCTTTATTCCACGATCCATTTTTCAGCAAGTGAATCTTTCTAATTAGATCTTTCATCAAATAACTTGAGTGGATCATGGTTAGACCAGTTTTCAAAGTTAAAAATCTCAACACTGTTGGTCTTTCTTTAATAGCATAAGGGATTCCATCAACTCCATCATATCTGCTTTGCCCAATACCCTTCAATACTTGTATTTGTCTTCGTGCAACATGAGTGAGTTCCCACACTCTTTAAGAAGCTTTGAAAATTAGTAGTTGGACCTTTCCAACAACCAAATTGAAGGGATTGTTCCCCAATGGTTTTGGAACGTTGGGAAAGGATTCATTGTGTTTCTAAATATTTCTCACAATCTCTTAACACATATGAGCGATTCCTTGGAAAGAAATAGAATATATTGACCTAAGCTCCAACCGGCTTCAAGGTCATCTTCCAATTCCCCACCTTCAAGTTCTCTGTTTTCAATCTCAAACAATCAACTCGTGGAGAGATACCTTCTCTTTTGCAACCTTTTCGATCGACACCTTGATTTGTCGAACAACAATTTGACTGGAGCATTCCTCCATGCTCTGGACTCTCAAGAGTAACAAGGGATATGGATTCAGGATCGTGAACCTTCATGGAAACCAGTTGGAAGGGTCACTGCCCCTTTTTTTCAAAACTGTTCGTTTCTGGAAATTTTGGATGTTGGGAACAACAAGCTTAATGGATCCTTTCCCCATGGTTGGCATCTCTTCCAGAGCTTCAAATTCTGATCATGAAATTTAATAGATTTCATGGTCCAATAAGTAATCCAGAGGTGAGATTCCCTTTCAAAAGTTAAGAATCATGGACCTCTCCAACAATGAATTCACAGGTCTTTTACCGGCTGAATATTTTGAGAATTTTATGGCCATGATGGATGCTCATTCAGATGTTTTGGAATACATAGGACGAGACATGATAGATGACTCCTATTATTCTGTGACAATGACAATCAAAGGAACTTCATTGAGCTTCCAAAAGTCCAAAAAAGTTCATGACCATTGATTGTCGAGCAATAACTTCACAGGAGAGATTACAAAGGTGATTGGAAAGCTCAATTCACTCAAAGGACTGAACTTTTCTCACAACAAGTTGTCTGGTCTCATTCCTCCATCGTTGGCAACTTGAGCAATCTTGAATGGTTAGACCTCTCCTCAAACAACTTTCAGGTCATATTCCAATGGAATTGGCAGCAGGTCTGAATCCAACTTGAAGTCTTAAATCTTTCCAACAACAGACTAGAAGGACCGATTCCTCGCGGGAAGCAATTTGAAACATTCGAAAGCGACTCATATGGTGGGAACCTGGGATTATGTGGATTCCCTGTTACCAAATCATGCAGCACCGATATGAAGCACAACAGGGCCAAGGAAATGATGATGGAGAGCACAAGAGTGGAATGAAGGAATGGAAGGTGGTGATGATGGGATATGCAAGCGGACTGGTGATTGGAATATCTGTGGATACATGGTATTTTTCAGCAAAGCTTCGATCTTTGGTTCTACAAAAGATTTGGAGGAGGACGACATCGTAGAACCAGCACTCACTCAAGAGGAAGGAGAAGGTCAAACTAGAAGGCAGAGGAAAACAGAGACTTGTGGCAAGTCTGAAAGAGTAAGTTTGTATGTGTTTGTAGTTATAAATTCTAGATTTCCTTATAAGACCAAACATTATCGACAACATAATTATTTTTGTTTCTTTTGTGACAGGGGGATGGATGAAAAGTACCATTCGTGATCAAACTGGCATGGATTTTAGGCATGGCTCTGATTAAATCCACTACTCTCGTCGTTTTAGTTAATTCTGTTCTGTATTAAAGAGTGCTAAATAAACTGTAATCCTTATTGAGGATTCGATCATAGGAAATCTGATGTTGTGGAGTTTGCATTTTAGTTTCTTGTTCATTGTATTGTCATCTATGCTTTTGTTTGTATTTGGCGTACTTTGATGTGTTCTTTTTTCCAACATATTTGAACCAAATAAATTACAGTTTCACATAATTGTCACTATGAGGACAGTACTATATGCGAGTTCATTGCCTTTAGCTTTGTGCATTCAGATTTCATATTCGTATTGTCATATAAAGAACTTGTCAATATTTTGGTTAACATATGTAAAAAAGAATAATTAATAAGCATATTCCTCAAGATATATGATTTTTTTTCTTTTAACAGAGAGAGAGGAGTGTGAGTGATTATAAATATGGAATGTTTGTTAAACGCTATAAAAGGAGAGATAATGATTATAAATATGGATTGTTTCACACGCTATAAAAGGCTTTCATATATATGAGATTTGTTTTACTTCAATCCAATTGCTCAAACACACCCTTTTTTTTTTTTTTTTTTTTTAAACTTAAACAAAGGATTAATTTTTGGAAAATAGATTAGGGGCCTATTTTGGTCACCTAATCTAATATGACCAAACTTTTATTTATTAAGCAAAATAACCATTTGTCTTTTTTTTTTTTTTTTTTTTTTTTTTTTTCAGATTTAGTCAATCAGTGATTAACCTAAAATTGGTGATTTTACGTTAGTTGATTGATTGACTATGATCAATTACTAATTTACTGAATTAACGATAATAAATGGTTAATCACTGATTGATTGTTTAAGAAAATTAATTGATCATTTTTTAAAAATGAGCATTCAAAACTAATTCTTAAAAACTTCGGGTATTTGTTAAAAAAACTTCTTTAAAAAAATGCCATTTACCTCTAAATCCTTTATTATTATGATTATTATATTATTTTTACAGATCACTTATTAAAAAAAATTTAAGAAATTCCTGGTTTTATTTTTTATTTTTTTATTTTTTTGGTCAACGACGACAGTTTTGAACCTTTTTTTTATCTTTATTTTCAGTTGTCTGTCGTTTTCAAGGATATTGTTATTTTGTAATAAAATTGTCGTTCATGCTTTTCTATATGTTCTCTTGTTGTTGTCGTTTTCGGGCATGTTGTCGTCGTTCATGAAATAGTTGTTATGTCGTTTTGTTGCTGATGTTTTCCTTTTCCCATTGGTCGTTTTTCTTTCATTGTCGTATTTCGGAACTTTTGTCATTGATGAACTTGGCCTCACCAAACAAAGCAGAGCCCCCTAACATACATGTATTTCCGATTTCAAAACCCACCAACTTGCAATTCTCTCTCTCCACTCTATCCCCCTTCTATCTCTTTATATAATATATATATACAACACACACACGTATATATCCTCGACACACGTTAGCCTTGAAGTTTGGAGTCAGCCAAAGAATCCATGAACATGGAGCTTGGTTCTTTGATCCGGAGCTCGCCCATGCTCATCAACGGCTCGAAATTGCTGAGCTTCCTAACGATTTGGCCTCAAAAGGTAGGAATTTATATCCACTAATTGGTAATTCTTAATATGATATATATGTGTGTGTGTGTGTGTGTGTGTGTTGTGTGTGTGTACGTCTTTTATTTTATTATTTTTTAATGAACATAAAATTTGTATATATGTTGCTCTTCTTAGTTTGTGTTATGCATTATTCAATTGTAATTAAAATGAAATTTTGGCAATGGTAGAGAAATGCAAAATATCATTCGAATAAATACACCGGCATCATAAACCTAATTAGTATGCCAAGGATGACTATATGGAGATAATGGCACTTCAGAATACGTAGTTATAAACATAACCTAGCGCTAATCATACACCGCTGACCAAAGATGAATGCAAATGGAGTACGCAGCATAAGCATCAATAGAAGGTTGCCTGATCTGCTTCTCACTTAATTCGGCTGCATCCCACTCGCTGCCTAAAAGTAGTCCGGAGCAAAGAGCAATCGTTTCATGCAAATTTTAACTGACTAATATCTTTTGACATCAGTTTAGAACTGACGTTGAAAGTTTTCCTTGTCGATTTTGCGACCGACAAGAAAGATTTGTAAGGTCGGTTATCTTCGCATGGTTTTGTTGCATCATCAAAATTTCAACAGTAGGGCAACTTTGGATTTTGGCATACAAAATATTGATGGACAATTTGATCTATGTGGAATAAGTACGTATAAATATGCAAAGAACAAAAAGTTCTGTGAATCACATTCATAAACAAATATATGCAGAAATTAATTAAGTTCATTCTTCCTAAACTGGAATATGTCCACCATGGTAAAATTCCCAGCAGGAAACTGGTAAAAACTTTACTAGGATTATATTTATTTTAGGATTACAGTTAGATTTTTAATTAATCTATCTTATTAGTAAGGGTAAATTTGGTCTTTTTATTAGGCAGTTTGGTCTTTTGATATTTGTTTGGAGGAGTAAACCTTCTTTTTGAAGTATTTTTATTTAAGCAATTGCTTCAAATTTTATATATATATATATATATATATATAATAAATAAATAAATAACCTTAACAACTTGTTTGGTTTCTCTTACTAGGACTCTAGGAATCTATGAGGTTTTTTTTTTTTTTTTTTTTTTAAGTTGGGAGGAGTCTCTGAGTTATTCATTGAAGAAGACGCCATTGAATCACGTAAAAATTTAAAAATAAATAAATAAATAAAACACGGATAATGGACAAACGACAACAATATGAAATAACTACAGGCGCAAAAGGACGAGAATTGTGAACCCCCCCCCCCCCCCCCCCCCCCCCCCCCCCCCCCCCCCCCCCCCCCCCCCCCCCGACCAAAAGAAAAACTACACACGTACATGTCAAAGACAGAACGACAATCTAAAAATGTCATGAAATGATGCCGAAAACGACGACAATAGTATTGAAGACGACGTCAAGCAGGAAAACAAACAGAACAAGAATAACAAACATTCAAAGGGATCCCCTTTTTTTTGCTTTTTGTTTCTTTGGTTTTTCGTATGAATCCATTACAAAGGGATGGTATCAGCAAAAAGAAGGGAAAAAAAAATAGTTCAAGGGATCATTACAATAACCTAATATGTATTTAATTTAATTTTGTTTTATTTATTATTATTATTATTATTATTATTATTATTATTATTATGCAAATACCTATGGTCTAATACAGTTAATATTAGGGGATGTGTCTTTAGCATTGCTAACTCTATCGATTTGAAAAGAGTCAGCATGGAATTACTACGCCTTCAAACATAGGAGACATTTTAATTTTCTAGGTTTACTTCTACATTTTAAAATTAGACGCGGTGAGCTCCACCTATAAATTAGAAATTATCTTCAACTTATAATGTCCGGTTAAGGGAGAACTTATCTCCTCCAACTTACTCTAAAAAACAATAACAAATTTGAATTGAACAAAATACTTTTTAGTTTCCCTTAGTCAAGATGAATTTAAAAAAAAATGCAAACGGTAGTCCCTTAGTCAAACTTTTTAGTTTCCTTGAACGTAACTGCCCTTCTTGCCCTCAACGAATAGGAGCTATCCATTTCTTTCTAAAAATAACTCATGCCAGATATAGGCTATTTACCTTATGTTTAGATGAAATATCTAATTTTTGAAATTGAAATTTTTTTGCAAAAGATTGTTTTTTTCTCAACTTTTTTCATCATTCTCTCATTTAAAAAGGAAAACTATTTTATTTTGAAACTTACTTTGTATAATACCTTTTTGGAAAAAGAAAATGAATATTTTTAAAATCTTCAAATAATACATTATTCTTAATATCATTTCTTCTCATTTCAAACAACTTTTTATTTTCAAAACGAATATTTTTGGACATCCAAACACTATCTTTTCTCAAAATGAAGAGACTTTCTCATTTAAAATAAGAAAATTTTCTTTTTGAAAATGGACGCATGATCCAAACGAAGATGCTCAAGATTTTGTTGGACCAGTCCCCCAGAAATGAACTGGGGACTGTAGAAGAACCCTTTTTTTTTTTTTTTTTTTTTGTGGTAATGTTCAGCTGTAAGTTTCTGGACAATGATGAACATTAAGTAGTGGTGTGTTTTGGGCCAACAAACTACGTAACATATTTGCCACAACATTTCCTTCAAAAGCTCGTCTTTTACTTCCGGTTTTTTCTGTACTCTTACCGGTATCATAATCCTTGTTACTAAAACACCTGCACAGAATAGAGATTGAAACCAACAAATTTACATTATAAGAGCCAACAACGAGAAGCTAGGCGTACATAAATATCTAAGACACGAGCCTCTTCTGTTTACACTAACAAGGAATCAGAGTCAATGACGTCAACAATTTGATAGAATTTCGAGTCACGTATAGTAGAACTTGACACGAGTTGGATCCAGTTTCTAGGCCCTTTTTATTCTTGTTTTACGGCATTTTTCGACAAGATTATTGACGTTTTCATTTTTTTTTGCATGTATTAAACTGATATGTAGTGATTTTCTTTTTCACTGCAAGCATTAGAAGAAGAAAATGCTCCGATTGTTTATGGCCATACAAGGAGAAGTAAAAATTTATTGTCTTCATCATGTGGTTCCTATATTGTTTTACTTTGTCTAATTTCAAAATTTTAGTGTTGAATCTAGTGTACTGTGATTTTTACATAATTGAAGCTTTAATTGGGATCTCTATAAAAAGACTTTGAATATTAGGATTGTGACAGCCAATTTCAATCTAACCCAACCCAGTACAATACGTTTTGTAAAGACACAAATTGTGATAATAATAAATGATTGATAAGAACAATAAACAAAAATATGGGTCAACGATTTTTATATCTTGTGGAACAAGTATAATGAAATAAATTTTATCCATAATTAATGTTACATCAAAATTGACAGGCCACAAGGACTTGTCACGAAGTCTAGTATTGCTTTCATAAGTCATTGAATTGATGGGACATGGAACCAATTTAATTTAACTTAACTCAGAAGATACATTATGGATGAGAGCAGGTTTCATTATTGTCAATACACGCTTAGTCTCGTCCAAAGTGTCCGAATTTTTCCTCATGATCAAAAGAAGTTTTCATCCTTTATTGGTTATCAAATTCAAGTCACGAGAATCTAAGATGAATTGGTCGTCAATGTTGTATCTATCTATTTCGTTCTCAATCTCTTAATTCATCATCTTTCTTGTTATATCATTTTCATAAAACCGTGTTAAACACGATATGATTATAACAAAATCCTAAGTTTTGGAATCTTTCTTTGTCACTGTAGGTTGTAGTCAAATATACATGGACAAATTAACTTGACTACTACTAATGGATGACTCCTTGATCATGGAACTTGATCAAATGAACCTAATTCCGTGAATTTATTATTTAATCAAGAAAGGAAGATGAGAGAAGTATACAAACAAAACAACCAAAATCTAAAGTTACGAAAGAGAATTTCAATTAAATTAATAACTTTTATTAAACAAATTTTGTTTTAATCGGTCCTGACTTGAGCCCAACGCAATAACTTAACAAAATAATTATAGTATAAAAATATCTTATTAATTAATGAATTACTAATATATTAAAACTCTGTTATACAAATGACTAAATTAAGGGGTCTTTGTAAAATGTTTGTCTATTGTTGTTTATTGTTGGTTTCCTTTCACCTTTGACATAAGAAGCCAATGTTTATATGACTGTTGCCAAACCACACCCCCCCCCCCCCCCCCCCCCCCCCCCCACCCCCCCTCTTTTTTTTCCCTAAAAGTATATAATTGAGCTATGGTTTTTATTTACCTATTGTAGTTTGTGATATTGTTTTGTAAATATAAGTAGATTCATATTTATGCTAAGTTAAACAAATTACACGGAGTATGATTAAAAAAACAGAAATTATATATATTTGAAAATGAAGTACAGTCATGAATTTTGCTTGCTGAAAAAAATAATAATATAGCATGTCAACTTTTTTTTGGTTATTGATTTTCAACTAATTCGGAAATCAAAAAATAAAGAAATCTTCTAAATTTGATCATTTTTTTTTTAACTGTTGGTTTTCCGCTCAAATCAACTTTTAAGTTGGTCCACATGGTAAAGGTGATTAACACAAATCCAAGGTTGGATTGGACAAATTATAGCACTACCATTAAGGAAGGAAAAATTAAAAATAAATAAACGTAAATTAATAACCCAAGTGATCCTGAAAGTGATCCAACAATTAATACTTGGTACATTTATATCGACAATCCCACATTCTCACATTAAAATTATGTTTTTACTTCTAGAAGGTTTTTGAATTTCTAGGAAATTTTTACAAAATCTATCCCACAAAACATCATAGCTAGCAAAATGACATTATACTTAGACCGACATAGCAAACAAACATACCAAAAAAAGCCAAAATAAGGCTAGTAGAGTAATATTAAATTCCCATATAAAAAACAGACAGGAACAAAATTTGTCATGAAATAAGTTTCTAAAATATGGTTAAAAAAAAAAAAAAAAGCCTGGCGGAATATGCTTTATTCTAAATATTCTAAATACCTAGTCATCATATGTACTCCTCTTAGATTGGGTGCCTATAAATATGCATTGTCGCATGGCATGTTATTCCACACAACATTAAGAATACATTCTCTTTTAACTTCTCACTGAAATCATGATGATGGAGTTCCTTGCATGGTTGGGTCTCCTTTTCTTCTTCCTTATTACTTCTCCATTCAACTCTTCATCTGCTCTTCCTTCTTCTCACTTTCCTTCTCATCTTTCACTGTGCCATCCCCATGAAAGCTCTGCTTTGCTCCACTTCAAGAACTCTCTTTCCATAACAACCGATAGTTATAGTTTTAATTTCTCTGATTGTGCTGATTACTATGGAATTGCTAATCCTAATAGTACAGTATCTTGGGATATGAGCAGGGACTGTTGCACATGGAGTGGAGTCACATGTGATGAGGTGTCCGGTCATGTCATCAGGCTTGATCTTGCCTGCAGTGGGCTTGAGGGCATCATTCACTCCAACAACAGTTTGTTCCTCCTCATTCATCTCCAAACTCTTGTTCTCTCCTATAATTTGTTTTCTGGCTCAAAAATCTCACCCCCAATTTGGTAGATTTGTGAATATGATTCATCTTGACCTTTCTGACTCTAGTTTCACTGGCCAACTCCCTCTGGAATTCTCTTTCTTGTCTAGTTTGGTTACACTTGATCTTAGCAGGAACTATGATTTGGCTCTTGAGACTTTTAGTTTGAAACGAATTGTTGCAAACTTATCCAGTCCCAAAGAATTGAGCTTGAGTGATATCAATATGTCTTTTGTCTCACCTCATTCCTTTATGAATTTGTCAACTTCTTTGACATCTCTTGATCTTAGTTTCAGTGGACTGCGAGGAGAGTTTCCAGAAAATATTTTTCACCTTCCCAATCTTCAAACGCTCGACTTAAATTATAATGAGAATCTCAGTGGTTCATTTCCTCAATATAATTGGAGTAGCCAATTGAGAAATCTAAGTCTTTCTAGAACTGGATTTTTGATAGATTTACCTTATCTTGCTAAAACATTAAAGTCTTTGAATACTTTGTTTCTCAGATCCTGCATTTTCAAAGGATCGTATCTTACACTGCTTGGCAACTCAACACAAATCACATCCTTAGACCTCTCTTTTAATAATTTTGGTGGTCAAATCCCATGGTCCTCTCTTCTAAATCTAGAGAAATTGACTTCTTTAGATCTTTCTAACAATAATTTCATAGGTCAGCTCCCTGACATTTGCAACCACTCCACAAAAATAACCTTTTCGTGTGATTTCCCAAAACATCAATTATTGGGTTCTGTTCCTTTGAAGTTGAAAGCCTTGTCCTTATCTAATAACTTACTTAATGGAACAATACCTACTTGGTTATATTCCCTACCACAATTGCAGGATCTAGATCTAAGTAGAAACCAATTCACTGGTCACATTGACGAATTCCAATATACTTCTCTGGTTACTCTTAACTTAGAATCAAATAAATTAGAGGGCTTTATTCCAAGATCCATTTTTCACCAAGTGAATCTTTATTCATTAGATCTTTCACCAAATAACTTTAGTGGGGTCGTACAGTTAGACCAATCTTCAAAGTTAAAAAATCTCAAGTTTGTTGATCTTTCTTTTATTAGCATGTCGAGAGATTCCATCAACTCCATCACATCTGCTCTGCCCAATACCCTTCAATCCTTGTCATTGTCTTCGTGCAACATCAGTGAGTTCCCACACGCTTTAAGAAGCCTCGAAAATTTTGAATGGTTGGACCTTTCGAAAAACCAAATTGAAGGGATTGTTCCCCAATGGTTTTGGAACGTGGGAAAGGATTCATTGTTGTTTCTAAATATTTCTCACAATCTCTTAACACATATGGAGCAGTTTCCTTGGAAAGGCATATTTTTTATTGACCTAAGCTCCAACCGGCTTCAAGGTCATCTTCCAATTCCACCACCTTCAACTTTTCTCTTTTCAATCTCAAACAATCAACTCGTTGGAGAGATACCTTCTTTGTTTTGCAACCTTACTTGGATTGAAACCCTTGATTTTTCAAACAACAATTTGACTGGGAGCATTCCTCCATGCTCTCGACTCTCAAGAGTAACAATGGGAAACTTCTTGTGGCTCTTGAACCTTCATGGAAACCAATTGGAAGGGTCACTGCCCCTTTTTTTGCAAAACTGTGAAAATTTGGAAATTCTGGATGTTGGGAACAACAAGCTAAATGGATCCTTTCCCCATTGGTTGGCATCTCTTCCAAAGCTTCAAATTCTGATCATGAAATCTAATAGATTTCATGGTCCAATAAGTGATCCAAAGGTGTGATTCCCCTTCCAAAAGTTAAGAATCATGGACCTCTCCAACAACGAATTCACAGGTCTTTTACCTGCTGAATATTTTCAGAATTTTATGGCCATGATGGATGCCCATTCAGATGTTTTGGAATACATGGGACGATACCCGCTAGGTGGCTCCTATTACTCTGTGACAATGTCTGTCAAAGGAAACTTCCTCGAGCTTCGGAAAATCCAAAAAATGTTCATGACCATTGATTTCTCAAGTAATAACTTCACAGGAGAGATTCCAAAGCTGATTGGAAAGCTCAATTCACTCAAAGGTCTGAATTTTTCTCACAATCAGTTGTCCGGTCTCATTCCTCCATCGTTGGCAAACTTGAGCAATCTTGAATGGTTAGACCTCTCCTCAAACAAACTTTCAGGTCATATTCCAGTGGAATTGGCAGCAGCTCTGAATCAACTTGAAGTCTTGAATTTTTCCAACAACAAACTAGAAGGACCAATTCCACGCGGGAAGCAATTTGAAACATTCAAAAGCGACTCATATGGTGGGAACCTGGGATTATGTGGATTCCCTCTTCCCAAATCATGCAGCAACGATGAAGCACAACAGGACCAAGGAAATGATGATGGAGAGCACGAGAGTGGAATGACGGAATGGAAGGTGGTGATGATGGGATATGCAAGCGGACTGGTGATCGGAATATCTACGGGATACATGGTGTTTTTTAGTAAACGCTTCGATTATTGGTTCTTCAAAAGATTTGGAGGAGGACGTCGTTGTAGAACCAGCCCTCGCTCAAGAGGAAGGAGAAGGTCAAACTAGCAAGCAGAAGAAAACAGAGTCTTGTGGCAAGTCTGGAAGAGTAAGTTTGTAATTTGTTTGTAGTTATAATTTCTTCATTTCCTTATAAGAACCAAACATTATCAACAACATAATTATTTTCATTTCTTTTGTGATAGGGGGATGGATGAAAAGTACCGTTTGTGATCAAACTGGCATGGATTTAGGCATGGCTCTGATGAAATCACTATCTTGTCATTTTAGTTAATTTCTTGTTCTGTATTAAGAGTGCTAAATAAACTGTAATCCTTATTGAGGATTCAATCATAGGAAATCTGATGTTGTGGAGTTTGTATTTTAGTTCTTGTTCAATTGTATTGTCATCTATGCTTTTGTTTGTAATTTGCGTACTTTGATGTGTTTTTCCAACATATTGGAACCAAATAAATTACAGTTTTCACATAATTGTCACTACGAGGACATTACATATGCGAGTTCATTGCCTTTAGCTTCATGCATTCAGATTGCATTTCGTATGTCATATAAGAACTTGTCATTATTTTGGTAAACATGTGTAAAAAAGAATTAAAGCATTTTCCTCACAAGATATAAGATTTTCTTTTTCTTTTTACACAAAGAGAGAGAGAGAGAGAGAGTAACTATAAATATGGATTGTTTAAACGCTAAAAGGCCTTCATATGGAGCTCGGTTTACTTCAATCCAATTGCTCATACACAAACTTTCTTTTTAAGCTTAAACAAAGGATTAATTTTTGAAAAATTAGATTGGGTGGCCTATTTTGCTCACCTAATCTAATAAGGACTGAACTTTTATTTATTAAGCAAAATAACCAATTGTCTTTTTTTTGTTTTTTTTTGTTTTAGTGATTGACATAAAATTGGTGATCTATGTTATGGTCAATCCATGATTGACTATGATCAATTACTGATTTACTAAATTAATAATATTAAATGGTCAATCACTGATTGATTATTTAAGAGAATTAATTGACTATTTTAAAAATGGGCATTCTAACTGATTCTTAAAAACTTCGGCCATTTAATAAAAAACTTCTTAAAAATGTTATTTACCTCTAAATCCTTTAATTATTTTTTTTTCCCTTTTATTTGCAGTTGTCTGTCGTTTTCAAGGATGTTGTTATTTTGTAATAAAATTGTCGTTCATGCTTTCTCAACTGTTTCTCTTGTTGTTGTCGTTTTCCAGCATGTTGTCGTCTTTCATGAAATACTTGTTTTATGTCGTTTTTGCTGATGTTTTCCTTTTCAATTTGTCGTTTTTCTTTTCATTGTCGTATTTCCGAACTTTTGTCATTGATGAACTTGGCTTCACCAAACAAAGCAGAGCTTTCTCTAACATGTGTTTCGATTTTCAAAACCCACCAACTTGCAATTCTCTCTCTCACTCTATCCCCTTCTATCTCTTTATATATATATATATATATATATATATATACACACACACACACACACACATACGTATATATCCTCGACACACGTTAGCCTTGAAGTTTGGAGTCAGCCAAAGAATCCATGGGCATGGCGCTTGGTTCTTTGATCCGGAGCAAATGGAGTACGCAGCATAAGCATCAATAGAAGCTTGCCTGATCTGCTTCTCACTTAATTCGGTGGCATCCCACTCGCTGCCTAAAAGTAGGTCCGGAGCAAAGAGCAAATCCAACTCTAACTCACGTGCAATTTCAACGACATTACAATCAAAAAAGGAAGATGAGAGAAGTATACAAACAAAATAATCAAAGTCTAGAGTCACAAAAGAGGCAGCATGTAAAAAAACTATTTAAAAATCGCACTTTGCTATTAAAGTTGTGCGATCGTAAAGCAATATTCTTCCATAATCAAAGACATAAGTGGAAATGATGCTTTTTTAAGGGATTGGGAATAAGTGGAACACGGAGAAAATAATAAAGTCTACTCAGATGTTCTTTTCTTGGAGTCTCCATGGTACCTGCTACTATAAACAAAGACCAAGAAAGATACGGAAAAAGACAAAAAAAAAAAAAAAAAAAAAAAAAGAAAAAAGAAAAAAGAGCCACTCAACTAGATAAAGATAGAAAATAAATCAATTATATATAAAGATGAAACATTATTCTGGATATTTAGAATTTTAAAAGGAGAAGGAGGTGTCGCAAGTTCACATATAATTTCTATAATATGACAACTTTAATTGATAGGTACCATGTTTACTATTTACCATGTTTACTATTTACTTAGAAACTTAAACTGCAGTATAATTTCAATTAATTAATGGCTTTGATTAGATAAATTTTGTTTGCATCGGTCCTTACTTGAGCTTAACAAAGTAATTTAACAAAATAATAGTAAAAAAATATCTTAAAAACCCAATGGATGTATAAATTAATGAATTTCTAATATATTTAAACTCTGTTATACATTTTACTAAATTAAGGGATCATTGTAAAATGCTTGTTGTTTGTTGTTGGCTTCTGTAATGATCAATATTTTTGTTTTTGTCCAGTATGTGAATTTTGTGAGTTAAACAAAAGTAGTGACTTTTCCAATTTAATTCACAAAATTTCTATTAGTATAGACCCATGTCAGTTTTCCCATTTTCTTATGTGCTAAAGTAATGTGACCAATTTAAACAAGTCATGGCATGAGTGGTATGTGTTACTCACATATTCCAACAACTTGAGAGAAGGTTAATTTTTGATTTTACTGAGTCAAAGTATGATTACCACTTAGTAATTCCTTCATCCCATATTAGCAAGTTTAAAACTTAAGTCATAAGCCCAAAATTGAGCTTAGTTGGTGAGGGAAAAAGTGCATGGTTTGATCCAATGGATGAAATGATTTTATATACAAATCAAAGGCTTTGATTTGATGAATTTTGAGGCAAGACTCCCCTTCCGCTTCCGGTGGAAGGAAGCTTGGGAGCAAGTAGATATCCACCCCAATTTAAGGAAAAATATTGGAAACGGTGGAAGCTAGACTTAGGTTGAATAGTGATGAGATGACAAGACGTTAAGACAACTTTTGACTCCTTTTTGTTGCTTGGAGAATCAGCCACTATTAAGGAATATTAGGCCAAGGTTTTTGCTAATTAATTAAGTCAAGATAAGGCTTAAATGATTAAGCAAAGGTCATTAATGATTTGCCTATAAATATAACCCATGTTAAGAGAGTTATTTATCTTTTTCCCTTCCATCACACTTGAAATTCTCTCTCCTTTCCTTTGCTGACCGTCACCTTCACCCTCTAAATCTCCAAAAGGTTTCTTCAAACCAAGCTTTGAAGTAGAAGAACCAGTGGTTGGCATCTTCTAGAGTAAGTACTATTAAAGTAAACCTTATAATTCTTTTTCATTTCAAGCCACGGTTTTGATGAACCATTTGAGACTAAACTTTCCAACATGATTGTTTGATTCCAAGGTAATTAGCACTATAAGAAAGATCTAGAACCAAACCAAGCTTCAAAGGTATAAATCTCCTATCCTCACTTTGAAATAAGTTTATAAATATGTTTATGGATATATTGATGTTGCTTGCATGAGTTATGATTGAACCATGCTTATGTGCTCTTGTCTAAGCTAAGCTTATGAGATCTATGTTTAGGCAAGGTTTGTATGGCTTTTGTTTTAGAGACATGTTCAAAAAGTTGATTTCTTTATGCTTGATGAATGGTGTTTCAAGATGATATCATAATGATTTTAATCCAAAGAAAGTATTTTGTTGATATTGATAACCTGTGATAAGGACTCAAAGCTCAGGCTGGAACTCAATACTAGATTCATGGTGTATTAAAGACTTAACAAGCAAAAATAAGGCATGAAAAACTGAGTAAACTGATGGTATACTCATGATAAGCCACGGATTTTCTCTGCCAAAAATCTGGGCCGCTTACTGTCAGTGATTTGCAGGCCACTTTTTCGCTATTTAAATGCCAGACTGGGCTCCCAGCCCAACTGAGAAAATAAAGACCCAAGTGTTAGGAACGTTTTTTGCGGAAACAACGATTGTAAAATTCCGACTCTACGGCATTGTTTGGGACGTTTTCCAAAAAACCTGTGCAAGCAGTTTTTTTTTTTTTTTTTTTTTTTTTTTTTTTTTAAAGAAGATAAGCTACAGTTTTGGTTTTTTAAAGAAACGAGATACTTACCAGCCGAATCGGATTTTGAACTAAACATGAAAGTTTTAGAACATTAGAAAATGAACATTTTTCTTAACAAAGTTGTGTCAAATTCCTGACGAATTTTAAGATTGTCAATTTTTATAGAAAATTTTAAAAATAGACAAAGAAGGATTTTGGTTTACGGTATTTTAAAATATATAAAATTTGGATCCATGTGTCCTTGAAACTGAGTGGGGGGAGTTAGCTCCTCCTCTCCATTTACATAAAAGTCAATTGTCGATGTCATCGCAAATTTAATTCAATATGAAAATTAAATTAACAAACAATAAAATTTTTTTTTTTTTTTTTGGGTTCTAATCCTAGAGACAAAAAGTTTCCGAAAGCACACAAAAATCTCTGAAACTTTGCCAGTCTTTAATTATACCGGGGCATGAGCAATAGCTAGCTAGACGGCTACAGGCCACTAAACATTTGTTCGTAAACGGACTATTGATCGAAATATGTTATATTTTAAAATGAGTAATGAATTAAATAATGTGTTTTTGGACTAGAAGACTTGCAGTGTGCCCCTTTCTTTTTACTTAGTTGGGATGTTATGGGTATCTGTGATATAATAAGTTACACTCTCACGCTATTTATTAAAGAAAATACCATGAGTGGTTTGGTATTTGGGATTTCCTATTGTAGTTGTGTGTATGTGTTAGCTGTTGTGGTCAATAATAATTCCTTACCCAACCATACAAACCCATAAAATATGAATATCATTCCTAAAAATATAAATATGTTTCCAATTTGCTTATATGAGCTTGCATCTGACATACTGTTTTTGAATGTAATTTTTAGGTTGAAATTTGTTGACTTTTCAAAAATTAGTACAATTTTTGTTGACATTTCAAAAAAATACAAAAACTGAGATGAAAACTTTAGGTTTTAACCTAAAAGTTAAACAGAGTATTTTTGGACAACTTTCTAACAAAGATAAAGAATGTTAACTTGACAGAAAAGCTTATGCTTATACATCTTAGACGTTTATTAACATTGAGACAGTTCAGATTTTTGATTGATGGTCCTTGATTTGTACCCATGATTTGTAAAACTGATTGTTGCATGTAAAATATGATATGGATTTAATGAGACGTATGAACTTTTATATAAGCTCTACTTAGAGCTAAGTTACACATTTTCTCTGTGCTTATGATTCATTGTTTCTCTACGTTACACATTTTCAGAAACGTTCCATTCTTTCCCTGTAATACACATTTTGGCCCCGGATTTGTGGTAACCTTGTTGAAACAAAATTAGGAAGAGGGAAATTAACCATAATCCATAACCAAAATGAGTGGACAAATGAAGCAAAAAATAAAAGGTTTCTCCTTGGAAGCTTCTAAGGGGCATCAATTGTTATCATTATCAAATAAAAACTATATAATAGACGGACTGACCGCAACTCCTTTTAAGGGTAAAACAAAAAACTTGAGTTTCACAATGTAAAAATATAACAAATAATAATCATATATATATATATATATAAGGATATTGGCTGGCTAATTCCTTAACAAGCTGACATTTGAAGATGAAAGTCCAATCACTTAGCAGTCTCAAACTGAACATGATAATATTAGGGCCTACAGAATTCAAGCGAGTGGCTCATTCTATCAAATACAAGATTGATTTCTTCAGAGATAGCACTATCTTGCATGATCATATTAAAGGTAAAAAGAAATCTATGTCTCACGTCATAAAAACCTATACATATATATTTAGCAATAATATATAATAAACATATAGAAAATAGTTTTGTACTTCTCCACTTAATATGTTGATCTTTTAAGGAGAAAAAAAAAAGCCAATTGCTTAGCAATCCTAAATTCAACGGCGCTAGAAAAATTTCAAATATGGGATTTTATCAAGAATCGGAATTTTTAATTTCCTAATGTAATCACGTTTAGGGATTATTAGTTTTGATGACAATCATGAATGATGAAATCTTGTAAAAATAAATGCTTGTCAATTTTTGTTTGATTGAGATTTCCAACTACATAATTAGTTCAAAATCCAATAAAATTTCTAGAACACATAAATTAATCATAAAATGACAGTGATTGAAAAATCTCAAAAATTGGAATCATCATGTTTTTTTCTCCCATCAAATTTTTTTTTTCTTAGTGGTATTTTTCTCCCCCATGTATTTACATATCTCACAATTAGCTTACATTTGTTTTGTCGGTTGGAGATGAAATTTTTTAAGTTAAAGTTGATTGATTTTTCAAAAATTAATTACAAATTTTATTGATTTTTCAGAAAAAAATAAAAACTAAAATAAAAAATATATAATTTAATTGAAACTAATTTTATACACTAAAAGAAACCTTAGTTTTTCAACAAAGAATCCATGGACATGGCGCGTGGTTCTTCAATCAGACAGAGTAGGGAATTAAATGGGGTGGGTCAAATGGGTACCCGCCCCGTGGGGCAGGTATTACGTGCAATTTCTGGATTGCGGGGCGAGGCGGGGCGGGGCTGGTCATGACCAACAAAGGTGCGGGTCGCCCCTCACCCGCCCTGTTTACATATTAAAAAAAAACCCACCCGAATAAGATTTATTTTTTTTTTAATTGTAAGTCAACATCAAAATCAAGAGTACTTCTCACAGATCGATACCTTCTACTGGGTCCTGGACATGAACACCTTCTTCGGCGACTCCTAAGACCAGGTCCGCGAGATCTGCATCTTCCTCCTCAACAACTTCTCTCTCCCTCCCGACAAGGCCCTCACCGTCTACGTCCAGTCCCCTGGCTCCCCCTTCATCTTCTGTGGCGCCTTCACTCTCGCCAGGCCCTCCGCCGTGCTCTCTCTTCTGACCCGTCTCCAGCGCCGGCGATGGCGAACAGCTCCAGATCGTAGCTGCAGCGCCGCCGGCGTCGGCCAAGATCGGGGGTGACAGGAAAGGAGCTGGTGGCGCTGCCGTCGCTGGACGCGGCGGCGGAGAGGAGGATAGAGAGGGTGGCGATGAAGATGGGGAAGAATCTGTTCAATTTCATGCAGTCGTTTTGTGGGGTGGACGGGTCGAAGCTGGTGGTGCCGATAGATAATCTGGACAGGTGCCCCGAACTCGCCCCGTTTACAGATTTAAAAAACAAAAAAAAAAAAAAAGAATAGAAATTTTTTTAATGCAAGTGGGTCAGCGGGGCAGGGCGTGTACCCGCTGACCCAACGGTTTGACCCGCCCCGTACCTGCATATTAAATGGGGCAGGTATTTGCAAGGCGGGTAACTGTGCGGGGCGGGTTGGTCGACTTAAAACCAGCCCCGCCCCGCTCCTCCTCGCCCCATTTACATCCCTAGGCCAGAGCCTGCCCACGTTCGTCAACGGCTCGAAATTGCTAAGCTTCCGAACACGTCCGCGTCGAAGGGCATGGAATTTATATATTGGTAATTCTTAGTATGATAAATCTTCGTCTTATTTATTTATTTATTTATTGAAAATACAATGTGTGTGGTGGGTTTTATGCATTTTTTACTCTTCAATTTTTCTGGTCGTTGTCAAATTTTAAATTTTTTCTTTTTCTCCTTCACAATTTGACAATGGGTTTTTTTTACTAGTTTTATTGTTTTCTTTAAAGGTATAGTTAAAATATATTTTTTATTTTGCACCATCGGCATCCTTTGAATTTATTACATAATTACAAACTATTTAAAACTCTTATTTTGATAATTTACATCATGAATTTACAAATTTTCTGCGATGCAAAATCTTAACATACTTAATTAAGCTACAACATTACTATCTTATTAATCAATTGATGAAACATGGTTTATCTTTTGCCAACGATTGGTCTCGGATGTTTATTTAATAAAACAATCACTAAGTTACAGAGGCTTTAAAGTGATCAATGCTAGTTTCATAATGAACATGCATTTCAATTCTGTTGAGTCAGAGGAAAAAATAATTACCAAAATTCTGAAGCTAGCTTCTTTAGTTTGAATCATGATATTATCTAATACTAACATATTTTTATTATATCGTTGTGAATATTTCCATCTCTAAGCAAGATCAATTTCAATGTTAGGATTGTTTTTAAATTCATAATAATGAGAGACAAACAAACCCAACCCACCCAGAAAATACCTCATCGGGCAGAAACAAATTATGCTAATATTTGATATAATTACTTCCTTCTCCCGCAAAGACTTATAAGAACAGACACAAATAGAAATAAATCTTTTCAATAAAATGTTATTTTTTGCACAAAACATGGGTATAGTCTTGACACTAAAGACGTAGAAAATGCAAGTCTAGAGCTGGATTTACCTGGAATTTTTATAGTATTAATGCTGTGATGAGACCTCTAAGTAACTCGTATAAAAGACGTCTAACCCGTAAGATAAGTCATTGATTTAATGGAACCAGAAAATAAGTTGTGGGATCAAGCAAACAAGGGGACCTACAAAGACTCCATGATCTTCTAATCCAATTAAATCATGTGGGCCATATTCATCAGTAGTAGTGATTCTTGATCAAAGTCCAGTATAGAGATTGACTATTAGAAGTCTTGCCGTTAGAAGACCTCTAGACTTGTGATACACTTCTTCTACACGGCACACCGGTAGACAAGTCACAAACGACTTTGATGCAAAGTCTATAACTTCTCTGGTACTTTCTATGCACTTAATCAATTTTTAAGGTTTCCTAGATGATATGTGTTTGGGGGACTTATTTTAATTTTTTTAGGAAGTTTTCGTTGTATGCTTAATTGATTAGCATAGACATTCTTTTTCCCTTATTAGGTTTTTCCCTATGACTTAATTTTTACTAGTAAGATTTTTAATGAGGTCTATTATAGAAACTTACTTTCAAAAACATTGTTTCACCTTAGCCTTTTGGTGATAGTTTATGTTAATTGGGTGGTTTTTAATTTAGATGGAATTTACCATTGGGATTGTAATATCTTGGTTTGTTTCCTTTAATTTTTTTTTTTTTCTTGTATTTTGATAAAGTGAGTTTGGGGCTAGGTGTGTGATGGTTTAAGGTTTGAGTGCCAATCTTATTGGAATGCTTAATCTTACCCTGATATTAGTTGCCTCTTATCTTCATTTAAAAAAATGAAAACACCTATTAACATGGAAATTGAAGAAGGTAATTCATGCTTTTAAAATCTATTGAAGTTCTTTTGTTATTATTATTATTATTATTATTATTATTTTAAGAATGAAGGTTTTGTTTAGCTGTTTCCATTGTATTTATTAAAAAAAAAAAAAAAAGAGCAATTTGGTTAGGATCTTCTCATATGAGATATGTCCGTTTATGAATAATGAAGGTTTTTTTTTTTTTTCCCCCTATTTCTTGACTTTTAATGTTTAAATATGAGGAAGTTTCCTCATTCTGAGCAGCGATATTTTCCTTTGTGTTAAGGGAAAAAAAAATCTTAAAGAAGTTTAAATATGTAAAAACGATTTTTAAAATAAAAAAGATGATATTCATTTGAACTTAATTGATTGATATAAAAGATTTAGTTAAGTCATTAATATTACTGGTGATTAAGGTAAAAAAATACTGGGAAATAGAAAAATAAAACAAAAATATGTCAAATTATTGTTTTATGGGTGTATCATTTATGCACAATGGTACTAAATAATTTATCTAAAAGTTGATGAGACATGACTGAAAAGTTAATACAACGTTCAACCCAAAAATAGTGGTTTTAAAATTATGAGGACTTATAACAGGACATGTGTCAATATTTGTTTGCCTTTCTTAGACTTTTGAGTCCCAAATATGGTGGTTGTGGAATTGAATTATTGATTTTTATTGTCGGTTGTTTGCACAGTAGCCTTTGGAAATTATGTAATACCACGTCACACATTTTCCTTCGCTATAAATGTGCATGGTCGTATGGCCTGTCATTGCACACAAACTCTTCCCCCAAATATCTATTCTAGAGTCCATAAACAAAGTTTGACGTTTTTTTACTTGTCTGAGAGAATGACGGTTTGGTTTCTTCCATGGCTGAGTCTCCTTCTATTCCTCCTTCCTTCTCAATTCTACTCTTCTCCATTTCCACCCTCTCCCTTTACTCCTCCTCCTCCTCCTCCTCCACTGTGCCATCCCCATGAAAGCTCTGCTTTGCTCCACTTCAAGAACTCTCTTTCCATATTCAATGATACTTCTTGTGCTTATGACTATGGAATTACTAATCCTAATAGTACAGTGTATTGGAATATGAGCAGGGATTGTTGCACATGGAGTGGAGTCACATGTGATGAGGTCTCTGGTCATGTCACTCGGCTTGAGCTTTCCTGCAGTGGGCTTTATGGTGTTATCCACTCCAACAGCAGTTTGTTTCTCCTCACTCGTCTTCAAACTCTTATCCTCTCCTGTAATTGGTTTCATGGTTCAATCTCACCCCAATTTGGTAGGTTTGTGAGAATGATTCACCTTGACCTTTCTTACTCTGGGTTCATTGGCCAAGTCCCTCTAGAATTCTCCTACTTGTCTAGTTTGGTTACACTTGATCTTCATCAGAACTTTGCTTTGAGACTAGAGACATCTAGTTTGAAACGAATTGTTGCAAACTTAACTAGTCTTAAAGAATTGAGATTGAGTGTTGTCAACATGTCTTCTGCCTCACCTAATTCCTTTATGAATTTGTCAACTTCTTTGACATCTCTTGATCTTAGTTCTAGTCAACTGATAGGGAAATTTCCAGAAAACATTTTTCACCTTCCAAACCTGCAAGAGCTCATCTTATCATACAATAGAAATCTCAGTGGATCTTTTCCTAGATATAATTGGACCAGCCCACTTAGAGAGTTAGGCCTTTCAGAAACAGGATTCACACTAGATGTCCCATATCTAGTTAGGAATCTGAAACAATTGACTCATTTGGATGCCAGCTTCTGTGGTTTAACAGGATCCTTGCCAGCATTATCTGGCAACATCACTCAAATCACTTCCTTGGACCTCTCTTATAACGATTTTGGTGGTCAATTCCCATGGGACTTTCTCAACCTAGAGAAACTTACTTCTTTAGATCTTAGGTCCAATAATTTCGAAGGTCAACTTCCTGAAATTTGTAGTAACTCCACAAAAAAAGCTCTTTTGTGTGACTCTTTGAAAAACCAGTCAGTGGGCTCTCTTCCATTGAATTTGAAATCCTTGTACTTGTCTTTTAACTTACTTAATGGGACAATACCATCTTGGTTATGTTCCCTCCCGTCTTTGCAATCTTTAGAACTAAGTTGGAACCAATTCACTGGTCATCTTTGTGAATTCCAGTATAATTCTCTGGTCAATCTTGGTTTAAGCTCAAATAAACTACAGGGCCTCATTCCAACATCAATTTTTCAGCAAGTGAATCTTTCATATCTATATCTTTCATCAAATAACTTCAGTGGTATCATTCAGCTAGGCCGGTTCTCGAAGTTGAAAAATCTCCAGACTCTCGATCTTTCTTTTAATAGCCTACCAATGGATTCTGTCAACTCCATCATATTAGCTTTGCCTAATACCCTTCAGTACTTGGCTTTGTCTTCGTGCAATATTACTGGGTTCCCATACTCTTTAAGAAGTTTAGAGTACTTAGAAGAATTGGACCTTTCCAACAACCGTATTAACGGGACTGCTCCCCAGTGGTTGTGGAACGTTGGAAACAATTCATTGTTTTTTCTGAATATTTCTCACAACTTCTTAAGTCATGTTGGGAAAATTCCATGGAAAAACCTAAATTATATTGACCTCAGTTCCAACCAGCTTCAAGATCATCTTCCAATTCCACCGCCTAACACGGCTGTGTTTTCAATGTCAAACAATCAATTGGTTGGAGAGATATCGTCTTTGTTTTGCAACCTTAGTGGGATTGAAGTTCTTGATTTATCAAACAACAATTTGAGTGGGAACATCCCTCCATGCCTTGCAAATTTTAGCAGACTCTCTGTTTTAGATTTACGGATGAATCGGTTCCACGGACTGATTCCTCAACCTTTTTCAAAGGGAAACTACTTGAGGACTCTGAACCTTGAAGGAAATCAATTGGAAGGGCCATTGCCTCCATCTTTGATCAATTGTGAAAATTTGGAGGTCTTAGACGTTGGAACCAACAAGCTGAATGGATCCTTTCCTTTTTGGTTGGAGTCTCTTCCTGAGCTGCAAGTTCTTATCTTAAGATCGAATCGATTTTCTGGGCCCATAAGTAATCCAAAGGTCAGATCTTCCTTCCAAAAGCTGAGAATCATCGACCTCTCCAACAATGAATTCATAGGTCTTCTCCCGACGGGGTATTTTCAAAATTTTGTGTCCATGATGGAGGCACACACAGATCACTTGGAATACATGAGAGAGCCTTCGGCAGGGGGTTCTGATCATTACGATTTAGTGATTGTGGCAATGAAAGGGTTTTATACTGAGATGGTGATCCAAACCATGTTCATTACTATTGATTTCTCAAGAAATCACTTCGTTGGAGAGATTCCAGAGTCCCTCGGGAAGCTCAGATCGCTCAAAGGGTTGAACTTTTCAGGAAATAAACTGATTGGTCCCATTCCAGCATCATTGGGAAACATAACCAATCTTGAATGGTTAGACCTCTCCTCAAATGATCTGATTGGACAGATTCCTATGCAACTGGCAGATTTGACACAGCTTGAATTCCTAAACCTTTCTCTGAACAAATTAGTGGGCCCAATACCAAGCGGAAAGCAATTCAACACATTCAACAATGATTCATACCGAGGCAACCTAGGATTATGTGGGTTCCCTCTGTCTAAATCATGCAGCAATGATGAGGCACGACATGATGATCAAGGCGATAGTGTTGAAGAGCATGGCAGTGGAATGATTGATTGGAAGGTGGTGATGATGGGATATGCAAGTGGACTGGTGATCGGAATATCTATTGGATACATGGTGCTTTTCAGCAGAAGCTTCGATTATTGGTTCTATAAAAGATTTGGAGGAGGACGACGTCGTAGAACCAGCAGAGGGAGGAGAAGATCAAACTAGCAAGCAGAGGAAAACAAAATCTCGTTGGATGTCTGGAGAAATGTAAGTGTACAATGTCTTTGCAGTTACAAGTATAGTCATTTAATTTTTAAAACAAATCCTAATGGCTTCTAATCATTTTGCTTTCTTTTGTGTTTTTGGATTTTTTCTATTGTACAGGAAGGTTCATGATAATACTGTGGATGATAACGAGCAACTAATGGTCTACCTGGAATAAGGCGTGGGTCAAGATGACGCCATTATCTTATTGTTTAGATAATTTCTTGTTTCACTGTCTGTAAACAGAGTGCTTGTTAAATAATAGTAATAAAGGTTTTGTTCATAGGAAGATCTTTTTTTTTTTTTTCTTTTTTTTTTGAGGGGCGTCATAGGATGTCGTGATGTTTGTGTTTTGGACGTCTGAGTACCCATCTAATGCAATTTTTATGTTTTCGTTTAAGATGATGGCCATTCTCTTTATATTTGTACCAAGTTATAAATGACTTTTGTTGCCTCCTTTAGTGCTATATTTGGATAAGGTTTTGGTCGTAGGAAATGTTGATGTGCAGACAACTGCTCTGTTTTCAATCTCAAACAACCAATTCGTTGGAGAGATATCTCCTCTGTTTTGCGACCTTCGTCTGATTGAAGTCCTTGCTTTGTCGAACAACAGCTTAAGTGGGAACATACCCGCATGCCTTGGAAATTCTAGCAACTCCTTCTCTGTTGTAGATTTACGGATGAATAGGCTCCATGGCGTAATCTCTCTAGCTTTCTCAACTTTGTACTCCTTGAGGACTCTGAACCTGAACAGAAATCAATTGGAAGGGCCATTACCACAACCTTTGGTCAATTGTGAAAATTTGGAAGTTTTAGACGTTGGGAACAACAAGCTAAATGGATCCTTTCCCTTTTGGTTGGAGTCTCTTCCAGAGCTACAAGTTTTTATCTTAAGAGCTAATAGATTTTCTGGCCCCATAAGTAATTCAAAGGTGAGATTTCCCTTTCAAAAACTGAGAATCATCGACCTCTCCAATAACGAATTCACAGGTCTTTTACCGACAGAATATTTTCGGAATTTTGAGGCGATGATGGATGCTCGTGCAGATAGCTTGGTGTACATGAATTACTCAACTCGATTAATGTTTTATTACGAAGATTCTATTGTGGTGGCAATGAAAGGGTTCTACGTTGAGCTGGTGAAGATCCAAACCTTGTTCATAACCATCGATTGCTCAAGAAATTACTTCACAGGGGAGATTCCAGAGTTGACTGGGAAGCTCAATTCACTCAAAGGATTGAATCTTTCTTACAACCAGCTAACTGCTCTAATACCACCATCGTTGGGTAATTTGAGCAATCTTGAGTGGTTAGACCTCTCCTCAAACAAGTTTTCAGGTAAGATTCCATTGCAACTGGAAGTAGGTTTGAATCAACTTGGATTCTTAAACCTTTCCAACAATGAATTGACGGGACCAATACCTCGTGGGAAGCAGTTTGATACATTCAACAATGATTCGTACAGTGGAAACCCGGGATTATGTGGACTTCCTCTGTCTAAACCATGCAGCAATCATGAGGCACGACGAGACGAAGGTAATGATCATAATGGAGAGGACAATCATGGAATGATTGATTGGAAGGTGGTGACGATGGGATATGCAAGTGGACTGGTGATCGGAATCTCTATTGGTTACATGGTACTTTTCAGTAGAAGTTTTGATTATTGGTTTCTGAAAAGATTTGGAGGAGGAGGACGTCGTAGAACCAGAACTCGCTCAAGAGGGAGGAGAAGATCAAACTAGCAAGCAGAGGAAAACAGAGTCACGTGGAAAGTTTGGAAGAGTAAGTCCGTAATGTCTTTGTAGTTAAACCTGTAGTTCTTTAATTTTTAGAACAAAACTTTAGCAGCTTCCTAATTATTTCCCCTGCTTTTGTATTTCTGGGTTTTGCTTCTGTACAGGAAAGTGCATGAGAAGTGCTGCTGATGATCGGGAGCAACTAGTATTACCCCCCGGCAGAGAGGCGTGGCTCTTAAGACACGAGTATCTTTTCTTTTAAGTTAATTTCTTGTTTCAAAAAACTCTGTAGACAGAGTGAACGTTGACTAATTTTATCATTTGGTCCTTGTGTATTGTGTCGTTGTTGTCTCAAGAAATATTACTACTGGTGTTCTTGTGTTTGCATTTTGGCTGTTTTTGCAAGGCAATTACTATTCAGGCTTACCTATGACTTAAAACCTGAAAAGGATTAAATAAAACGATGACTAACCTGCAAAACGACAGCTGTAGAATTACGACATAACATGGAGAAAGATGGATATTCAAGAAGACAAAAATAGCTTAAGAAGGACAATTAAAAACGACAATAACCTAGAACTTGAGAAACGTAACAAGAAACGACAACATCTTAAACAGACATAAAGATGTAACTTGAAACGATAGAGAACTTGGAAAAACAACAACAATGGTAAAAGACAACAACAATGAATTGACACACAAACCGCAAAAACGATAATAAAACTGCAAAATGAGAGTCAATTATGTTAATATTTCAAGATTTATATATTCTTTTACTACTTGTATTAAGTTTTTTTTTTTTTTCTCAAGCTTTGAAATTACTTAAATACCCCTAAGAAAGGGAGCAAGCCCTGTACATGTATATTTCCATCCCCTGCCTCCATTTTATTTCTAGGGAAAAGATACAAAAAGTTGAAACTAGCAAGGTCAGTCAATATTAAATAGCTGTAATGCTCAAATTAGCAAAATAAGTCAAAATTGTAATTGGAAACGTATTTCAATGAAATAGTTAGTTTCTTATTTATTTATTTATTTATTTTTGCGCTGCCACCGTTCTTTTAGCTAGGGAACGGATTCAAAAAGATGAGAAACTAATATGGTCAGTCAATTTTAAAATAAATATAGACTCTTCTAATGGAGTTGAATATTCCACATCGATCGGTTAAATCAACTGGGCCACCCAGATCAATACCTATAAGGAGAGAGGACCTCTGTACAAGCAAGAGAAGATGAAGTGAAATAAAAATATTGACAAGCTCCGAAATTTCGACTCTCTCTCTATTTTTATTTGAAATATAAAATTTTAAATATGATTATTTAGAAAAAAAAATTTAAACAATTTTATAAATGTTATAATTAAAAGAATTCAGTGGAAAAATATACCTCTAAACTAACATTATTCTTTTGTGCTTCATGTGATTGTTTGCACTTTGCAATTTAATTACACTACAAAAGTCTCTTATATGTAACGAGAAGATTCATAAGTATCGAGGATGTTGCAAAATTCTAATTTCTTTTGATGGGACCCACATGAGATTATCTGTTTGTGAATTTCAAGATACAATCCTTTTCAAATTAACATTGATCCCTAATAAAATTCATATTAAATATAGAAGACACATATTTTGTCTCAGTAAAAAGACTTTGACTTGATATTTCTTTTTACTTTTTTTTTTCCTGCAAATTTGTCCATATATTGTAAATATATATGTTTGAGAAGTTATAATCAACAATTATGAAAGCTATTATTGTAATTTGTTTCGTTATTATGAATTTAGCAATTAGGAACTCTTATAGGATTTATTTTAGCAATGCATATTTCTCCATATATCTTCTTTTTTATATATATGTATTAATGATTTTCTGATTTTTAGAACATTGCATCTATTCCTCTCTCGTAGGAGGTCTTTAATAGTCAAAATCCTAAGGCGATTGAAAATTTTTTGGATGTGCATTACTCATTGTTGCAAGATTTTTTATTATTAATTGTTTTTGTTTCACCTGTTAATATCAAAATAAATATAAGGAATATATTTGACTATAATACATATACGATTGATATGTAACGACTCATAAATTAAAAAACGAGAGGACATTATAGGACTTGCTTGGAGTTATCATTGTGATGTTACACATGAAAGGCCATTAATGGTAGATATAGCTACATAAATTGAAAAACGAAACCAATTTCAACGAAAATCAACAAGAAAATAAACTAAATATTATTGTAAACAAACAACATTAGCTTTGAAGTTTGGAATCGGCCAATGAATTCATCGACGATTGATCGGCTCTTTTAATCCATGGAGCATGCCCATGTTCATCAACGGCTCGAAATTTCATTTTTCTTGTCGTTCTAACATGTAAGTTAATTTCTCATTTACCAAAATACCCCCACTTTTTTTTTTCTTTTTTCTTTTTAATATTATCCTAGTGGAATAGCTAACATCTTCGTACTAGTCTTCTTCTGCCCCCAATAGACAAGTCACCGAAAACTTTGCTGCAAATCTATAACACATCTTTGGTCATTTTCTATTCTCCTACTCACTTTTCTTTGTTAGTATTGTTTTTGCAAACCCGGATAGAAATAATTACATTAAAAGTATATTTTTAGGATCTCGTTTTAGAATTTTTCCCCTTTTTTATAATATTGTTTAAATGTCCATTTAAAAAAAAAAAAAACAACAACAACATCTTATAGTACCTATTTTGCCCTTTTCCTTTGTTTAACATTATTTTCCCTTTATTATGATTCATACCTATTTTTCCTTATTTATTTATCATTGTTATATTTTTATCTTAATAATTAGTTCTTTATAACAGTGATTGCTTATTAGTATGATATTTTGACAATCAAATATTTTGGATGTAATTCTTATGGTATGAAATGATTTATTAACAATTTAAAAAGAAAATAAAATGTTATCTGTCACCGATAAATTTAACTCCATTTGAGTGTATATGCAACAATGATATTATTATTAAAAAAAATACTGTGACATAAGTGTTTTACATAAAGTATAATAGCTTACTAACTGAAAGATAGGCATTCGATGGAATGCACCTTTTTTTTTCCCTTCTCATAATTAGTTGTTAAATATGCACGGATGCAGAGTTTGAAAGAAGTTCTAACCATAGATCAATCTTCTTAAAAAGCACATCTAATTTTTCTCAACAAATCAAAGTCAAAGCAGGACTTGCATTAAAAAATAATAATAATAAAGGAAAAAAAAAAAAAAAGAGTCAGTCGACAGTCCAAGGACAACAGCCAACAAGCTCATACAGCTACAACTGAGAACCAGAGGAAACAGAGCAGCCAATTTGAACAAACAAACACAAAAAACAACAAACCTAAAATCAACAAAATTGGCTACGCCTAAGAGATCATTATCTTAAGATAATCAATCAGAGAATGGAAAATTTAATCAGCATGCATCGTAATAACGAAAATATTCAATTTGAGAGATCGTCAATCATCACAGCAAAATCAATCGGAAAAACTGTGATTAGAAACAGAAAATTCCACTGAAATTTTTTTCTTCTCCTTATTGTACCTAACCACCAATCACTCTTAATCGATCTTGTTTCCTCGGATCTGCAATGACGAGGCCAGAGAGGCGAATATGCTCAATCTGTCATGGTGGAGTCAGATCTGAGGCCAGAGATGCGAACGTGCTCAATCTGTCATGGTGGAGTCAAATCTGGTCACTTTGATGCCCGCGGCCTCCGACGGCGAGTATCTGGCTGCTGCAGCCAGCAAGAAGGAGACTAACAGATCAAGCTCTCCAATGGCGGCCAAAGAACAGGCAAGAAAAATGTTTGAGTTTTGTTATCGGCAAGAGATCGCAGCAACGGAGATTGCGATGTGGAGGTCGGCCCGAGAAGGAGGTGAAAAAGGCTGTTGCTCACGACGAAGAAGATCGGAGCTCAATGCGATAGAAACTGGCGACCACGAAGAAGATTGGACACCGGACGGCAGTAGGGAGGGAGATGGAGCCGTCGAAGGAGGAGGAAACAGTGCCATGCCGGTGGGATTGCTGTTCGCCTCTGAAGAGGATGACATGTGCGAGAAGAGAACCCAGAACACAGAGAGGAGAGAGAGAGAGAGAGAGAGCGATGAGAGAGAAAGAGAGAGGAGAGAGAGAGAGAGCGATGAGAGAGAAAGAGAGAGAAGAGAGAGTCCTGCGATTGTGATAAAGAAAGAGTTACAGAGAGAGAAAGAGAACTGAAGAGAGAAAAAAAAATGGAAACGAAAAAAGTGCATGTGAAAACACAGATATTTGCATGGGGACAAAATGGGAAATTCAAATTGAAAAATAGAGGAAAATAAATACAAAAAAATATAAAATGATAAAATTATTAGTTTTTATGTTAGAATGGGCAAAATTAAAAGGAAGTGTCATGGTTATTTTTCTATTTTTCTCTAATGGTATTCTTTTATCTCCTTGCATAGACTTGGACCGCTGACTTGATAGTCATAAATTATGAACTTGTATAACTTTTCATGTGAATGTCTTTGAAATCCATGTTGTGCACTTTCCTAACTTTGACTCATGCATTGTAAACACACAACGTTAGCTTTGAAGTATGGAGTCGGCCAATGAACCCATGGAGCCCGCCCATGTTCATCAACGGCTCGAAAATTCAACTTTTTGTTGTCGTTTTAACATGTTATTTAATTTTTCATTTACCAGAATGGCCCAACTTTTATTTCTTTTTATTATTATTTTCCTAATGGAATAGCCAACATATTCGCAACAAGGAAAAATATCAATTCTTCTAATTAATGTAGTCAAGTAAACCACGTGACTTAAACGAAGACACTTCCAAATCATATATTAAACCATAATGGACCACCTAATATATGAAGCTGGAAAAATGGAGCATGTTGAATGAATCAAAGTCATCATTACTTGACTAAATCTGATTTTGAGATCTCCTCATTTATTTATGTGGACCTTTTTGTGAGTGGTGACTCTTCAAACACAATGCAAAATGAAATTTAAAGAGAGAAGAATATTCTAAGACCTTGCTGTAAGACGACTTAGACAACGATATCCCAAGCTCTTAATGTAAGAAGACTTAAGAACCTTTTTGACAAAACTTTTACTTTTATTTTAGTTACTAGAAAAAGAGAAGTAAAAACTATGATTTTTCTGTATGAATTTGGAGCTAAAAAGATTATGATGTCTAAATACATTTTAGAGTTTTCTTGTAAGTAAATAAAATATTAAAATGATTACAACAAATTTTACTATTAACGCTAGTTAAATTTCACGTAAAAATAATAGTTACATAAACATATAAATTTAGCGATTGGGGTCGTAGTTTGAGGACCAAAATTGAATATGAATTGTAGTTTATTAAAGTATATCAAGGGAACATATTTTACTCTAAAAAAGTCAATATTTTTTTTAGTGCAACATTAGAATATATCATTAAGGGTTGGTCTTATATCAAGGTTGGTATTAGTCAATATAAATTACATCAGGATTGGTCTTATATCCAGTACCAGATAGTATTCAGTAATGTGAACTTCAATTATTATGAATATGATCTTTAGTTACTAGAAATGTGAATTCATACAGAAGAAAATTTAAAATAAGGGTAATTCACATTCATTTTAGCTATATTTCCTTTTACGTGAATTCTTAATAATTGAAATTTATATTCATAATAACTGAAAGTTACATTACCAAACATCATATGATATCAGATATAAGACTTGATGTATCATTAATCCCAACCGTTGCAAAATTAACATGAAACAAAAATTTGGTCTACCATACAACATAGTCAAATAACAAAAACTTCACTAGCAAAAATAGCAAAACAAAATTAAAAACAAACAAAAACAAAAACAAGAACTTGCCTTTTTAGAACATCAAAATTTAAAATTAAAAAAAAAATGCAAACGGTAGTCCCTCAGTCAAACTTTTGAGTTTCCTTGAACGTAACTGCCCTTCTTGCCCTCAATGAATAGGAGCTGTCCATTTCTTGATAAAAATAAGTTATGCATATAGACTATTTACCTTTTGTTTGGATGACATATTCAATTTTCAAAATTAAATATATATATATATATATTTGCAAAAGACTGCTTTTTCTCAACTTTTTTTTAATTATTTTTATTTATCATTCTCTCATTTGAAAAAGGAAAACTATTTTATTTTCAAACTTACTTTATATGATACCCTTTTTGAAAAAGAAAATGAATCTTTTTTGAAATATTTTCATAATATAGTATTCTCAATGTAATAACCAAATTTTCACGACCTTACGTTGTTTTGTAAAGAAACTTATGCGATGTTTAGAATATATTCATGAAAATCCGATATGGGTTTTTTTATTTGAAAATTTTAAGTTCTCATGATCCTATGAGACTTAAAAATGATTGCTTTAACAGGTACGTATCATTTTGGGTTAGAATAGTAGAAAATTTCACGTTTGCATGGTCTTGCATGGTGGTCAAAGTTTAACCTAAAAAGTCAAGGTCGACCCAAAAAGTCAAGGGTTGACCAGAAAAGTCAACCATACGATGATACTGATTTATGGTCAAACAGTATGGAAAATATACTGCGAAAAACCATTTTTCGGACAAGATGTTAAGATTAAGATTTAAAATCACCCTAGAAAAATCAAGCACATAATTAGGGTATATTGGGCCAAAGGACTTCAAATTATAAGAAAAATTTTATACAGTCAAATTTTACACAGATAAATTTTAGACTGCAGTTTAATGATAAAATACTGTTATTAATAGTTAACAGTATTAAGAATATCTGTGTTAACTTGAATTTGGACTGCTTAGCAAGAATTAAGGCCAAACAAGCCCTAATGGTGATTACCTCACCAACTTTTTGATTAATGACATCATTATGGTATAAAAAAAAAATAAAGGGAAATTTTGGATAATATTGGAGTATTCTAGAGCATGATGTGGCCGGTCACCTTGGGGCCAAAGTAGAATTAGTTTTTCTTCATGGAATTATTTGAAAAAGGTGAACAAAAGTTATTTACAAATTGACCCCAAAACTCACCTATAAATAGGCCTAAGGGGGGGCGGTTTTTGGCTGGAAAAATCAGAGAAAAACAGCCAAGCTCTTGTCAAATTTTTCCACAAAAAAATCTGGAAATCAGAGGAGAGAAAGGAGTGAGAGAAATCAGAAATTTTCTTGGGGATCTTGATCATAAGGGTCCGGATTTGAGCTAGGGATAAACCAAGAAAAATTTAGAAATTTTTTAGGGCCTTTGAGGTGAGTGGCCGAGTGAGTGAGGGAAGAAGAGAAACTGAAAATTTTGAGGCCAAATCTTGGTGGAGTGCTCGGCTTGGAGTGGATCTACCAAGGAGATCAAACCGAAAAATTTTGGGTGCCATTTTGGGTGGTGTAGCCGTGAGCTAAGGAGGACTAGGGGGAGGAAGAGATTTTGTGACCAAACTTGACTTTGGTCTAAGGTAAAAATCTAGAGCCCTAACTCTCTTATTTGAGTTCAAATTTAAAGATAGAAGGTAGTTCAATTTGGTTGTAAGGACATAAGTCCATTTCCTTTTTTGTGCCCTAAGTTTATGGTATGTGCTCGATTTGTAGATCTAAGGGTGTATGGGTTAAATTCTTGCATTGTTATGCTTGTTTGTGATTGATTTTCATGCTTGATGCTTAGGGTTGTGTGTCCCCTAATTTGGTCCAAAAATCTGCCCTAGGGCAGTGCTTGAAGTATGCTAATTTAAGGAGCAAAGTTGATGCTTGTATGTAAAGTATGCAAGAAGTTAGGGATTATGAATTTGGTTTGCATGGTTTCAATTGGACGATTTAAGGGTTCATGCGGGACGTTAGAAACGCTGTGTGTTTGCCATATAGACTCCCGAAGTGATCGGTCGAGATAGATTTCACGAAATAGGATGTAAAACGGACTTAACAACCAAAACTGCCAATTCGGATTCAAAACTGGTCAGTTTCGGGAAAGTAAAAATTAGAGGCATTTAGAGGACGAATTGGGTAAATTGTAAAACACGAAAGTTTCTCGGAACGATTTTTCCTAGAAGACTAGGCGAGCAGATTTTAAAAATGAGGCTCCAATGGCCTTCGTTTTTACAAAAATCCGTGGCGGGTTTGCCCAGACCCAAGTTACAGGATCAGCCTGTTTCAAACGAAAACTGACGCAAATACAGGCAGAACTGGATTTTTTGTAAAACATGAAAGTTTTAGTATTTTTCGAGAGCTACAACTTTCATGAAGACAAGTTTTTCAAATTCCAAATGGATTTTTAAACTGGTATTGTTTTATGAAGAGTGTGCAGGGAACCGAAAATTCATGCACATAAGTTTTACAAACAGTTTCAAAAAGAGAAAGAAAACTGTATTTTTACTTAAAACTGTTCCAAAAGCAGTTCTCAATCTTAAACGACCTTTATAAAGATTTGTTTTAAAGATTGGAATTTTTACCAAAAATAATGAAGGGATTTAAAGTTAAATCTCTCAAAATGGCTTAAGGATAAGAAAATAGAGTTTTTAAGATAAAAATTGTAATCAAGCCGATTACGGACGGTAATCAAGGATAATACCTGAGTTACCGGGCCTAGTCCCAAAGCTTAAGGTTTTAAAGAAACCCGGCATTTTTGTCAAAGAATTAGCCCAAGGGTTTATCCAAAATAATCTTTTAAATATAAATCCTCCCAAACAGAAGGATTTATATTTGTGACCAAACCAGATATCAAGTGTAGGGGACATACAACTAGAAATTAGTAAGCATGTTGGTTAGGACACCAACACTGCACAATGAGAATTGAACTCTCACCTATGTCCCTATTCAAGCAGGAAAGGGCCTGCAGCTGTGCCAGTAAGAGAACAGTAATAAAGAGGGACATAGTAAGAGAGGTAAGTACAACTCCGCCTACAGCATAGGCTTTTTAAGTGTAACATGATACAATGTATGTTATGTGCTATGATTTAAATTATCAAGTAGATGGCATGACTAAGATATGATTACCTGTTATACTCATGTGACATCATGAAGCATGTTCACAATTAATAAGAACAAGGTCAAGATGACAAATAAGTGTAATGGCGAGCGAGCTTGCTTGTGACGTACCAACCCGTCCAAGGTCGGGTAGGACTGTGGATCGAGTTGGAATTGGTTTGGCCGCCCCAACCGCTTCATAGTTGCGCGCCCGGTACGATCACCCATGATAAGGGGCCCATAAACAATTACGCATAATAAAGCATAATTGGATCATGCATAATTAGAATATGTTATGATTTACTATGTTAAGTTTATAATTATTTATGTCGCGGAAAATAAAGTTGTACTTGCTGAGCGAAAGCTCACAACTTACGTCTATGCTGTAGGTAAACAACCTACTGGCGAATTTTGATACAAGATGATGGAGTTGGCGGGGCAACTGTGAAAGAAGGGATAAGCCGCTATGTCTTCCGCAGAATTTTATGTTTAATATTTATATTATTCCAAACAGTACTTCAGTAGTAGAAAAAAAAAAAAATTTCACTACTTTTGTTAAATAAATAAGTATGTTAAGCATGTATGTATGTACGGTAACGGTCCGTGCTAGGCGGGTCGTTACAGAGTTGGTATCAGAGCGGTTCCCTGCTACCTGATTTCACAGTTCGCCAGCCATCGCCACTATCATTGTAAGTTAAAATTAGTTTATGTATAAATATTTATTATGTGATTGTGGTATGTAGATTCGTCGATATGGATCCGGATCTCGTAGATGCGGACTGAGATGCAGCGACATCCTTTTACGAGGCACGTCCATTATTATTTGACGCTACGAGACGGACGATGCCCTTAGGAGCATGGTTGTATGACATGGAGCTCATCTTTCGTACTAGCCATATCCCGGATCGTGTGCAGGTCTCGTTGGGTAGTCGATGTTTGAGTGGCGACGCCCGTCTTTGGTGGATATCAGTAGGAGAGCCACAGCTACCCAGCCGGACCTGGGCACATTTCCGTGCACTGATGATTGGACGGTTTTGACCGATACTGGATTACAGGCCAGGAGCACCTCAGCGTGATCCCGACATTTATAGGGACATGTATGAGACGCGATACCACAGTCACGCGCTTGAGTGGCGCGCATACCTTCTCGAGACCATGGCTCATTACTGCGCGAGATTTCAGGAGGCCATGTTGCCCTACGTTCCACAGGACATAGACCACCCCGTGATGGAGGCATTGACCGTTTTGCGAAACGGCTTACCTGGTCGTATTCGCCAGCATGTCCCTTTTCCTACACCCAGGATGTCTGTGGGACACCTGATTGAGGATATTTTAGAGGCTGAGGTACACGCGGACGCGGAGCAGGCGGAGGCAGCTGAGGGTGATCATCAGGCACCCGTAGATGACGCTGGCATAGGGGAGCCATTGCACGAGGTAGGACCAGCACCCCCAGAGGAGCCGATCCCTGCAGTGCCAGAGCAGGAGGTGCCAGCCCATGAGGCCGAGGGGCAGGGGGATGCTGAGGGTGACCCAGATGCAGTGGACCCGGAGGAGGACGATATTATGATTATACCCCATGATCCACCAGCAGACCCTCCTGTCGTGGACATCTCCAGTGACGAGGATGATGACGACGAGGATATACCAGCAGATCCTATTGTCATCGATATATCCAGTGAGGAGGAGGATGACGACGAGGAGATGGAGCCGGTACCCGAGCCAGAGCAGGCAGGATGGTTAGAGGGTCAGGAGGATTTTGTTGATAACCCAGGGGAGATCATTTTCGACGACGGAGATTGGGAGACTGACTCCGACGGAGCCGCTTAGATGTCGATGGAGATCATCATTCTGGCCGATCATGTATATTTATTTTGACCTTAGGACTGATATGTACTCGCTTATTTTTTGGGATAGTAGGCTTGTACTGATGTATGATGGAAAGTGGTAGCCACTTCCATCGCCATTTTTGACTATGTATGATGGTGAAGTGTAGACACTCCCATTACCATTTTTGTTCATGTACAAAAAAATGCTATGAAACAGATATGTATTTACCAGAATGATGTAACAATCTTGTATATATTATTTTGGCAAATATAATGTACTTTCTGTAAATATCCAAGAAACAGATCAAGTACCATGTTACGAAAATCATGTTATGATACAATATGTTACGATTATGTAAACCATGATATGATGAGAATGATTATGTTATGATTCAATGTATTACGATATAATGTATGATGAAAGAAAAGATATTACTAGTTCGATAATATCTTCTCTTATGGTTTAATAGGAAATAAAAGATGGTACGACCTCGCAGAACAATGCCTGTGAACCAGAATCCACCTGCACCGGATCTAGCAACTGTTGTAGCAAATTTGCAACGACAGTTACTTGAGCAGCAACAGGAGACCAATAGACTCCGGGAGCAGTTAGCTCAAATTAATCAGAGACCTCAGGCTAATGAGGTTCCCCCACAGAATGTCAGAGTACCTCCAGTAGTACCTCCGGTACCTGATGTTCAACCAGAGGTTCAGCCAGAGGTTCCAGTAGCACCAGTAGGAGTACAAGCGAACCTACCTCCAGTACGGGAAGATTTACTCTACGAGAGATTTAGGCGGATGAAAGCGCCGGAATTTGAGGGACCAACAGATCCGATTGCCGCTGACAATTGGTTGATTGACATCCAAGTTATTTTGGATTTCATGCGGCTGACAGAGCAAGAAAAAGTCCTTTGTGCTTCCTTCGCTCTCAAGAAAGACGCTAGACACTGGTGGATGACCGTCCAGATGCGTCGCGATGTTACGACCATGAGTTGGCAAGATTTCGTGTCGGAGTTCCGAACTATGTACTTTAACAGAGAAATCCTGGCAGCCCAGCAGGATGAATTTACCAGTTTGAGGCAGGGAACGATGACGGTAATGGAGGCTATTAATAAGTTTGAGCAGTTAGCCCGATTGTGCCCAGAATTAGTGCCAGGTGAGACCGAAAAAGTTAGATTGATGATGAAGATGTTTCGGTCAGATATCGCTAAGCAAGTCAGTGCTGGTGATAGTCCACCTACTCGGGTATCCGATTGTATAAGCCGAGCCATAAGAGCAGAATATTGGATTAACCGAGACAAGGAAGAACGAGCTAAGTTCTTTAAGGCAAAGAAGGAAGAAAAGGCCATGGGGAAGCAGACGCAACCCCGTCAGAATCCCGAAATGAACCAAAAAGGCCAGCCCCGAAATTTTGCTCAAGGTTCTAAACAGTTTGGGAAGAATAAACGAAATGAGAACTCTACTGGCCAGGGTCAGCAAAGAAACTATCCTCAGAAAAAGGTTGCTCGTGGAAATGAGGGCAATAGCAATAGCTACCCGGTGTGTGCCAAGTGCGGGAGAAAACATCCGGGAGTATGCCGAATGGGATCAAATGCTTGTTATCTCTGTGGCAAGGAGGGTCATTTTGCAAAGAACTGCACTTTGAACACCCAAGGCCAGAATCCTTCATACCCAAGCCGGAACCCCAACAGCCAGTTACATGCAGTCCAGGCAAAGCTCGAAGGACCCTCAATCGCTCAAGGCAGATTAGAGGCTCCTGAACCGCAAGCCAGAATCTACGCCTATACCAAGGGAGATGCAGAAGCCGGGACTTCGCATGTGGTGACAGGTCAGATTTCTATTGCCACCTATGATGCAATTGTCCTATTTGATTCTGGTGTTCATATCATTGGAATTTGCTCAAAAGATAGGAAGGGGTGTGGATAGTTTAGAACAACCATTCAAAACCTCTCTGCCATCCGGAGAATTTTTGTGGTCCAATTTCTGGATACGAAACACATCCGTAGGAATTTGTGGCAGAGAATTATATGTAGATCTCATTGCAATCAAGCTTCAGGATTTCGATGTGATCTTAGGAATGGACTTTTTGAGTAAATACAACGCCAAGATTGACTGCCGCAAGAGGTGCGTGACGTTCAACCCTTACGGAGAAGTCGAGTTCAACTTCTATGGTCAGTCTCGGAGTCCAGCAACTCGATTTGTTTCAGCAATAAGGGCCTGGAAAATGTTAGCTAATGGTTGTCAAGGATATTTAGCTAACATGGTAGACAAGGACCAAGAAATGGAGCTGACACCGGAAGACGTTCCTGTTATAAAGGAATTTGTAGATATTTTTCCGAAGGATTTGCCAGGACTTCCGCCAGAAAGGGAAATTTCTTTTGAGATTGAGTTACTACCTGGAGCTGCCCCAATATCGAAAGCCCCCTATCGTATGGCGCCAGCTGAGCTGAGAGAACTTCAAGTACAGTTGCAGGAACTGCTTGACAAAGGATTCATCCGACAAAGTTACTCTCCATGGGGAGCACCCGTTTTATTCGTCAAAAAGAAGGATGGATCATTGAGAATGTGCATCGACTACCGTGAACTGAATAAGATTACGATCAAGAATAAGTATCCTCTTCCAAGGATTGACGATCTTTTTGATCAACTCCGAGGAGCGGTTGTGTTTTCAAAGGTCGATCTACGATCAGGGTACCATCAGCTCAGAATTCGGGAGGCAGATATCTCCAAGACAGCTTTTCGCACAAGATATGGACACTATGAGTTCTTGGTTATGCCCTTTGGATTAACTAACGCCCCAGCCGCCTTTATGGATCTTATGAATCGAGTATTCAAGGAATATTTGGATAAATTCGTCATTGTCTTCATTGACGACATTTTGATTTACTCAAGGTCCAAGGAGGAACACACGCAGCATCTTAGGATGGTAATGGAAACGTTGAGGAGAAATCAGCTTTACGCTAAGTTCACAAAATGTGAATTTTGGCTGGAGAAAGTTCATTTCTTGGGGCATGTTGTGTCAAAAGAGGGAATTTCTGTAGATCCTGCAAAAGTGGAAGCAGTCAGTTCATGGCCAGTACCCAAGAGTGTGACGGAAATAAGAAGTTTTCTTGGATTAGCCGGATACTACCGACGTTTTGTCGAAGGATTTTCCAAGATTGCTGCACCAATTACCGCTCTCACTCGAAAAGATAAAAAGTATGAATGGACTCAGAAGTGTGAAGAGAATTTCCAAGAGCTCAAGAAAAAGCTGACAAGTGCGCCCGTGTTAATAATCCCGGATGTAGAAGCGGGAAATTTCGTAATTTACAGTGATGCTTCCAAGAATGGATTAGGAGCTGTTCTGATGCAAAATGGGAAAGTAGTAGCCTACGCATCAAGACAATTGAAGAATCATGAACGGAATTATCCTACGCATGATCTAGAGCTAGCAGCGGTAGTTTTCGCACTTAAGATCTGGAGACACTATTTGTATGGAAACAAATGCGAAATCTACACTGATCACCAGAGTCTCAAGTATATTTTTACTCAGAAGGAGCTCAACATGAGACAGCGTAGATGGCTGGAACTTGTAAAGGACTACGATTGCGAGATCCTTTATCACCCTGGGAAGGCAAACAGGGTAGCAGATGCTTTAAGTAGAAAATCCTCGGGCATGCTAATGTCTATTGAAGCGTTCCCTAAGCCACTACAAAAAGAGATTTCTGAGTTCAACCTGGAAATGATCACGGGGAAATTATCTTCTCTGACTCTTCAGTCCGATCTATTGGAATCCATCAAGGCGCATCAAGGAAAAGATCCGTTCTTGTTAAAGGCACAACTTTTTGGCGGTAAGAACAAGGAGTTCAAAACCTCTGCCGATGGCACTATTTACTTCAAGGAAAGGATCTGTGTTCCCGACTTTGAATTTTTTAAGGATCAGATCCTGTCAGAGGCTCATAAGACGCCATACTCGGTACATCCAGGAGCTTCCAAAATGTACAAGGACCTCCGGGAGAACTTTTGGTGGCCAAAAATGAAGAATGAAGTAGCAGAATACGTGTCAAAATGCCTAACTTGCCAGAAAGTTAAGGCTGAACACCGACATCCTGGAGGAGAATTGCAGAAAATAGAGTTCCCTGAATGGAAATGGGAGCAAATTACTATGGATTTTGTAGTAGGATTACCCAGGACGACAAGTGGAAATGACACAATTTGGGTTGTGGTGGATAGATTGACCAAATCAGCCCATTTCATTGCTATCAAAGCCACATTCTCAGTGGAAAAGTTGGCTGAAGTCTACGTATCTCAGATTGTTAAGCAGCATGGAGTGCCAAAATCAATCATTTCAGACCGTGATGGACGTTTCACCTCTCGATTTTGGACCAGTGTTCATAATGCCATGGGATCAAGACTGAAGTTTAGCATAGCTTTTCACCCCCAAACTGACGGCCAGTCGGAGCGAACTATCCAAACACTGGAAGATATGCTGAGATCATGTGTTCTGGATTTCAAAGGAAACTGGGATCAGAAGCTGCCATTGATCGAATTTTCTTACAACAACAGTTATCACGCTTCAATTAGTATGGCACCATTTGAAGCCCTATATGGAAGGAAATGTCGATCTCCCATCCACTGGCAAGAGGTTGGACAGAAGCAGCTACAAACAACAGACTTCATTAAGAAGACCTCTGAAGATATCAAGAAGATTAAGCAGAGGCTCGACGTAGCTTTTAGCAGATAGAAAAGTTATGCCGATAAACGTAGAAGACCATTGGAGTTCCAAGTTGGAGAGGCCGTGTTCATTAAGATTGCTCCTATGAAAGGGGTAATGAGATTTGGCAAAAAGGGGAAGCTCAGTCCGAGATATACAGGACCGTTTGAAATCCTTGAAAGGATTGGGAAAGTAGCTTACAGGCTTGCTTTGCGACCAGAATTAGCTGCAATACACGATGTTTTTCATGTTTCCATGTTAAAGAAGTATGTACCAGATCCGTCGCATGTGCTTAGTCAAGAACCGGTGGAAGTTCAAACGGATTTGACATACGAAGAAAAGCCAGTTCGAATTCTGGATCGAGACGAGAAGGTCCTAAGAAACAAAACCATTTCCCTGGTTAAAGTTTTATGGCGCAACCACAAGGTTGAAGAAGCAACCTGGGAATTGGAAGATGAAATGAGAAAGAACTACCCCGGTTTATTCTAATTTTCGAGGACGAAAATTTTTAAGGGGGGAAGATTGTAATAACCAAATTTTCACGACCTTACGTTGTTTTGTAAAGAAACTTATGCGATGTTTAGAATATATTCATGAAAATCCGAGATGGGTTTTTTTATTTGAAAATTTTAAGTTCTCATGATCCTATGAGACTTAAAAATGATTGCTTTAACAAGTACGTATCATTTTGGGTTAGAATAGTAGAAAATTTCACGTTTGCATGGTCTTGCATGGTGGTCAAAGTTTGACCTAAAAAGTCAAGGTCGACCCAAAAAGTCAAGGGTTGACCAGAAAAGTCAACCATACGATGATACTGATTTATGGTCAAACAGTATGGAAAATATATTGCGAAAAACCATTTTTCGGACAAGATGTTAAGATTAAGATTTAAAATCACCCTAGAAAAATCAAGCACATAAATTAGGGTATATTGGGCCAAAGGACTTCAAATTATAAGAAAAATTTTATACAGTCAAATTTTACACAGATAAATTTTAGACTGCAGTTTAATGATAAAATACTGTTATTAATAGTTAACAGTATTAAGAATATCTGTGTTAACTTGAATTTGGACTGCTTAGCAAGAATTAAGGCCAAACAAGCCCTAATGGTGATTACCTCACCAACTTTTTGATTAATGACATCATTATGGTATAAAAAAAAAATAAAGGGAAATTTTGGATAATATTGGAGTATTCTAGAGCATGATGTGGCCGGTCACCTTGGGGCCAAAGTAGAATTAGTTTTTCTTCATGGAATTATTTGAAAAAGGTGAACAAAAGTTATTTACAAATTGACCCCAAAACTCACCTATAAATAGGCCTAAGGGGGGGCGGTTTTTGGCTGGAAAAATCAGAGAAAAACAGCCAAGCTCTTGTCAAATTTTTCCACAAAAAATCTGGAAATCAGAGGAGAGAAAGGAGTGAGAGAAATCAGAAATTTTCTTGGGGATCTTGATCATAAGGGTCCGGATTTGAGCTAGGGATAAACCAAGAAAATTTAGAAATTTTTTAGGGCCTTTGAGGTGAGTGGCCGAGTGAGTGAGGGAAGAAGAGAAACTGAAAATTTTGAGGCCAAATCTTGGTGGAGTGCTCGGCTTGGAGTGGATCTACCAAGGAGATCAAACCGAAAAATTTTGGGTGCCATTTTGGGTGGTGTAGCCGTGAGCTAAGGAGGACTAGGGGGAGGAAGAGATTTTGTGACCAAACTTGACTTTGGTCAAAGGTAAAAATCTAGAGCCCTAACTCTCTTATTTGAGTTCAAATTTAAAGATAGAAGGTAGTTCAATTTGGTTGTAAGGACATAAGTCCATTTCCTTTTTTGTGCCCTAAGTTTATGATATGTGCTCGATTTGTAGATCTAAGGGTGTATGGGTTAAATTCTTGCATTGTTATGCTTGTTTGTGATTGATTTTCATGCTTGATGCTTAGGGTTGTGTGTCCCCTAATTTGGTCCAAAAATCTGCCCTAGGGCAGTGCTTGAAGTATGCTAATTTAAGGAGCAAAGTTGATGCTTGTATGTAAAGTATGCAAGAAGTTAGGGATTATGAATTTGGTTTGCATGGTTTCAATTGGACGATTTAAGGGTTCATGCGGGACGTTAGAAACGCTGTGTGTTTGCCATATAGACTCCCGAAGTGATCGGTCGAGATAGATTTCACGAAATAGGACATAAAACGGACTTAACAACCAAAACTGCCAATTCGGATTCAAAACTGGTCAGTTTCGGGAAAGTAAAAATTAGAGGCATTTAGAGGACGAATTGGGTAAATTGTAAAACATGAAAGTTTCTCGGAACGATTTTTCCTAGAAGACCACGCGAGCAGATTTTAAAAATGAGGCTCCAATGGCCTTCGTTTTTACAAAAATCCGTGGCGGATTTGCCCAGACCCAAGTTACAGGATCAGCCTGTTTCAAACGAAAACTGACGCAAATACAAGCAGAACTGGATTTTTCGTAAAACATGAAAGTTTTAGTATTTTCCGAGAGCTACAACTTTCATGAAGACAAGTTTTTCAAATTCCAAATGGATTTTTAAACTGGTATTGTTTTATGAAGAGTGTGCAGGGAACCGAAAATTCCTGCACATAAGTTTTACAAACAGTTTCAAAAAGAGAAAGAAAACTGTATTTTTACTTAAAACTGTTCCAAAAGCAGTTCTCAATCTTAAACGACCTTTATAAAGATTTGTTTTAAAGATTGGAATTTTTACCAAAAATAATGAAGGGATTTAAAGTTAAATCTCTCAAAATGGCTTAAGGATAAGAAAATAGAGTTTTTAAGATAAAAATTGTAATCAAGCCGATTACGGACGGTAATCAAGGATAATACCTGAGTTACCGGGCCTAGTCCCAAAGCTTAAGGTTTTAAAGAAACCCGGCATTTTTGTCAAAGAATTAGCCCAAGGGTTTATCCAAAATAATCTTTTTAAATATAAATCCTCCCAAACAGAAGGATTTATATTTGTGACCAAACCAGATATCAAGTGTAGGGGACATACAACTAGAAATTAGTAAGCATGTTGGTTAGGACACCAACACTGCACAATGAGAATTGAACTCTCACCTATGTCCCTATTCAAGCAGGAAAGGGCCTGCAGCTGTGCCAGTAAGAGAACAGTAATAAAGAGGGACATAGTAAGAGAGGTAAGTACAACTCCGCCTACAGCATAGGCTTTTTAAGTGTAACATGATACAATGTATGTTATGTGCTATGATTTAAATTATCAAGTAGATGGCATGACTAAGATATGATTACCTGTTATACTCATGTGACATCATGAAGCATGTTCACAATTAATAAGAACAAGGTCAAGATGACAAATAAGTGTAATGGCGAGCGAGCTTGCCTGTGACGTACCGACCCGTCCAAGGTCGGGTAGGACTGTGGATTGAGTTGGAATTGGTTTGGCCGCCCCAACCGCTTCATAGTTGCGCGCCCGGTACGATCACCCATGATAAGGGGCCCATAAACAATTACGCATAATAAAGCATAATTGGATCATGCATAATTAGAATATGTTATGATTTACTATGTTAAGTTTATAATTATTTATGTTGCGGAAAATAAAGTTGTACTTGCTGAGCGAAAGCTCACAACTTACGTCTATGCTGTAGGTAAACAACCTACTGGCGAATTTTGATACAAGATGATGGAGTTGGCGGGGCAACTGTGAAAGAAGGGATAAGCCGCTATGTCTTCCGCAGAATTTATGTTTAATATTTATATTATTCCAAACAGTACTTCAGTAGTAGGAAAAAAAAAAATTTCACTACTTTTGTTAAATAAATAAGTATGTTAAGCATGTATATATGTACGGTAACGGTCCGTGCTAGGCGGGTCGTTACAGTCAACATCATTTATTCTCATTTCAAACAAATTTTTTATTTTCAAAAGGAAAATTTTTGAACATTTTCTTCTAAAAATTAATGTACCCATGATCCAAACGGAGATGCTCAGGACTAGTCCCTCAGAAACGAACTGGGGGACTGTAGAAGAACTCCCTTTTTTTTTTTTTTTTCCCCGTAATGTTCAGCTGTAAGTTTCTGGACAATGATGAACACAAAGTAGTGGTGTGTTTTGGGCCAACAAACTACTTAACATATTCATGCAAAAAAGCAATAGCTGCCACAACGTTTCCTCCAAAAGCTCATCTTTCAGTTCCGGTTTTTTCTGGACTCTTGTCGGTATGATAATCCTTGTCACTAATTAAACACCTGCACAGAATAGAGATTGAAACCAACAAATTTACATTATTAGAGCCAACAACGAGAAGCTAGGCGTACATAAATATCTAAAACACGAGCCTCTTCTGTTTACACTAACAAGGAATCAGAGTCAATGACTTCAACAGTTGGGTAGAATTTCGAGTCACGTAAAGAGAACTTGACATGAGTTGGATCCAGTTTCTAGGCCATTTTATTCTCGTTTCACGATATTTTTCAACAAGATTATTGACGTTTTCATTTTTGTTGCATGTATAAAACTGATCTGTAGTGATTTTCTTTTTCACTGCAAGCATTAGAAGAAGAAAATGCTTTGATTGTTTATGGCCATACAAGAAGTAAAAATTTATTGTCTTCATCATGCGGTTCCTATATTGTGTTACTTTGTCTAATTTCAAAGATTTTAGTGTTGAATCTAGTGTACCGTGATTTTTTACATAAATGAAGCTTTAAATTGGACCTCTGTAAAAAGACTTTGAATATTAGGATTGTGATAACCAATTTCAATCTAACCCAACCCAGACAATACGTTTTGTAAAGACACAAATTGTGATAATAATAAATGATTGATAAGAACAGTAAACAAGAATATGGGTCAACGATTTTTATATCTTGTGGAACAGGTATAATGAAATAGATATTACACCAAAATTGACAAGCCACAACAGGACTTGCCATGAAGTCTAGTTCTGCTGTTATAAGTCATGAATTGATGGGATATGGAACCACTTTAATTTAACTTAATCAAGAAGATACGTTATGGATGAGAGTAGGTTTCATTATTGTGAATACACGCTTAGTCTCATTCCAAAGTGTCCTAATTTTTCCTCCATGATCAAAAAGAAGTTTTAATCCTTTGGTTATTCAAATTCGAGTTACGAGAATCTAAGATGAATTAGGCATCGATGTTATATCTTTCTATTTTATTCCCAATCTCTTGTTATATCCTTTTCATAAAGCCGTGTTAAACACAATATGATTAGAACGAAATGTCATAAATTTTGGAATCTTTCTTTGTCAAAATAGTAAATTGCTTGACAAGGAACATGGCCGAATTTTCCTCTATGCATTTATTGAAATTCTTTAGTGACATTCTCCATGAGTGAACCTGAAAATTGTGAATGAAATGAGTAGTCATTAAATGAAATATATATATATATATATATATATATATTAAACTGCCATTACAAGTCATTTTGTAATTCGTTTGCCCTGAACTCCATTCTATGAGCTAGGGAAGGGAATAAAAAAGATAATAAACAAGCAAGATCAGTCAATATTAAAATAAACTTTAGAAATCATCAACTTTCTACACATGTGTTAAAAATATATGGTTATGAATTTAATTTTCAACAGAAGAGTACATGAGCTCAAGTGAACCATTATGAGACAGAAAGTTGGTCAAGAAAACAGAGGACCCACAATTATAACCTCTTCTAATTGATTTGAAGATTCCTTATCAATCGGTTCAATCATCCGGACCACCTTGATCAGAACCTACAAGAAGAGGACTTTATTGTAATGCCGTGAGAAGACCTCTCTTTCTCTCTCTATTTTGATTTATTTGAGATTTTAAATTTTAAATACGATAATTTGAAAATCAAAATTGAGTGAAATTTGGCTTTTTTTAAAACAACTATATAAATGCAATAATTAAAAGAATTTAGACAAAAAATGCACCTCTAAACTGACATTATTCATTTGTGCTTCATATGAAAATTTGTGGTTTGTCATTTATTTACACTACAAAAATCTCTTCTATGTAACAAAAAAATTCATAAATAACGAAGATGATCAAAATTCTAATTTCTTTTCTTATAATAATAATAATTTTTTATTATTCTTGTCAAGTAAGTCCAACGAAACTAATATTGACTTATTTCAAATGCGGTTAAATCATGGACCACTTGATTTTTGACGTTTGGAAAAAAGTGAAGCATCTGTCTAATTTTGGTCATATCATGTCTATTTTAACAACAAAACATGACATTAGTTGTAGAATTCCACATACAAGACATAAAAATAACATTCATTAGTGAGCGATGAGAAAGATTTCTTTCTTTCTTTTCATTGGCTCATAGACTACTTGAAAACTGACATTTGGAAAATGTACACCAACTTGCATTGACAAGGAAAGGTCAGACGAAGAAGAAAATGTCCAATCCAATGAATAAGTAACACAACTAATGAGATTCATTCCTGTTATACACAAATGATCTGTCGTATCTACTTAGTGGGACCTACATAAGACAATCTGTGTATAAATACTGAGATACAATCAATATACTTTTCATATTGTGGAATCTATTTTTATTACAACTACTTATAAGCCTTCTAGCTTTTGTAGCAAGTTACTAATCCAAAGTGGACAGGCTTCTCATGTAGCTTTTGATCCATTTTTGCATCCAAGTTCGTATATAACAACATGGCTGAGGAAAAATGTTTGGATGGAGATGTTAAGACACTTGAGGTTGCTTCATTGAGCTGCCCAAAGGCGGTACCAGATCGAGAAAAAGATGAACAAGAGACTGACAACAACAAAGAAACGAGCAGGAGGAAGGAAGACACCACAAATAGTGCAGTGCCATTTTACAAGCTCTTCTCCTTTGCTGATTCCATTGATTACCTACTAATGCTTGTTGGCACAGTCAGCGCTGTTGGAAATGGGATCTCTATTCCGCTTATGACGGTTCTCTTTGGAACTCTAATTGATTCATTTGGACAATCTGGGAACACCAAAGACGTTCTTCCTAAAGTTTCCAAGGTTTTTCTTTTTCTTTTTTTTTTTTTCCTAACAACAGTGCTACTGGATACTATTAGATTTCTATTCTACTTCCAACACGAGAAGAAAATTTTCAACTTGCAAAAAATAGGGCACTCAAAAACTCTCTATATTTGCAATCTTCATCTGTCTTTCATTTATTGATATACTTTTCATCAAACAATTTCTATGTCAAGCAAGCCTCTTGTCTTGAACGTATCTCTATCTCTATTTCTAAAGTAAGATTTGCATTTGACAAGTGATGACTTGATTAATTGTATTATCAGGTATCTCTAGATTTCGTGTACTTGGCTCTGGGGTCAGCTACTGCTGCATGTTTACGTAAGTTCATCCAATCCATCCCCGTGGTGATGAAGCTAGAAAATTATTCAGTAGGGAGGCACCAATATGAAAAATTTAAGAAGTAATGATGACATATCTATAATTATTCTTACTAAATGGGGGTACAACTGAAGTTTTACAAAGTATATATATATCCCTTCAAAGCAATAATTAGCTTATGAGAAAAATTCTTTTTTTTTTTTCTTATTTCTTTTTTGCTATATGCCAGAGATGGTTTGCTGGATGGTCACAGGGGAAAGACAGTCGGCAAGAATAAGAAGTCTATACTTGAAAACATTATTGAGGCAAGATATTGGCTTCTTTGATATGGAGACTAACACCGGAGAAGTCATCGAGAGGATGTCAGGAGATACTGTGGTTATTCAAGAGGCAATGGGTGAGAAGGTATCACTTGTGCGACAAAAAACTCCTTCACTAAAGCTATATACAATTGTTCCAACCCAATCATGATACGATAAACTTTCTTTGATTTTGGTACTGCAGGTAGGGAAATTCATCCAATTAGTCATGACATTCATCGGAGCCTTTGTTATAGCATTCGTAAAGGGATGGCTTCTTACCCTTGTCATGCTGTCCTCAATCCCCGCTCTTATTATATCCGGCGCAGTCATGAGCATCACTATAGGAAAGCTGTCAAGCCGTGGACAAAGTGCCTATTCACTAGCTGCAGTTGTGGCGGAGCAAACAATAGGTTCAATCAGAACCGTACGTGTAATTGGCACAAAATCTCCTAAGCCTATCCTCTTTCCTACTTTGAACAATACTAGGGGTCTCAAGTATTACTATTTTCGGAATAAATGAACACGGGGTTAACTACCTTCTCAGGTTGCTTCATTCACGGGGGAGAAGCTAGCAGTAGAAAAGTACAACAAATCATTGGCAAAAGCATACAAGTCAGGGGTGCAAGAGGGCTTGGCAAGTGGTTTGGGAATGGGGGTTGTTCTGTTGATTGTGTTCTGCACTTATGGTTTGGCCATTTGGGTTGGTGCTAAATTGATTATTGAGAAAGGATATACTGGTGGAGATATCCTTAATATCATTTTTGCTGTCCTCACTGGCTCCATGTAAAAGTTGCTCTCTAATTCTACCTTCCCTATATAGTCTGCACTTTTCATCATTGTTCTGCTGAGTTATACTTGTTTATCCAATATTTTTAATTTAGAAAACTATGCAAATTTTAACAATTTAGAAGAGAATACGACTGAGAAGCTATTCAAATTTTAACAATTTAGAACATAATACCAGTATTTAAACTATGCCTTCCGAATATTATTAAAAGAAGGAAAAAAAAAAAGACAGAAAAATTAATGCATGATAATTGAGATAGTATTGTTCGTGTTTTTAACATTTTATTTGGTCAAGTTTTCAGGTCTCTTGGGCAGGCATCTCCATCCATGACAGCATTTGCAGCTGGGCAAGCTGCTGCCTTCAAGATGTTCAAGGCAATTAACCGGAAGCCACAAATCGATGCTTATGACGACTCGGGGAAGATATTAGAGGATATTCATGGAGACATAGAATTAAGGGATGTATATTTTAGTTACACTGCAAGGCCAGATGAACAAATTTTTAGTGGCTTTTCTCTTTTGATACCGAGTGGAACGACTGCCGCTTTGGTTGGACAGAGCGGAAGTGGAAAATCCACGGTGATCAGCTTGATTGAGAGATTCTATGACCCTCAGTCAGGTGAAGTCTTGATTGATGGAATTAATCTCAAAGAGTTCCAACTAAAATGGATAAGACAGAAAATAGGCCTTGTAAGCCAGGAACCAGTGTTGTTTACATGTAGCATTAAAGAGAATATCGCCTATGGGAAGGATGGTGCAACTGTTGAAGAGATAAGAGCAGCTGCTGAGCTTGCCAATGCTGCTAAATTTATAGATAAACTTCCCCAGGTCAGTGGTTTTTTACTTTTTCCTCGATATTTAAAGAAAAATCTCTATTAGAACAAAACACTCCCAATTTGGAGAAATGTTCAACGGTGCCACATAGGAACTTTCAAAGATTTTAGATGTTGAACATTTTTCTACGTGAACATAGGGAATGGACACGATGGTTGGCGAGCATGGAACTCAGCTATCCGGGGGACAAAAGCAAAGAGTAGCCATAGCTAGAGCAATTCTCAAAGATCCAAAAATTCTACTTCTAGATGAAGCCACAAGTGCTCTTGATGCAGAATCTGAGAGGATTGTGCAGGAGGCACTTAACAGAATCATGATCAGCCGAACAACCCTCATCGTAGCCCATCGCCTCAGCACAATAAGGAATGCCGATACAATTGCTGTTATACACCGAGGAAAAGTGGTTGAAAAAGGCAACATTTTTTCTATGGGAATTTGTATTATACGGATTCTCTATTAGTATTGCCTGTTTCCAAAGGTCTAATCATACTATATTATAACAAAAGAAAAGTGCGAATTTTAGCCGAACCTCCTGTAAGGAGCAATTAGCAATGATCAAAAGTTAATCGAAGAAGAGAAGTTTTACATAAGAAAATTATATTTTTAAAAAAAATTTAAAGGAAATGATATATATATATATATATGTATATATTGCATACTCTATGTTTAGCCTCTTTTTATCTTCTTTTGATACCTATTATTTTTCAACGGAGCAGGTCCACATTCTGAGCTAATTAAGAATCCTGAAGGAGCATATAGCCAACTGATAAGGTTACAACAAGTTCACCAAGCATCAGAACAATTGGGAGGCGCAAGTGATCAAGACAGACCAGGGCTAATAGTGAACTCTGGGAGGAATTCAAGTCAGAGGTCCTCTTCAATGCGGTCCATAAGCCGGGGATCATCTGGAAATGACATTAGTAGTCGCCATTCATTTTCAGTCTCGTTTGGCGTCCCCGCCACCATCAGCACCCTTGAAACGACGCCGGCAGAAGCCAATATTCTTGTAGCTTCAACACCAACACCACCACCACCACAAGTGCCTCAAGAAGTCTCACTTCGCCGCCTCGCACTTCTCAACAAACCCGAGACCCCTGTGCTACTTCTTGGCACTATAGCCGCGGCTGTGAGTGGAATGATATTTCCTGTTTTCGGATTACTTCTCTCAAGAATAGTCAAAACCTTCTTCGAGCCGCCAGATGTGCTAAGAAAAGATTCTGAATTTTGGGCATTAATATTTGTGGGTCTAGGCATGGTGTCTTTGTTGGCTAGCCCATCAAGCGGGTACTTCTTTACTGTGGCAGGGTGCAAGTTAATCAGGCGAATTCGGTCAATATGCTTTGAGAAAGTGGTTTACATGGAAGTAAGTTGGTTCGATGAAGGCGAGCACTCGAGTGGTGCAATTGGTGCAAGGCTTTCTGCCGATGCAGCCTTGGTAAGAGGCCTAGTTGGAGATGCTCTTGGCTTGCTGGTTCAGAATGTTGCGACTGCGGTCGCTGGCCTGATTATTGCTTTCAAGGCAAACTGGCAAATGGCTCTTATAGTCCTTGTTTTGCTACCTCTAATAGGATTAAGTGGATATGTTCAAGTGAAGTTCATGAAAGGATTCAGCTCTGACGCAAAGGTTCGTTACTTCATGTTGAAGAAATCTTAAAAAAAAAAGAAAAAGAAAAAAAAGGTCTTCTTAGTCTATCTAGTTTAATGGTCAAGTTAATGGATAACCATCTTAACTTGGGCATTGTTAAAGTTTGATATCTGCGGAGAGGAATAATACATTAAAAATTTGTTATATGGCACAGAAAATGTACGAGGAGGCAAGTAAGATAGCGAATGATGCAGTCGGGGGAATCAGGACAGTTGCGTCATTTTGTGCAGAAGAGAAGGTGATGGAATTGTACCAAAAGAAATGTGAAGGGCCTATTAAGGCAGGGATCAGGCAAGGACTAATTAGCGGCATAGGTTTTGGACTGTCATTGTTCTTGGTTTTCAATGTGTATGCATGCACTTTCTACGCCGGAGCCCAACTTGTGGCAGCTGGCAAGACAAGCTACACAGATGTTTTTCAGGTAATTTATGTACATGTGGAACCACACCCACCTGCGTGGCTTGCAAACCTCATGGAAGCTAAGCTAAATAGCAGCGCTCTGGTCCTTAAAAAATTAAAAGGCTTGAGTTTGTATGTGGTTTCGGACAGGTGTTCTTTGCACTGAGCATGGCAGCAATAGGAGTGTCACAGTCAGGGTCATTGACTACAGATATAAACAAGGCAAAGAATGCAGCTGCTTCTGTGTTTGCAATTCTCGACAGGAAATCAAAGATAGACTCCAGTGATGACTCCGGCACCGTGTTAGAAAGCCTGAAAGGTGATATTGAATTTCGACACGTGAGTTTCAACTACCCAACTAGACCCGATGTGCTAATCTTCCAAGATCTTTGCTTGGCTATCCACTCTGGCAAGGTATTTTATTTCTTTTTTTTTTTTTTTCAATTCTTGCAACACATTTTCCACCAATAGAAAAGCTGCATGTTTTAACCTTAGATTGATTTCAATCAAAGGCCTTTTTTTTCTTTTTTTCTTCATTTTTTTTTGTACTGTCGTTTGTTCTTTTATGTCGTTTCTGTAGAATACTGTCGTTTGTCACCTTGCTATCGTTTCTTCTACAATTCAATCTCAAATCCTTTTATTCTTCTTTTTTCCCGTTTGTATGTTTTTTTTTTTTTTTTGGGGTCAACTTCTCGTTTTTCATGTTTTGTTTCTTTTTAAATTTCGTATTGCATTGCATTCTTGTCTTCAATCTCGTCTTTTTCTTTTCTGTTATCATTTTTGTAACAGTGTCGTTTGAAAACCTATCGTCGTATGTAATGTACTTGACCTTTTTTAGTTGTCGTTTTTCTCATGTCATGTTGCAACTTGTTGTCGTTTTCTAACTAATCGCCGTTTCTCAAGTGATGTCGTTTACTAATATTCTTGTCGTTGTTTTACTTTATTGTCGTTTTTTGCTACTGCCTCTGAAACCTTGTCCCACTTACCAAAATTCTTGGTTAACATAACTTTGCTACGCATAATAATTTTTAACCTTATGATCTGCATATCTACAGTCTAGTTTCATATATTGGACTGACCACAATGAACATAACTAGATGGCACATGAATATATATAAATATATGTATATGTATATAAATACATATATCAGACAGTGGCTCTGGTAGGAGAAAGTGGGAGTGGGAAATCAACAGTGATATCATTGCTGCAAAGGTTTTATGTGCCTGATTCAGGCCAAATCACACTCGACGGAATCGAAATCCAAAGGCTACAAGTCAAGTGGTTCAGGCAGCAGATGGGACTGGTCAGCCAAGAGCCTGTTCTCTTCAACGACACGATCCGATCCAACATTGCTTATGGCAAGCAAGGCAACGCCACTGAGACTGAAATTCTGTCTGCTGCTCAATTGGCAAATGCTCACACCTTCATTAGTAGTCTTCAACAGGTAAAAACTAGATTACTTCTTATCACTAATCAAGGTTGTTGCTATGTTTCGTTTGTTAAGAAATTATTGTGATGAAGAAATGATGATGAAGATAAAATCAACATAAAAGATTTAACGAGGTTCCGAAAATGCCACATTGCAGGGATATGACACAATAGTAGGAGAGCGAGGGATACAGTTGTCTGGAGGGCAGAAGCAGAGGGTGGCAATTGCAAGAGCCATAGTGAAGGCACCAAAAATACTACTCCTAGATGAGGCCACCAGTGCCCTTGATGCTGAATCAGAACGAGTGGTTCAACATGCGCTCGAACGCGTTATGGTGGACCGCACCACCGTGGTGGTGGCCCACCGCCTGTCCTCCATCAACGGCGCAGATTTAATTGCCGTGGTTAAAAATGGAGTTATTGCAGAGAAGGGAAAGCATGAAACCTTGATGGCTATTAAGGATGGAGTCTACGCTTCTTTGGTAGCTTTGCATACAACCACTTCATCTTAGTTTCTTTTTTTTTTTTCTTTAATTTTAATTCCTTAACTTGGTAATGATTACCTTATATAAGTTTGATGTCTTCTGTTTTCTCTAATATGAAAGGCAACTTTTTGGACAAAAATGAATTCCTAAAATGATTTTTATCACATGTCTCAGTTGAAATGATGATCTCTCTACTTACTCATAGAGAAGTAAAATCACACGAATGAGAAACTAACACGGATAGAAAGGTAATTTAACTGGTAACAGAAACTAACCAATTACGGAAAATTAACGAAATAGTGTTGGGAAACTTAATCAAACTCTTAACAAAAATATCAGGGAAACTAGACTAAAAAACTACTTTTAACTTTTACGCCAATATATAAAAGTTTGTTATTCTTTAATGTGATATCTCTCCATTGAGTTTTCAATCTACTCTGTGGCTGTGTTAGACATCTGAAGTAACCCCTTCAACAACAACCTTTGACTCTTTCAGACAACAACCAAAAAAAAAAACAAAAAAATAAAAAGATAGTAAAAAGTGAAAGAGAAATCAAAACAAGATTTAACACTAAAGTCCCAACCCCACCACTTCTTAACTACTTTTAAGGATCCCAACAAAAGATTTTTCCGTTTGTTGTTATTGGAGACCTGAGTATAATTTACTCCTCAGATCATCATAGTCTAATATTTAAGGGAAATGCTAAAGGTCAAAGTAACCTTCTTATACTCCTATATTTTAAACATAGATTCTTGCCAAATGATACATTCACAAAATTACCAACAAGAAATAGTAATAGTAATAGTACCACTATCACAAATCTGCTAACAAAACTCTCGACGACCATAATTGTCGAATTTGGGTTCAAATTAAAGCTGGTAAAAAGAAGATTAACAAGGAAAACAATAATCAAACTTCCACTTTTTTTTCCTCATCCAGTGCACTTGATTTGTTCAGAAACTAATACGTTTTGTATAACAAGAAAGTAGGGCCATACTTGATGATATAATTAGCCAACGTAAGTGGACAAAGAATTATATATATATACATATATATGTATATATATATATATATATATATCAAAGTAGAACATTACAAAACCCAACTTCAGTTCATAATTAAGAAAGCATTTGCCCTCCTCAAAGGTTTAGACTTCAGCCCCTGCTTGCTCTGTGAAGACCAAAACCAAAAAGATTTGGTTATTCTGCACCAGAAAGCTCGGACAAGGCAATAATGATGCATTATCTACCCGGAGTGTTTTTGCACTGTTTTGGTGAGTTTCTTCTGTAGCATTCTTGAAATTTAATTAATTAATTAAAAAAATCACCAAAAAAAAAAAAAAAGAAAAAAAAAGAAAAAAGGTCTCTGAATCTGCTTTGGAGTCAGTTCTAGTTACTGGTTAGACCTTGGTTGTTTAAAACTCCTTCGTTTTTATCAAGCCCCTTCGTTGTTTAAACCTTGGTTGTTTCTCTCTGTTTTATCCTGTTTAGCCCTGTTTTCCCCTGTTTCTCTCTGTTTAGCCTTGTTTTCCTCTGTTTTTTTTTTTTTCTCTCTCTTGTGCCCTGTTTTCCTCTATAGAGCCGCGGCATGTCAAACAAAGTGGTCCTGTGTCCAAATGAGTCAAACATGTGATTCCATTAAAAGAAATTTGGGAAAGTTCTGAACACGTGGCACCAAAAGGATTGGAGCTTTTTTAGGTTCACGGGGGAGCCGGGAGGGGCTAATGCTCGTAAATTCATTTGTGGTGTCCTTCTTAGCACTTTAATTTTTCATATATATGGGTTTTTTTTTTTTTTTTTTTCTGTTCTTGATGTTGATTTGATTGATCCACCTTTCCGTCTCAGCATTTCCTGGTTTACTTTTGCACATGTTCACTGGATAAGGAGCTTTGCGTGGCCATTGATTTAGGCTACAACTGCCATGTGACACCGCAAACACTCACTCCATCTCTGCACTATGAGTTTCTCTTTCTTCTTTCCCATTCATTACAGGGAAAACATGCACTAGATTTTCATATTTACATCACTTATATTCTAAGAAGAAAACTGTCACATAACAATAATAATAATAAAACGAAATAACCCATGTTCTACTTATATGCCAATTTCAATGACGATACACAATATTTTTGTTATTTTAAGTTGTTCATGCACGCGCAACATAAGCATTTGTCATTAGGTTCAGGGGAAAAAAAAAAAAAAAGAAGAAAAAGAAAAGCAAGATGATGTCGTCGCAGAACAAGACACCTGGTACTAGCACTACTACTAGTTCTAGTAGTAGTAGTCGCCTCAGAGCTTCTTCTACCAAATCCATGATGGTGATGATGAAGGAGTCACCGAAAAGATCAACCTCTGCACCAACACCAACACCAACACCAACACCAAAACCAAAACCAGTAGCAACAACCTTAAACGACAACATTTCTACCAAGCCCCGGAGGCCCAAATCCGGAGAGCCCGTCCCCGGTCCTCATCCAAATCTAGAGCAAATCCCCCGGCCCCGGCGGCTGAAGAAAACTGAAGATGACTCAGATGCCAATAATAAGAAGAAGAACAAGTACAACAACAACAACAGCAAGTAAGTGTTGTTGCATGTGATTAAGGTTGAGAATGGCATTGACAAGGATTTGATGATCAAGGATTTGGAGGATCAAGTTGTGAAGTTGAAGAGTGAGTTGGATAAAGCTCTGGCTTTCAACTCGGATCTTCAGTCGCAGAACCACAAGCTTTCCCAGGAACTCGCAGCAGCTCATTCAAAGATTGCAACTCTTAGTCCCCAGGTCAGACAATACAATTTTTTATTTTTTTTCATCTTTCATATATGCATCATTCATTAACACATTTGAAAAAAATAAAAAAAATAAAAATTGTTTTTTGAATGAAGAGAGAATCCGTTGGAGAACATCAGAGTCCCAAATTCAAAGACATTCAAAAACTCATCGCCAACAAGCTAGAGCGCTCTGTGGTTAAAAATGATACGATTAGCAAAGCAAACATTAATGTCAAGACACCTTCCTGTTCACCACCATCACCATCACCATCACCATCACCATCACCATCATCACCACCACCACCACCACCACCACCACCACCACCAACACCGCCGATTAGTCCAAGTCCCAAAGTCACCGCCGTTGAGAAGAAGGCCCCAATGCCATCATCCATGCCCCTGCCACCTCCGCTTCCACCGCCATCCCCTCCTCCACCCTCAGCTAGAGCACCTCCCAATAGGAAAGCTCCGGCATTTTTGGAATTCTATCAATCCTTGACAAAGCAAGAGGGGAAGAGGGATTCTCCCCCTGGACCAGCAAATCGTCATAAACAGGTGGCCATCAGTGCCCACAGTAGCATTGTCGGAGAAATTCAGAATCGTTCAGCATATCTTTTAGCCGTAAGCGTTTCATACTTTGCTTTAAAACTTTGTCACTTCTCTTGTTTTGCACGGTGCCAAATCTCTCCCACATTGAAGTCCCAGTTCTAATAGGGTCACAAATCTAATACCTGGATTTTTCCGATATCATTATTTCCTTCAAAGGAATTGAATGTATACCATGGAAGTATTTTTGAAAAAAAAAGCTCGGTTAAGAGTTTTCTTACATTTTATGAGTTTTTATGGTTCAATAAAAACTCAAAATGGATTGCTTAGATTAGCAACGGCCCTTTTGAGTCAAAGAACGAAAAAGTACAAGATTCAAAGAAAGTCAAAGTTTGACCAAAAATGGTCAAAGGGTTGACTTTGCAGTAATTATGAAATGCAGTATGGTAAAGATACTGCGGAAATCGTCTTTACGATTGAGTTAGCATGTATAGGCTTTAAAAACCACCTTAGAAAATCTAGCACACCTAGTGAGGATTAAAGACAAAAAGGGCTCGGAAAAATAAGAAGAATTTTATACTGTCCATTTTTACACAGATAAATTTTGGACTGCAGTACAGTATAAAAATACTGTGTATAAGTGAACACAGTATTGGAAATATCTGTGTAGCTTAAAAATGGACTGGTTATTGGAGAAAATAGCCAAACAAGGCCTAAGGTGGATGACATCACCTTATCCTTTAATTATGACATCATAATTTATTTTTTTAGCTTGGAAAGAATTTTTTTTCTTGCTCACCAAGCATATGGCCGGCCACCTTGCATGGTTCTTGTGTAATTGTTAGTTTTCATGGGGTTTTTGTATAATTAAGCAAAGTTCTCCAACCTCTATAAATACCCCCCTTGTACCTATTCATTTTATTCAAGAAATGTGGGGAAATTCTTGCAAAATTCTCTCTTGAAAATCCGGAAATTGGGAGAAGAGAAAGGGGTGAGAAAATCAGAAATTTTCTTGGGGCTTTTGTTCATAAGAGTTCGGGTTTGAGCTAGGACAAAGCCAAGAAAAGTTTAGAATTTTTTTAGGTCTTTTAGGGTGTGTGGCCGTGAGCTAAGGAGGGCTAGGTGGAGGAAGAGATTTTGTGACCAAACTTGACTTTGGTCTAAGGTAAAAATCTAGAGCCCTAACTCTCTTATTTGAGTTCAAATTTAAAGATAAAAGGTTATTTAATTTGGTTGTAAGGACATAAGTCCATTTCCTATTTTGTGCCCTAAGTTTGTGGTATGTGCTTGATTTGTAGATCTAGGGGTGTATGGCTTGAATTCTTGCATTGTTTGTGCTTATTTGTGATTGATCTTCATGCTTGAGGCTTAGGGTTGTGTGTCCCCTAGTTTGGTCCAAAAATCTGCCCTAGGGCAGTGCTTGAAGCATGCTAGTTAAGGAGCAAAGTTTGATGCTTGTATGTGATGTATGCAAAAAGTTAGGGTTAATGCAAACCTAGGCTTAGGGCTTTTGAATTTGGTTTGCATGGTTTCAATTGGGCGATTTTAGGGTTCATGTGGGACGTTAGAAACGCTGTGTGTTTGCCATATAGACTCCCGAAGTGATCGGTCGAGGTAGATTTCACGAAATAGGACGTAAAACGGACTTAACAACCAAAACTGCCAATTCGGATTCAAAACTGGTCAGTTTCGGGAAAGTAAAAATTAGAGGCATTTAGAAGCCGAATTGGGTAAATCGTTAAACACGAAAGCTTCTCGGAATGATTTTTCCTAGAAGACTACGTGAGCAGAATTTAAAAATGAGGCTCCAATGGCCTTCGTTTTTACAAAAATCCGTGGCTGGTCTGCCCAGACCCCAGTTACAGGATCAGCCAGTTTCAAACTAAAACTGACGCAAATACAAGCAGAACTGGATTTTTCGTAAAACATGAAAGTTTTACCATTTTTCGAGAGCTCCAACTTTCATGAAGACAAGTTTTTCAAATTCCAAATGGATTTTTAAACTGGTATTGTTTTATGAAGAGTGTGCAGGGAACCGAAAATTCCTGCACATAAGTTTTACAAACAGTTTCAAAAAGAAAAAGAAAACTGTATTTTTTTTAATTCTTCTGTTCTTGTTGTTGATTTGATTGACCCACCTTTCCGTCTCAGCATTTCCTGGTTTACTTTTGCACATGTTCACTGGATAAGGAGCTTTGCGTTGCCATTGATATAGGCTACAACTGCCATGTGACACCGCAAACACTCACTCCATCTCTGCACTATGAGTTTCTCTGTCTTCTTTCCCATTCATTACAGGGAAAACATACACTAGATTTTCATATTTACATCACACTTATATTCTAAGAAGAAAACTGTCACATAACAATAATAATAATAAAACGAAATAACCCATGTTCTACTTATATGCCAATTTCAATGACGATACACAATATTTTTGTTATTTTAAGTTGTTCATGCACGCGCAACATAAGCATTTGTCATTAGGTTCAGGCGAAAAAAAAGAAAAAAAAGAAAAGGAAAAAGTTGAGCAAAGGAGGCAAAAGTTATTTAAGTGCTGATTTTGAGTGAGTGCGTTTAAGGTAAATGGTGGATCTTTTTTCCTTTTGGGTCTTTTAATTACTACCTATGCACATGAACAATAAAGCATCATCATATTATTAACAAGATAAATGGGCCATTTTCCAATTAATGATATTAACATTAACATTAACATTATTATTATTGTTGTTGTTGTTATGAACTTGTCTTGTTGCTGAAGGTAGTTTATTTGGTATCTACTTCCTATGTATGCAGAAGTAAACGCACCTTAAATGGTGGAACCACTACTGCCAAGACAACATTAAGAAGCACTAACTTCAAATAACACATACATTTTTATATATAAGCTATTTGAAAAAGTTGATATATTATTATTCAATTAGCACCAACAAGTATTATTCAAAAGGATTTATATTTTTTTTAAAAATTATTGTTCAAAAGGGTTTCACGCTTGTTTTTCTTGGCCAAAGCTTTAAGGGTACATTACCATTAGTTTGACATCCAACCAACTGCCAACTATAGGAATTTGTGCTTCAAAGATAACTAAAATGAATAAAAGAAGGCGAAAATCTTTTTTTTTTTTTTTTTTTCCAATTAATAATTGATGATTAGCCTGCTTCTTTTAAGAAATAACATTATCATTAATGATAGATTACAACAAGAATTTAACATATAAAAAAATATAATAGTTAAGACTTTTATTATTATGTGACAGTTTTAATATGTCATCACATTCATTATTGTTGCATCTTATGGAAAGTATTTAACTTTAGCGTAAAGTTTGTTGTCCCACAGTTGGTCATGATTAAGCAATCATTATCATGACTCGGAGAAATACCCTGATTGTCATTATATATGTCAAGGACCCATCAATTGTTACCCTTCGACCTTACTATATATTATCATTCATGAGATTCTCAAAAGTTGCTTTAAAACACTTTTAATATGTTTTTCTCAGCTCTTTATTACAGAAGGAAGGAAACATTAAAATGCAGGGAAATTTCAAACCCATTAAAAGTCTAAATGATATTTTTATTACATAAAAGGAGACATATTCAATAATGTTACTATTTCATAGTCGTCGGTTTTTCACTCTTAATGGCTCATGGCTTACACCCAAACGATGGTTGTTTCTACTCTTCATTCAAGAGAAAAACAACAACAAAAATAAATAAAAAAGAAGGGTGTCTTTTTTTTTTTTTTTCCCATTACATTTGCAACTTTTTTAATCATTATTTTTTTAAGAGGACACTACATTATAGGCTATAGCTTCCAAAAAGAAAAAAGAAAAGAATTTATGATGTGTACTGTGTACTTGCCGGTCCGGGTTGCTTTGGATTCGAGAGCCGGCGAAGATTAGAAGCTCTGCTTTGTCCGATATTTCGTTTTATTTTATTTTATTTTATTTTTGGGTAGAATTTGCTAACGTTATATCATCAATAAAATCGAAACAAAGAATCTTAAAAAAATTTTGTCTGTTTTGTGTTGTGGAGGGTCATTCATCATATCGTATGAACCTTTTCTCTCTCTTCTGAGTCGAAACTCCAATTCTCTGTCTCTCTCCTTTACACACACACTCTCTCTCTCTCTCTCTCTCTCCCAAGTAGAAGTGTAGAACTAGCACAAAATAACAACAGAGAAATGACTACATCTTCTATTCTATGAGCACCACCAATTTTTCTTTTTTATTTTTTTCTGCACCAACACCAACACCAACACCAACACCAAAACCAAAACCAGTAGCAACAACCTTAAACGACAACATTTCTACCAAGTTCCGGAGGCCCAAATCCGGAGAGCTCGTCCCCGGTCCTCATCCAAATCTGGAGCAAATCCCCCGGCCCCGGCGGCTGAAGAAAACTGAGGATGACACAGATGCCAATAATAAGAAGAAGAACAAGTACAACGACAACAACAACAACAACAACAACAGCAAGTAAGTGTTGTTGCATGTGATTAAGATTGAGAATGGCATTGACAAGGATTTGATGATCAAGGATTTGGAGGATCAAGTTGTGAAGTTGAAGAGTGAGTTGGATAAAGCTCTGGCTTTCAACTCGGATCTTCAGTCGCAGAACCACAAGCTTTCCCAGGAACTCGCTGCTGCTCATTCAAAGATTGCAACTCTTAGTCCCCAGGTCAGACAATACAATTTTTTTATTTTTTATTCATCTTTCATATATGCATCATTCATTAACACATTTGAAAAAAAATAAAAAAAATAAAAGTTGTTTTTTGAATGAAGAGAGAATCCGTTGGAGAACATCAGAGTCCCAAATTCAAAGACATTCAAAAACTCATCGCCAACAAGCTAGAGCGCTCGGTGGTTAAAAATGATACGATTAGCAAAGCAAACATTAATGTCAAGACACCTTCCTGTTCACCACCATCACCATCACCATCACAACCACCACCACCACCACCACCACCACCACCGCCGCCGCCGATTAGTCCAAGTCCCAAAGTCACCACCGTTGAGAAGAAGGCCCCAATGCCATCATCCATGCCCCTGCCACCTCCGCTTCCACCGCCATCCCCTCCTCCACCCTCAGCTAGAGCACCTCCCAATAGGAAAGCTCCGGCATTTTTGGAATTCTATCAATCCTTGACAAAGCAAGAGGGGAAGAGGGATTCTCCCCCTGGACCAGCAAATCGCCATAAACAGGTGGCCATCAGTGCCCACAGTAGCATTGTCGGAGACATTCAGAATCGTTCGGCATATCTTTTAGCCGTAAGCGTTTCATACTTTGCTTTAAAAACTTTGTCACTTCTCTTGTTTTGCACGGTGCCAAATCTCTCCCACATTGAAGTCCCAGTTCTAATAGGGTCACAAATCTTTTTCAGATAAAAGCTGACATTGAGACAAAAGGAGAGCTCATCAATGGCCTCATCACAAAGGTTCAGACCGCAGCGTATACGAATATAGAAGACGTCCTAAAGTTTGTTGATTGGCTTGATGGAGAACTCGCAACATTGGTAATTTTTGTTTCCACATAAAGTCTTTCATTCACATAAGACTCTTATCAGTGGTGACTTTATACTTGCCATGCCAATCTTTCTAACCATTTTCTTTGAATTGCAAGGATGTACTAGAGTTAGTTGTCATGAGTTTTAAGGTGGTTATATGATATATCATTTTCTTAGTCTTAGTTCTCTTTCAAGGATGTTTTAGGTTTGATTTCTAGAGGACATCTTGTCCTCTTTCCTTTACCGATTTCAGTATCGACAAATGGACGTTTTCTTATTAAAATAGTAAGTTAAAAAAAATAATCTAAACTTTTTTCTTTGTACTTTGCCTCTGCATCCCATCTTCTTCTAAAGGCTGTGAGAGGGCGGTGTTGAAGAATTTCAAGTGGCCTGAGAGGAAAGCCGATGCCTTGTGAGAAGCAGCAGTTGAATATCGGGAGCTTAGGCTGTTGGAAAGTGAGATTTCTTCTTACAAGGATATTGACACCGACATTCCATATGCTGCTGCCTTAAAGAAGATGGCCAGCTTGTTAGACCAGTAAAGTACTTTAATTTATGGTGTATGCTCCTTTGTTGAATGAATTTTGGAAACTATGTCATGTTCTCTGCTCAGTGAATCTTTACTCATCTTTTCCGCTTATACAAGGTCGGAGAGAAGCAGTCAGAAGCTGATCAAGCTGCGAAGTTCGGTTCTTCATTCTTATCAGGAACTCAAAATCCCAGCTGATTGGATGCTTGATTCAGGAATCGTGAGCACGGTATTCCTTCTCTTCTAAATCAATGCTTTAGTTAAAGAGAAGTTTACACTTGTATATGTGACATATTATTTGGCTTATCAATAGTTTTTCCTTAAAATTCTTGCATTCAACTTTCAAAGATTAATTGAAAGATAAAAAAAAAAAAAAAAGGTGTATCACCCTCTTTTCCATTTTTTTTTCTTTTTTTACAATCAAACAAAAACTATGTGATAAGTAGTATTATATGTGTGAGAATTGAAAAGTTTAGGACATGTGAATACAGATAAAGCAGGCGTCGATGAACCTGGTGAAGATGTTCATGAAGAGAGTGAGATTGGAGATGGAATCCATTCATAATTCAGATAGAGAATCTCTTCTGCTGCAGGGCGTAAATTTCGCATACAGGGCTCACCAGGTATTAATCTTTCTCAACCTTTTAAGTACACAAAGCATTTGTAAGCCTCTTTCTTTCTTTTTCTTTTTCTTTTTCTTTTTTTATTTTATTATTTTTTTTAATAATGGAAATCCACTTGACAATTATGTTCGTTGGGATGCAAATGCATTGCAGTTTGCAGGAGGTCTTGACTCAGAAACATTGTGTGCTTTTGAAGAGATACGACAGCGTTTTCCAGGACACTTGCGAGGCTCCAGGGAGGAGTTGTTGCCTGCCATACCCTCATCTTAGTCAGATATGTTATAGTCTAAGAAGAATTATGCTATTTATCACCACTGATGATGTAATCACCGGTGCATAAGTAACAAAGTGGGAGCCACCTAAACAACACCTCGATAAACTCTGGCAAAGTGAATCACGAAAAGTGGGGTTCTTCTTCATCAAGCAATAAGGTCAAGTGCATTAACTGGATATTTACCAGGAAGCAGAAGGCTTGCCAACTAATTATATTTGTATTATATATATATATATATATATCTTTTTTTTATATAACTTTGTTTTGCTTTACCTGTAACTCCTCTTCTTTTTTCTTTTATTTTTTCTCCTTTTTGTACGAATATCATCATTCTGTTTACTGTACAATATTATAGATCTGTAATGACATACCTATTCGGATAAATAATACAAAAGCCAGTGGCTGGTTCTCATTTTTGGTTGTCAGGTGTAGTTTTTTAATAAGTCGTTTATAAGCTTGCTGTCGTTTATTTGTAACGTTTTCTAGATTAAAAATGTCCTCCTTGAATGCCGTCCTCCTGTATTTCGTCGTTTTTCTGACAATGTCGTTTGAAGACTGAATGTCGTTTGTTTTCATCCATTTAAACTAATGTCGTTATCAAACTTATTGCCATTGTCGTGTCTTTGTCGTTTCACTGTTCTTTTTTTCTTGTTTTACTCCAATTAAGTTTGCTTTCTTTATATTTATTTCGTTGCCGTTTTGTTGCATTGCCATCTTATGTTTTTTTGTGGATTTTCAAGTTATTGTCGTTATCAAACTAATGTCGTTTTCCTTTTTTTGTCGTTTTTCTGCTCTTTTTTCTTGTTTTGCTCCGATTTTTAAAGTGTGCTTTTGTTTGACATCGTTGCCCGCTTTGTTTCATTGTCGTCTTTTTTTTTTTTTTTTTTTTTTTGTCGATTACATATTATTGTCGTTTGTCAATTTTTTTTTTTTTTTTTTTTCAAGTTTAAGGTCTTTAAGAATAAATAAATAAATAAGCAATAGAATAAAAGTTAGAAGGAGACAGAAGATTAACGTGATTTCATCCACGGATTAGGAATGAAAAAAAGATTCACTAGTAAGGAATATTATAAATGAGCTCCCATATAAATACAAGTTTACAAGTACAAAAATGGGTAAGTTATCCAAAAATATCAAATATTCTATAATCAAGAAATCATATTTCCTAATATAAAAAATAACACAAATAAATTTAAATCTCCTATATTATAATCAATCAATCTAAAAATTGGAAACAATCATAAAAAATAATTTAAATGAATATTTAACAATATCTCATTTCTCGACATAAGGTCATTCTAACAATAATATATTCTGTTTGTTTTTTCAATTTTGTACACTGTTGTGTTTATTTTGTGGTAATTCCTAAATTTCTTTGGTTTGACAAATTATCATTTTTTTAACGTTGTGGTTTTTTCATTGATGTCGTTTTTGAAAAAATGTCGTTTCTCAAGTTATCATGGTTTTTTGTCATGTTGTCCCTTCTAGTTGGTTATTTATTTGTTAAATTTTTTTTACTGAATTATTAATTTGTTTTTTCAATGAAATAGTTATTTTTTTCTTTAGAAACGGGTTTTCTTATGTCTTATTGTTTCTATAATGAATTATTTATTTGCTTTTTATATATATATATATATATATATATATAGAATGAAATTATTTAACAGACAAGTCGAAACTGTACATTCAAGTAATGTTAAGGCCAAACGTGGAATAAGTATATATTCTAAGAAGTTATTATTACTTATTAGAAGTAATCAATTATATGATGACGTATCAAAGACGATAATTAAAATAGTAATAGTTGGTTGTTGTTGTTTGAAATTTGGAAAACTTTTTCTTTGTTTTTTTTTTTTTTTGGTTTTTTTTTTTTTGGTTCTTTTTTTTTTTTTTGAAAGAGTGAAATTTGAAAAATAAAATTCAATTCGTAAGTGATCTCACCTGATGAGGTCCACTATTTTTAAGAAATCCAGATTTAATCTGGTCGGATTAAAAAAGAGTCATCTTAAAATGTTGTTACTTGTATCTTACATATAGTTTTTCGGGATAATGCCTGTCATTTTCCAAAATTTTTATCTTTTCGATCAATAACGTCTTTACTTTCTTATTGTCGCTCTGCAAAATTCAAGTCTTTTTATGGTTGTCGTTCTTTTTCTACTACTAAGATAGCTAAAAATACTTGGTTTACATAGTTTTTTAACAATTGGTTTTTATAGTTTGGTGTTGGATATTTATGTGAAAAGAAGTGATGGCAATTAGTTTTTTTTTTTTTTTTCCTTTTTAAAAGGTCCTTTGGTTGTTTATTATTATATTGTAATAACCCGAATTTTGATGACTCTAGATTTCCTTTGAATGAGGAAAACTTAAGTCTAGATCAAATTGGAATGGAATATCGGCATAAGTTTGAGTTCTCGGTTAATTAGCTACGAGGCTCAACGATGGATTACTTAGCTTAGTATAAGGCATTTTAAGGAAAACGGCATGACAAAATTTCATGATTTCATGCTGGTCAAAGTTTGACCAAGAAAGTCAAATTGACCAAAAAGTCAAAGGGTTGACCAAGAACAGTCAAAGGTATGACTGTATAGTAATAGGATAAGCAGTATGGGAAATATACTGCTAAAATTGTCTTTTTGGACAAAATAACAAGAATAAGCTATGAGACCACCCTAGAAAAATCAAGCACACTAAGTTGGATATCAAAGTCCTAATGACTTTCAGAAATAAGAAGAAAATTTTTATAGTCCATTTTTACGCAGATAAATTTTGGACTGCAGTCAAGTATAACACTACTAAATTATACTGTGTATTAGTAAACACAGTATTGAAAATATCTGTGTTAGCAAGAAAATAGACTGCATTTTAAGGAAAAAGCCAAACAAGGCCTTATGATGATGTCACCCTATTTTGGAATTATGGCATCATTTTGGAGAAAGAAAAATGGTGAAAAGAAATAAAAAATTTGTTGCCACCTTGCACAATGATGGCCGGCCATGTGTAGGACTAAAGTGCAAAAAATTTTCCTTTTTTGGGGCAAAAGTGTAATTTTTGAAAATATGATGATGTAAGCATGAGGTAAGCACATGATGTCATCAAGATGATGTCATCATGATGAGGTAAGCAAAACTTGGGCTCCAAGGCATGCAATGGCCGGCCAAAACTTGTAGGGGTCAAAGTGCAAATATTTTTGCTTCGAGGACTAAAGTGCAATTTTGGAAAAGTAATTAAATCCAAATTCAAGGACTTTTTAGCAATTTTGAAAGTTCAAAATCAGCTATAAATAGGGGTGAAGGGGGGCGAATTTTTGTGTGGAAAAATTGGAAAAACAAGCCAAACTATGGAAAAATTCTCCCATACCCATTTTCTCTCTAAAATCGACCCTAGGAAGAGAAAAAAAATTGGTTGGCTGGATTTTTGGTAATGGCCAGACCTTGTGTGAGTGTGTGAGGCTCAATTTAATTGACCAAAATTTTTGGAACCCCAATTGGAGGGGAGGCCGGTTGTGTGGAGCCAAGGAAAAAAAGGAAGAGAAAAGTTAGAATCAATCAAGCCAACCTCTTGGATTGATCTAGGTAGTCTCTAAAACCCTTAAGTTTTTATATTGAGCTTGAAACTAGATACTCATGTGGTTGTTTTTCATGAGGAATGGCCGAAAATTGGAACCCATTTGGGGGAGGAGAATCGGCTGCAATGGCAGCCAAGGGGGAGTGAGGAAAAAGTTGGAATCAAAGCTTGTGAACCAACATCCAAGCTCTAGAGGTAAACCCTTGGCCCTAAACCTTATTAATTTGAGCTTAAATTTGGGAAATTTAAGTGTATTTCCATGTTTGGGTTGTAAGAGCATAAGCTCATTTTCTTATGCCATGTAATAAGTTTTGTGCTTGATTAGGGTGCTAAGGTCTCAATTATGGTTATGGTGCATGAGTTGCTAATTATGCTTGTATGATTATTAGGGTTTCATGCATGCACATAAGGTGTTTGATATATGTCCCCAATATACCTAAGAAGTTATAGGTCATGCACGTTTATGTTTGAGCTAGATTAGAAGCTTGACTGATGAATGGTGATGCAAATCAAATGTTTTGCAAAACCTAGTTTGGTGTAAGAACACCCAAGGGTTTTGCCTTGCATGGATGAATGTTTTACATTAGAAAGTGCTGCATGACTGATGTTAGGCTCCCGCTGCGGGCGGTTGATGTAGTGTGCGCGTAATAGGACGTAAAACGAACTTAAAACCGAAAACTGCCAGTTCGGGTGCCAACTGGCTAGTTTCGGGAAAAGTGAAATTTGAGGCCTTTAGAGGTCGAATTAGAGAAAACTTAAGACATGAAAGTTGTTCAGAAGGGTTTTTCCTAGGGGGTTATACAAAAATTTTTCCAAAATAAGGCTCCAAAGTCCTTCGTTTTTACAAAAACCCGAGACTAAGAATTCCTGGGTGAGTCAGATTTGTGCTCTTGGTCTGGGGACTTCAACAAGGAAAATGACTAAGTTAAATGCAGAACTGGGTTTTTCTCAAAACATAAAAGTTTTATAATTTTTTGAGATCTAAAACTTTCGTGAAGACAACTTTTACAAATTCAATTCAGATTTTTTAAACTGACACGGATTTCTAAAGAGTGTGCAGGAAACAAGAAATTCATGTACAAGATTTTCTAAAACAATACAGGAAAACTGTATTTTTGCACCAACACCAATGTTTTGATTGTGGGAACTGTCCCAAAGGCAGTTTTCAACAGTTAATAATTTTTTTTACAAACCTTTCTCGAAGAAATACAATTTTTCAAAGTTAAACTAGGGTTTTTGTAAGAAATGAACAAAGAGAACCAAGTTTTTCCAAAGCAAAGAGAAAAACAAGTTTTTGGATTCAAAAATTATCTTTCTTTCGGAAACAAGACAATGATGGACGGTGATCGGGAAGGATACCCGAGTTACTGGACGGGGCCCAAATCCAAGGTTGACTTAGGATAATTGAACTAAGTTTGGGTACCTCAAGGGTTACTCAAGGTAACCTAACAAGGTGTTAAGATTGGGTTTGGATCTAAAAACCCAAAAGATTTTGGATAGATAACCAGGCATAGGCCAAGGTTAGGATGATAACCTAACTCTATTCATGTATGATTGGGATTAATACCCAAGGTTACTTTATGTAACCAAGTAAGCTATCATGAGTATAGGGGGGACATATAACTAAGACTATGAATGGGTGTTGGTTAGGTCACCAGCATCTTAAGGTTATAATTATGAAGCCTTATACTATGTCCTTTGACATAACAGGAGATAGCCTGTTGTTGTGCCTCACCTTGGAGTCGCACGAAATAGGACACAGCTAACCAAGTAAGTATAACTCCGCCTACAGCATAGGCCCTTTGTTGTTACTTGCCTAATGTGATGGTATGTGATGATATGTTATGGCGTGTAATGTTATGGTATGTATGGCATGTCATGGTATGTTATGAATGAGGTTATGTTATGTTATATATTGTGACATCATGAAGCATGTTCACTAATATTAAACCACCCGGTAAGAACAAGACAAGTAGGATGTTGTGTCGTGCTGACTTGCCACAAAGGCGGGTTTAAATGGTATGGTTCATGGTTTGAGTTGGATTGGATGGCTACCTAAACTACTCTATGTTAAACTTTGTGTTTCATGGTTTGAGTTAAAACGGACTGCCGCCTTCAACCATTCCTTGGCTATGTACCACGGTATGAGCACACATGATAAGTAAAGGAATAGAACTAAGCTAAATTATGAATCCATATTTGATTCATAAGAGGTCATAATTGGTTCATGCATAATGATATGTGTTTTGCGTCGTGGATGTAACAGTTGTACTTGCTGAGCGAAAGCTCACGTCTTACGTCTATGCTGTAGGTAAGCAACCTGCCAGCAATCTCTGATGCATCGATGCAATACTGTGGAAGGTTGGTGCTGTAGACTGTGAAATGTGGGATAGACACTGCCACGGATTTTGAAAAAAAAAATAATATACTCTATAAAATATGTTGTAATGAAAAAAGGTTTTCATATTTTCATGATGTTTTAAGTATGAATGACAAAGTTTATATATGTATGGCAAGCAAGTTGCCTCTTGTGGTACCAATCCGCATTAAGTCGGGTTTGGTCTACAATTTGATTATGATGGCCTTCAAGGAGGGTTTGAAAGTTCGGTACTCGAGTAAGTACCTATCAGTAAGTATGAGTTTGCGAATGAAGTTCAAGTTTAAAGTTTTAAAATAAAGTTTAAAAGAAAAAAAAAAATTTCTCCCAAATTTTCCGCAAGTTTAAGTTAAGTATGTAAGTAAGGTGATGACCCGGCATGGGAAGTCGGGGCGTTACATATATATATATATCTCAAAAAACAAGAAAACAAAAAAAAATTATCTAATCAAGACATGAGATGAGAAAAACATGCACAAAGACCAAAGACTCTGGGGCAAAATGTGAAACATGCCTTACTTCTGGCTGCTTTTGTTTAAATTTATGTTATCTTTTTTTTCAATCAAAGTCTAAAGTCATCATGTCATGAAATGAAGATATAGTTAAATTTATAAATATGTGTGTGTATATATATATATATATATATATATAAGTGGAAGATGAAGAAAAAGAGAGTCCATTATGTGTCTTTCCTGGAGTTTTAGTAGTGATGCTGGAAAGATATCTTAAAAAAAAAAAAATCATTCTATCAATTTTATTCGTTTATATTCTATTTATTACTTTTGTACATACACATAATACACGTTCCTTGTTTACATCTTTAGACTACTGACATAAACGATTAAAATCAATTAGATTGGCACGACTTATTTTCTTAATTACGTCTTCATCAAAAAAGAAAATTTTTAAGTTTTTTGAATTTTTTTGGATATTTTTTCATTTTATACCTTGCATTGTGAGCAATATATATATATATATATGAAGCGTATAAATATAAAAATATAATTCTTTGTTCTCCATATTGTACTTTAGATTCAATTTGATATAAAATTCTTACTTTCTGTGGATCAAATGTTGATAATTTAAACCATTTAAATGATGACTTTGGTATAAAATTGTACAGTGGTTTAGATTTAATATGTGGATAAAGATGAAAGAAATGAGAAAGATAAATAATTTAGTTACAAGGGCTTTTTGGGAAAACTAAGAGGTGGAATAAATAGTTTTTTTTATTTTAAAATTAATTTGTTAATGATTTTGGAAAATAGACGAAAAAAGCAAAATTAAAGGTGTCAATGAACCCTCCCCAAAATAAATAAAAGAGGTTAATAGACCTCCCCTTTCAATTTATTAGTATTACAACTAGTTTAATGCTCGTGCATTGAACATGAGAGGAAAATAAAAAGATAAATAAATAAGAAAATTCAATAACATTTAATAATGACAATTGAATATAATAAATAATATAATTACAGTAAGTTTCCAAATATATATATATATATATATATATAAAGGTCTTCAATAGTTTTCTTTGCATTCCCATTCCAAACCATCATCACCGTAAGCTAGAAAAACAAATTAATATAAATCAAAAAGCAAAAAATAAAATATATAAATCTAGGGGGAAAAAAAGCTAGAAATAACTTATAAAAATAAAAAAACATAATAAAAGAAAGTAGAACATACCTATAGTTTGCTCTATCTTTTTTGTATTTAATTTTTTTTTCAGGATCTTTTCAATCATAAAAATGTAAAAAACGTTTCCCCAGTAATGCAGAGATAAAGATAGAGAAATAAAAATAACCACGATAATTAAAAATGAAAATAGAAAAAAAAAAAAACAAAAGGAGAAAAAAACTCAACAAGGGAAAAAAAGATTGAAGAAAAACAACAAAACCAAAAACAGATCCAATTATTTTTTTATTTATTATTTTTTACAAAAAAGAAAAAAAAATTTCAGTTAGATTATATACATGCAAAACACAAAAATTAACTATAACATCTAAAAAAACAAAACCCATCAAATGAAAAAACAAAACAAAAAAAAAGATAAAACCAGAATAATATTGTAGCGAAAGAAAAAAGTAACTACAAATGAAGGGAAAAATCGTCCATTAATAATTTTAGAAGGACAAAGTTGTCCCAACACTGTATCGAATAGTAAAGGTAACTAAAATCCAAGGGCAAAATTGCCAATTGACCAGAAAAAAAAAGGGTAAAACTGGCATAATACTATAGCAAAGAAAAAAAATAATTAGTGATAAAGGGCAAAAAAGTCATTACATTATAAGAAAAAGCAAAAGTTACTGTATATTATTGTATATTACTGTAGAAAAGTTTTTGTGTGGTACTGTACATTACGGCAGCTAAACTGGTGGAAAAAAAAACAAAAATTACTGTAGATTACTGTTAAAAAACAGTGAAATCCTTATATCATTTTAGTATATTAAATAATTTGAACGACAGACAGATGAAGCTGTAAAATAATACAAACTAACCCAACCCATATAGAATGCATTATACACAGAAACAAATTATGCTAATATAACTATTGTACTTCTTTCCCTGCAAAGCATCATAAGATCAACAAATATATATACATCTAAAAACAACTCTGCATATAGAATAAATATGTCACTATATTTTAATCAAGAAAATTGGATCATCTTGCGGTGCTCTAAAGATGGAAAAAAACTGGAAGGTCCACAGCAAGACATTCCTAGAGTCTTCGGAGAAATATTATTTTGTCGACCTTTGAATTCGTCAAAAAAAAAAAAAAAAAAAAAAAAATCTAACCTAGAGGATAAAAAGTGAAACTAGTTTAAATCATTTGGACCACATTCATCAGTAATGACTCTTGAAAGTGGACACCTTTTTTTTTTTCTTTTTCTTTTTTTTTTCTTTTTTTTAAATGGTGCCAGACATTTAATTACTGCCTATAAATGTATATATATGGTCGCATAGTCTATCATTGCACACAAACTATTTCCCCCCAATATCCATTCTAGAGTTCAAAAACAAAGTTGATGGTTTTAAGTCTAAAATTAAGTCTGCATAGAGAATAGGTCACTATATTTTATTCAAGAAAATTGGATCATCTTGTAGTGCTCTGAAGATGGAAAAAACCTGGACGGTCCACAGCAGGACATGAATGATGCGCATGGAGAATAAACAGAGAAATTTGGTTGAATTGCTTTCCAGCGTATATTTCCAATGGATAGAGCACATAATATATATAACCATATACAAAGAATCAATTAGTGCTCTTTCAAAGGCAAAGAAATCGTGATCCACCTATAGTGGGATTTGACCTATACTGACTTAGGAAAGTCAACGAAAGAAATCAATTACATATGTTGTACTAATATTTCGTAATTGAGTCTTCGTAGAAATATTATTTTGACGACCTTTGAAATCATACGAAAAACATCCAGCCTTGAAGATAAAGTGAAACTAATTTAGATCATATGGACCACATATCAGTAGTGACTCTTGAAAGAAGGTGCAATTGAGAGTCCACTATAGAGTGCCACCAATAGATGTCTTTTTTTTTTTTTTTTTTTCTCTCTTTTTTCATTTTTTTTTGAACTTGAGGTGAGGGGATTTAAACTCTGTATCTTTATATGGAGTCAGGTGTGATATTACCACTAGTCTATGCCTATGATGTCTTGATATAAGTCGCATGTTCATTTTGGAAATAATATTGTTTGTTGTTCTTATATTAGTTTTTTAACAAGACTTTAGAAACAAATTTTTTTTTAAATAGTGCCAGAGATTTATTGACTGCCTATAAATGTGCATGGTCGCATGGCATCTCATTACACACAAACTATTCCCCCATTATCCAGAGTCCAAAAACAAATTTGATCGTTTTAATATTGTCTGAAAATATGGTGGTTTGGTTTCTTCCATGGCTGAGTCTCCTTATGTTTCTCCTTCCTTCTCCATTCTACTCTTCTTCTTCATTTTCATCCTCTCCCTTTACTCCTCCTTCTCCTCCACTGTGCCATCCCCATGAAAGCTCTGCTCTTCTCCATTTCAGGAACTCTTTTGATACAATATATGATAGTGTTGATTTTTTCAACTGTGCTTATTTGTATGGAATTGCTAATCCTAATAGTACAGTGCCTTGGAATATGAGCAGGGATTGTTGCACATGGAGTGGAGTCACATGTGATGAGGTCTCTGGCCATGTTATTAGGCTTGATCTTTCCTGCAGTGGGCTTTATGGTGTTATCCACTCCAACAACAGTCTGTTCCTCCTCAGTCATCTCCAAGCTCTTATCCTTTCCCATAATTGGTTTTATGATTCAAAACTCTCACCCCGATTTGGTAGGTTTGCCGAGTATGATTCACCTTGACCTTTCTAACTCTGGTTTTACTAGCCAAGTCCCTCTGGAATTCTCTTTCTTGTCTACTTTGGTTACACTTGATCTTGGAGGGAACATTGATTTCAGACTAGAGGCTTTTAGTTTGAAACAAATTCTTGCAAACTTAACTAGTCTCGAAGAATTGTCCTTGAGTTATGTTGATATGTCTCTTGTCTCACCTAGTTCCTTCATGAATTTGTCAAAACCTTTGAGATCTCTTGATCTTAGTTACAGTGGTCTAAACGGGGAATATCCAGAAAACGTCTTTTACCTACCTAATCTCCGACAGCTCAAATTATCAGACAATGAAAATCTCAGTGGTTCATATCCTAAATATAATTGGACCAGCCCACTTAGTCTTTTGAGCCTTTCTAACACTAATTTCTTAATAGATATTCCATATCTTACTAGGAATTTGAAATATTTGAATCAATTGCATGTCAGCCACTGCATTTTCTGTAACACCCCCAAATGCTAACTAGCAAAAAGATAACGGAAAGGGTAAGATATAGTATTGGAGGAGCTTGGAGCGGATAGCGGGATGATATGTGATAGGAAAACGGGAGGAACGATCATGAGATGGACATTTTTGATTTCAAATGAAGTTTTGAGATTTTAATTTATTATTATTTGATTGGATGTTTCATACGGACTTAAAATTTATTTCATGAATTGAGTTTTAAAAATATATATATATATATATACTTATATAAATTATGAAGTATAATTTTGATATAGTTTTAAAAAAAATTCTAAAGTTTTCTGAAATTATCGAAGTAAAGTTTTCCATTATATAAAGATTTTTATTTTAAGCTTAATCTTTTCCGCAATTTTATAAGAGATGAATGATTAAATAAGAAGTCAACTGTAACGGTCCGTGAGGGGTCATTACAGATATGGTATCAGAGAGGTTTCCTATTTCCTATCATGCATCGCCACGTATCCACTTCAAACTTCTTCAAGTAAGTAATTAACTAATTTCCTTAAATAGAAATGTGTGAGTTGTGATGTGATGTTCTATTTATGAAAAGTTTGAATCCTGACTCGATATCCCAAAAAAAAAAAAAAGGTCACTTATTGATAATTTTGCTACTAACTGACGACTAAGATAAGATGGTACGCGGATAAGGACGTGCAGTTCGAGGACGTGGTAACGGCCGAGTGCAAGCCGAAGATGAGGTTGCTGCGGAACCTAACTTGGCAGAAGTTATGGCGCAGTTGCGTCAAGACCAACGAAGGGGTCGTGGACAAGTTGAAAATGAAGTGGTGGCAGAGCCTAATTTAGTAGAAGTGGTGGTTCAACTTCAGAGGCAAGTTCAAGAACAACAAGCTCTCATTAATAATTTACAAGCTAATGCCAACAAAGTGGAAGTCCCAATTGATCCACCGGCTGCACAATCAGTGCAAAATAGAGGAGTTCAAGCAACAACAAATCATGAGTCCCTGTATCTGCGATACAAGAGGATGAAGCCTAAGGAATTCAATGGTTCAACTGACCCTTTGGTAGCTCAAGGATGGTTGAAGTCGATCGAGTTAGTCCTTAATTTCATGGATTTAACCGATAATGAGAAAGTGAAGTGTGCTTCCTACTGTTTGATGGATAATGCTAGAATTTGGTGGGAAGGAATAGAGCTGAGCAAGGACATAAGTCAGATGACATGGGAAGACTTTGTCCAAGAATTTAACGAGCAATATTTCAACATGTCTGTGACCAGGGAACACTATGACGAGTTTAATAACTTTCGTCAAGGAAATCTATCGGTGACAGAAGCTGTTAAGCGGTTTAACCAATTGGCACGTCTTTGTCCCCACATGGTGCCAAATGAACAAGAACGGTTGAGGAGAATGATTGGGATGCTGAAACCCGAGATTGCAGTGATTGTTGATAGTGGGACTGCTCCACCAACCACCACAGTTGAATGTGTCAGGTGTGCCCTTCGTGCTGAATATCATCTGAATAAGCAAAAGGAAAGCCAGCCTCGTCAGAGCGAAGTCCCTTAGAACAACAACAACAATCAAAACCATGGAAACTTCGAAAATCAAGGCAGGTCTCAAGGAGGTCAGTGGAGCAATAATAAGAGGAAAGGGAACTTTTCCAATCAGAGGAACCATAACAACCATCAAGGAGGGGGCCAACCAGCTAAGCAAGCTAAGAACATCCCACCATGGTCTAAGTGTGGGAAGCTACATTTGGGAGAGTGCCGTATGGGCACAAATCTATGTTATGATTGCGGACGCGAGGGTCACCTGTCCAAGGATTGTCCGAACAAGGCATACCAGCCCTTCCAGCAAAGGCAACAAAGAAACCCACCAGCTCAGCTCCATAGTATGCAGGCCGCTCTTGATGGACCTCATATTTCCCAGGGACAACTTGAGGCTCCTCCACTTACCACCAATGCCAGAATTTTCACTATGACCAAAGAAGAAGCAGCTGCCGAGACATCTACTGTTGTCACAGGTCAGATACTTGTTAATAACCAGTATGCTAATGTTCGATTCAACACAGGAGCCTCACACTCCTTTGTGTCTTCTACTTTTGCTAAAAGACTAGAAATAAATCAGGATATCTTGAGTCAGGGATTCACTACAACACTACCCTCTGGGGAAGTGATGATGTCCACTCATTGGCTACAAGTAGTGCCAGTGAGAATTGTTGATAGAGAACTCTACAGTAATCTGATAGTGCTCGAGATGATTGACTATGACCTAATTTTAGATATGGATTTCTTGGGAAAGTATAACGCGTCTATTGAATGCCGAAGATGTAAGGTCGTATTTAATCCCGAAGGAGATGATCGATTTGAATTCATTGGTGATGCGACGAAGAAGACGAAGTTGTTCTTGTCAGCAATGAAGGCCCGAAAGCTGCTAGCCAATGGCTGTAATGGTTTCTTAGCCAACATCGTGGATAAGAAGAAAGAAGACAAATTAAAGCTTGATGATGTACCTATCGTATGAGATTTCAGTGATGTGTTTCCAGAGGACTTGCTAGGTTTGCCGCCAGATAAAGAAATCGAGTTCGATATTGAGTTAGCACCAGGCACTGGGCCAATCTCTAAGGCACCTTATTGAATGGCACCTGCTGAATTGAATGAATTACATGAGCAACTTCAAGAGCTGTTGAACAAGGGTTTCATTCGCCCTAATCATTCACCGTGGGGAGCTCCAGTTTTATTTGTGAAGAAGAAGGATGGGACAATGAGACTCCGCATCGACTATAGGAAGCTAAACAAGGTGACCATAAGGAACAAGTATCCATTGCCAAGAATTGATGATTTATTCGACCAACTACAAGGTGCGACTGTGTTTTCGAAGATTGATCTACGATATGGATACAACCAACTGAAGATCAAGGAAGGAGATATCCCCAAGTCAGCCTTCATAACTCGATATGGTCATTATGAGTTTGTGGTCATGCCATTTGGGTTGATCAATGCCCCTGCTTGCTTTCATGGACATGATGAATAGAGTGTTTAAAGAGTTTTTGGATAAGTTTGTTGTAACGCCTCGACCTACGTAGGGCCGTTACCATGTTTACTTGAACTAAACTTACTTGAAAATTTCGTGGTAATTTTTTTTAAAAAAAACTCATTCACACAAATTATTTAGTGGAAAAAAAACTTGACATGCATGCATACCATACTGAAAATTACATTCTCAAGTCTTCAAACTTTATACATAGTGTATAACATAATTTACATATTAACTTAAAAGTGGTTGCGGAAACTTATGCGTAGTGGTATCCCACACCGCCCTTCACCTGCCGCATCATCCACATGGCCCATCATTTAGACTGCGGGCTTCTTACCTACAGTATGAAATATACAAATGAGCTTTCGCCCAGCAAGTACATACATATCTCACAAAACATTTTAAACCTCATAAAAACATGCCAATCATCATGTAATTTATGCATGATCCATTTATGATTGATTTGAATGTCTTATGCTTTATTATAGATTCAATCTCGAACTTATTATCTTATCTTAACATGTGAGCCCATAGTGTACGTACCAAAAGCGCGCAGCCTCCAGATAAAGCTAGGGTTTGCAAGGCCCTAACAGTTCTGGGAATTATAAACTTGACCCTCACGCATCACGAGAGGTTAATAATTATAACTTGATTTGAACATGTATCCTCCACGATCACGGGAGGTTGGTACGACACCTTACTTGTCTTGTCTTACCATATGGTCTAACATTAGTGAACATATTTCATGATGTCAGTATATACGATCATACTTAACCTTTGGCATAACATGACATTCTTGAAACATGACATTCTTAAAAACATGGCATTTTTGTAAACATGACATTTTTGTAAACATAACATTCTTGAAAACATGACATTCTTGTATACTTGGAATAATATGTCATAGCATAACATGGCATGTATACTTGAAAATAGTATTTACTATTTTCTATACTGTAGGTGAGGTCTGTACTTGCCTGATATGCTATGTTCTGGGTTTTGTTGCTTTAGCTCAGATCGCAACTGCATGTTACTTCCTGCTATTAAAAAGAACATAGGATAAGGATTCTATAAATGTTGGTGACCTATCCAACATTTATACACAATCTTAGTTATATGTCCCCTAATCATACATGATAACTTATTGGGTTACATTGGGTAACCCTTGAGGTGGTCAAACTTAGTCAATCAAAGTCAACATTTTTGGTCAACTATAGTCAACCCTTTATGGGTCAAACTTGGGGTTTGGGCTTGGCCCAGTAACTCGGGTATCCTTTCCGGTTACTATCCGTCAACCTCTTGTTACTATACTTTGGCTTATAAAAATCCAATTTGAAGATTTTGGCTAAAAATCCTTTGTTTAACTTTAAAATTCGTGATTTCAAAGTAGATCTTTATAAAGTCATTAAAGGCTGAAAACTGCTATTGGAACAGTTTCCATAGTCAAAACAGTGGTTTTGGTGCAAAAATACAGTTTCTCTGCTTGTATTTAGAAAATCCTGTGCAGTAATTTCTTGCTCTATGCACAGTTTTTATAGTTCAGGTTGTATTTAAAAATCCAGATTGAATTTGAAAAACTTGTCTTCATGAAAGTTCTTGCTCTTGAAAAATTCTAAAACTTTTGTGTTTTAAGAAAAACCCAGTTCTGCTTGGATTCTTGTCAGTTTTAATTTGAAACTTATTGGACGTGTAGACTAGGTCTGGGCAGATCAGCCTCTGATTTTCGTAAAAACGGAGGCCATTGGAGCCTCATTTTGCAAATCCGTCTGTGCTACCCCCTAGGAAAAACTGTTCCTAGCAACTTTCGTGTTTTAAGTTTTACCAAATTCTGTGACGCCCCGACTTCCCAAGCCAGGTCGACACCATACATACTTGTTCTTTACTTGAAAATTTGAGATAAAAATTTTTTTTTTTTTTAAAACATATACACAAAAGTTATCTTATAAAGAAAAGCTTGTTATATAACAGACTATACTGATAGTAACTTTTTGTGTCTTCAAACTACTTACAAATAACAAAACATAATTTATTTCTGAAATATTAACATACTACTGAAAATCAAATGAGGAAAATTTATGCGTAGTGGTATCCCACACCGCCCTTCACCCGCCGCATCGTCCGCATAGCCCACCAATTAAACTGCAGGCTTCTTACCTACAGTATGAAATATAATAGTGAGCTTTCGCCCAGCAAGTTCAAACATAATCTCACAAAATATTTCAAACCTCTATTAAAATAACATGCCAATCATCACGAAACTCATGCATGAACCATTTATGGTTGATTGAATGTCTTATGTTCAATTATAGACTCAATCTTTGTTATCTTATCTTAATCTGTGGGCCCATAGTGTACGTACCAAAACGCGCAGCCTCCAGACAAAGCTAGGGTTTGCAAGGCCCTAACAGTTCTGGGAATTAAACTGAACCCTTCACGATCTGGCGGAAGGTAAATGTCACAACTGAAATATGTAGCCTCCCCGATCAAGGGAGGTTGGTACGACACCCTAACTGATTTATCTTACCATGTGATTTAACATTAGTGAACATACTTCATGATGTCACTACGTCATATCATACTCAGCATTGGCCATAGCATAGCTTTCCTGAAAACATGGCCTTTTTCGAAACCATGGTATTTTTGTAAACATGACATTTTTGTAATCATGGCATCTCTAATAATATGGCATTTCTGAAAATATGGCATTTCTGAAAACATGGCATTTCTGAAAACCATGGCACTTTTGTAAACATGATACTTTTATAAACATGGCACTTTGCAAACATGGCACTTTTGTAAACATGGCACTTTTGCAAACATGGCACTTTTGTAAACATGGCACTTTTGCAAACATGGCACTTTTGTAAACATGGCATAACATGTTATAACATAACTTAGCACATTATAGCATAGCATCACACATCATGGCATCACATCTCACAGCATAGCATAGCATGTATACTTGAAAATAGTATACTTGAAAATAGTCTTTACTATTTTCATACTGTAGGTGAGGTTCGATACTTGCCTGATTTGCTAGGTTCCGGGTTTTGTTGCTTTAACTCGGATTGCAACGGCAGGTTCCTTCCTGCTATTAAAAAGAGTATAGGATTAGAATCCTATAAAATGTTGGTGACCTTTCCAACACTCTAGTTATATGTCCCCCCACACATGTTTTGGTATCCTATAGGATTACTTGGATAACCCTTAATTAAATGTTGGGTTAAAGTTGATATTTGATCAACTAATGGTCAACCCTTGGTCAACTATGGTCAACCTTGGGCTTTGAGGCTAAGCCCAGTTACTCGGGTATATCACCCGGTTCCCCTTCGTAAATAGTCGCTTAACTTGAAAAATTAATTTCCATTACTTGGAAAATTTAGGGAAATTAATCCCAAAACTTCATTTTTAACTTATAAAATCTTTTACTTAAATCGTAAAAATCCAACTCTTAGATTAGTTCTTTATAAAATCATTGAGGTTGAAAACTGCCTTTGGAACAGTTTTCTATAATCACAACAATAGTTTGTAGTAGAAAAACAGTTTTCTAAAAACATTTGTAATGCTAGTGGTGCAGAAATTTTCGGATTCCCTGCACACCCTTCGAAAAATGATCCCAGTTTAAAAATTGGTTCATAATCTGAAAAATTTTTCTTCACGAGAGTTGTGGCTCTCGGAAAATTCTAAAACTTTTGTGTTTTACAGAAATTCCAATTCGGCCTAGATTCGTCCCAGTTTTTTGTTTGAAACTGGCTGACCCCGAAAAACTGAGTGAAAACTGGGTCTGGGGATCAGCCACGGGTTTTGGGGTAAACGGAGGCCATTGGGGCCTTATTTTGCAAATCCGTTCGCGTATCCCCCTAGGAAAAACTGTTCGGAGCAACTTTTGTGTTTTACGTTTTTCCCAATTCGGCCTCTAAAGGCCTCAAAATTCATTTTCAATAAAACTGGGCAGAAATCACCCGAATTGGACAGTTTCCTCATTTTTGGTTTTATTTACGTCCTATTCGCATAATCTAACTCAAACCGAACACGCGGGAGCCTAGATTACAAGCATGCAGCATTTTTCTAACGTAAAATTTTCCCAATTACAGTTTCTATAACTTCCATGCAAACCCTAATTGACTTTGGATCAATTAAAGCTCACATGTGCATCTATTCATACACTTCTAGCACCCTACCATATTATGATCAAACCACAATCTTAGGGCAGCTTTGGGGACATTCCAAATTCAGATATTTGCATGCACAATCCACGGAAATTACATCATGCAAGCACAAATAAAATCAAACCACCCTTAAAGCTAAATCAAGCACAATCTAAAACCTAAACTAGGGCACCAAATAAATATGAGCTTAAGCTCTACAATTTCAACTTGAAATACAACTAAATTTCAAATTGAATGCTCAAAGGAAAGAGTTTAGGGTTTAGGGATGATTACCTTGATTAACCCCAAATTCTAGGGTTAGGGTTTGGCTTTCAAAAATTCCTCCCACCTAGGCTCCAATAACCGGTTCTTTCACCTAGTTTTGCACCAAAATTTTAGTTGATCCTTTGGTATTTTCTTGAACCAAAGCTAACCACAAACCAAAACACAATTCCTTACCTTTCCTCCTTAGAAACCGTCGGCCACCAACTAGAGAAGACACCAAGATTTGCCAAAAAAAACTTCCACTAGGCAATGGGTGCTCCAAGAACCAAAACTCTCTCTCTTCCTATTTAATTTCCCAAATCTCCACCTAATTCTCACTCTCCTAAATTATCAGATCTGTTCGAGGAAGAAAATGGCCAGAATTTTGCTGATTTTCTCTATTTTTTTCAGTCAAAAACAGCCCCCCCCCCCTTGGCCTATTTATAGGTGAAATTTGGGGTCTTTTTGCAATTATTTTTGATTCTCCTTTTGCACACAAGTCCTTGAGGAAATTTTAAACTCTTTTTAGCCCCATGACAGCCGGCCACCACAAGGGAAGATAAGTCCCAAATTTTCTAATTTTTCTTAATTACCTGATGATGTCATAATTAGGCTTTTTGGTGAGGTAAGCAAGAGTTTAGGGCTTGTTTGCCTCCTTTTTCCTTAAAACAGTCCAATTAAGTGTTAATACAGATATTTCTAGTACTGTGCTTACTACACACAATACTGCTGTGCTCCAACACAGTCCAAAATTTATCTGTATTAAAAAATTATAAAATTTTCTGTACCGAAAATTTTTTTTCTTCTCTAAAAACTTTTTGGCCCTTTTAATCCTATTTTAGGTGCTTGATTTTTTTATGGTGGTTTTAAAACTTAATTATACTATCTTGTCTGTAAAGACGGTTTTCACAGTATATTTCTCATACTGCTTATCGTATCACTGTACCTTCTTATGTTTGACTTCTTCGGTCAACCTTTGACTATTCTGGTCAATTTGACTTTTTCGATCAAACTTTGACCATCATAAATTTATGAAATTCCATCACGCGTTTTTCCTTAAAAGGCCTCTTATGGAGTCTCGTAATTAATTTACCGAGAACTCAACTCTATACTGATAAAATTATGAATTTGTATTGGTATTCATAATTTTTATACAATTACACATAAACACATAATACGAGCTTTAGATTTCTTATATACAAGAAAATCACGAGTTCGTAAAAATTTTGGATATTACAATCTACCCTCCTTAAAGAATTTTCGTCCTCGAAAATCAGAACAATTCGGGGTAGTTTTTCTTCATATCCTCCTCGCGTTCCCATGTTGCCTCCTCAATCTCATGATTTCGCCATAGGACTTTAACTAAAGGTATAACCTTGTTCCTTAGTACCTTTCCTCTCGTGCCAAAATTTGAACCGGTTTCTCCACATATGTCATATCCTCGTGAACCTCAATTGGTTCGTGGTCCAATACATGGGATGGATCCGAGATATATTTCTTTAGCATCGACACATGAAATACGTTGTGTACATATGTTAACTCTTGAGGCAAAGCCAACTTATAGGCCACATTACCAACTCTTTCCAGTATTTCGAATGGCCCTATGTATCTTGGACTCAATTTCCCCTTCTTCCCGAATCTCATAACTCCTTTGAATGGAGCAACTTTGAGAAAAACCAAGTCCCCTACTTGGAATTCCAGAGGCCTTCTGCGCTTGTCGGCGTAGCTCTTTTGTCGACTAAATGCAGTTTCCATCCGTTGGCGTATAAGTTTTACGGCTTCCGTAGTTCTCCGAATAAAGTCCGTAGACACAAGTTCCTTTTCTCTTGTTTCGTACCAATGGACTGGAGATCTGCACCTTCTCCCATAGAGAGCTTCATAAGGAGCCATTCCAATTGAGGCTTGAAAACTGTTGTTGTACGAGAACTCAATCAAAGGAAGCTTCTTATCCCAAGTTCCTTTGAAATCCATCACGCATGCTCGCAACATGTCTTCTAGGGTCTGAATGGTCCTCTCTGATTGTCCATCCGTTTGAGGATGAAAAAGCCGTACTAAAAGTGAGCTTTGTACCCATGGCTTGATGTACACTCTTCCAAAATTTAGAAGTGAACCGTCCATCACGATCTGAGATAATCGATTTCGGAATCCCATGGTAGCGAACGATCTGCGTGACGTATAATTCCGCTAGCTGCTCTACTGAAAAGCTTAGCTTGATGGCAATAAAGTGTGCAGACTTCGTCAACCGATCAACAACCACCCAAATAGCGTCGTTGCCACTGGGAGTTCGGGGTAGACCAACTACAAAATCCATGGTCACTTGGTCCCATTTCCATTCTGGGATGGAAATTTTCTGCAATTCTCCCCCTGGACGTTGGTGTTCTGCCTTGACCCTCTGACACGTGAGGCATTTACTGACGAAAGTTGCAACATCATTCTTCATTTTAGGCCACCAAAAGCTTTCCTTCAAGTCTTGATACATCTTTGTGCTCCCGGATGAACGGAATATGGGGTCTCATGAGCCTCCTTCATGATTTGCTTCTTCAATTCGTCCTCGTTAGGAATGCATAATCTATTTTCTGATAGAGTATGCCCTCATCAGATATGTTGAAATCCGACTCCTTTCCTTCCAAGACCTCATTCTTTGTTCTGAGCAGCGAGGCATCTCCTTCTTGTCGCTCCTTCATGCCTTCCAAAATGGTAGGTTGAAAGGTTAGGGCAGCTAAACTTTCCGTAATAAGCTCTATTCCAGCTTCCACTAGCTCCTTCTGAAGAGGTTCGATCAACGGTTGTAGGGACATTAACATGGAAGATGACTTCCGACTAAGGGCATCTGCTACTTTGTTAGCCTTCCCCGGATGGTAACGGATGTCTATGTCATAATCCTTCACCAGTTCGAGCCATCTTCTTTGCCTCATGTTAAGCTCCTTTTGTGTGAAGATATACTTCAAACTCTGATGATCCGTGTAAACTTCACACTTGATACCATAGAGGTAATGTCTCCAGATTTTGAGCGCAAATACTACCGCCGCAAGTTCCAAATCATGCGTCGGATAGTTCTTCTCATGATCCTTAAGTTGTCGTGAAGCATAAGCGATCACCTTTCCATTTTGCATGAGAACGGCTCCCAATCCTATCTTGGAAGCATCGCTGTATATTACGAAGTTTCCTTCCTCCACATTCGGAATTGTGAGGATCGGAGCGCGAGTCAGCCTATTTTTCAGCTCTTGGAAGTGCTCTTCGCATTTTGCAGTCCATTCGTACTTCTTTCCTTTTCGTGTAAGTGCGGTGAGCGGTGCTGCAATCTTGGCAAATCCTTCAACAAAAACGCCGGTAGTAGCCCGCCAGGCCGAGGAAACTACGTATTTCGGTGACGTTTTTCGGAGCTGGCCATTCACTTACTGCTTCAATCTTAGCCGGATCCACAGATATGCCGTCCTTGGAGGCCACATGTCCTAAGAAATGGACCTTTTCCAACCAAAATTCACACTTAGTGAATTTAGCATAGAGCTGGTTTTGCTTCAAAAATCTGCAGAGTGATCCTTAGGTGCTCCTCGTGCTCCCCCTTTGACCTTGAATAAATCAAGATATCATCTATAAAGACGATAACAAACTTATCCAAGTAATCCTTGAATACTCGATTCATCAGGTCCATAAAGGCTGCTGGAGGCATTTGTCAATCCGAATGGCATAACGAGGAACTCGTAATGTCCATATCGCGTACGAAAAGCCGTCTTGGGGACATCTCCTTCCCTAATTCGGAGCTGATGATATCCGGATCGTAAGTCAATCTTCGAGAAAATTGAAGCTCCTCTCAGTTGATCAAACAAGTCGTCGATCCGGGGCAACGGATACTTGTTCTTGATGGTTATCTTGTTTAATTCCCGATAGTCAATGCACATCCTAAGAGTGCCATCTTTCTTTTTAACGAACAGAACTGGGGCTCCCCATGGCGAGTAGCTTTGACGAATGAATCCTCGATCCAGAAGCTCTTGTAACTGAATCTGCAGTTCTTTAAGTTCGACAGGCGCCCATCCTGTAAGGTGCCTTAGATACTGGTGCTGATCCAGGAAGTAATTCAATCTCAAAAGAGATCTCTCGTTCTGGTGGTAACCCTGGCAATTCTTCAGGAAAAACTTCTATAAACTCCTTGACTATCGGTACTTTCTTCCGGTCTGCTCTCAGTTTCTTGCGTCTTATCCACCGCGTTGGCTAGAAATCCCATACATCCTTCTGCCAACAATTTTCTAGCCTTTAGCGCCGAAATAAACATCTTCGGCTGTTTTGGAGTAGATCCTCTGAAAATAACTCCTCGCCTCCCATTGGCTTGAACATGACAGTTCGTCGCGGACAATCGATAACGGCGTTGTACTTCCCCAAGAAGTCCATACCCAAGATAACGTCGTAGTCGTATAGGTCAATGATGATCAAATTGACATACATTTCCCTACTACATATAATTATTGGAACGTGACGTATCCAATAATTAGACAACAAAATCTCCCCGGAGGGTAATGCAGTCCTAAATGTTCTTCCAATTCTATCACTAGCTCTACCTAGTCTCTTAGCGAACCTAGGTGATGTGAATGAATGCGTAGCTCCAGAATCAATTAACACGTAAGCATCTTGTTGGGCAAAAGGAAGCTGACCTGTCACCACGGTGGAAGGTCCAGCTTGAACATCCTCATTTGTATAGGCGTAGATGCGTCCCTGAGGTTCCGGAGCTTCCAGCCTGCCTTGAGAGATTGCAGGTCCATCGAGCTTCATCTGTGCAGCGTGAAGTTGAGATCCTTGTCCTCTCTGTTGGTTTTGCGGACTCTGAGAATTGAGATTGCCAGCTTTTAGCATAGTGGCCTTCCTTGCCACATAGAAAACAGCGACCCATCTCCAGCACGGCACTCTCCCCAGGTGTTTCTTCCCACATTTCTGGCAAGTGGGATAACTGCTGCTATTGGGAGTATTCTTCTTCTGGGGAAAATTCTGTTGATTCCCCTGCCTTCCTGCATTCCACTTCCTTTTCTGTTGGTTGCTGCCGTATTGCCTGTTGTTGTTTTGACCCGAAGGTCCTCCTTGACCTTTTTTGTTGTGAGGTCTGGCCTTGCTTGACTTGGTTCTGTTTAAATTGGGCCTTTTCTTCCCTCTTCTCCTGGTAGAACTTAGCCCGTTGTTCTCTGTTCTGCCCTACCCAGTAGTATCAGCTCGAACTGCTCGGCTGACACAATCTGTAACGGTGGGTTGGTGGATATTGTCCACTGTTGATCACCACTGCCAAATCTGCGCGGAACATCTTCGTCATCTTCCGCACTTTGTCCCTTTCGGAACTGAAAACGTGAGGACAGAGACGTGCTAGCTGCTCAAACTTTTGTACTGCCTCAGCTACCGACAGATTTCCCTGGCGAAAATTACTGAGTTCGTCCTGTTGAGCTTCCATATCTTCAATGTTGAAGTATTTATCTTTAAATTCGTCCACAAAGTCCTCCCAAGTCATTTGGGTAACATCCCACCGGATCTGGACTGTTTCCCACCAAAGGCGAGCATCTTTCTTCAGCACGAAGGATGCACAGAGGATCTTCTCTTGATCACTGAGCCTAAGGAAATTTAGGATAACCTGGAGGTCAATCAACCAGTTGTCGGCGGTCAATTGGGTTTGTAGACCCCTCGAATTCTGGTGCCTTCATGCGCCGAAAACTGTCATATAGTTCCTCCGGAGTGCGAACTCGGGGTGCTGGTGGAACAGCTACAGGTACAACAGGCACTTCAGGAGCTATGGGGTTCTCTGGGATCACCGGGTCAACATCAGGAATTTCCGGTGCAGCAGGCCGATTCACAGGTGCTGGTGGTACCTCGACATCAGGAGGTCCCTGATTCCGCTGGGCCAACTGAGCTCTAAGCCCCCCTATCTCTTGCTGTTGGGCTAACATCATCTGTCTAGTTCATTCAGCTGGGCCGCAAGATCAACTTCTTGGATCGGTGCTCTTCTTCGCTTAGGTGGCATGGCTCTATACGGAAATAAAAAAAATAAACTTAGCTTCTTTATTATAAAATTAATAAAATCATTTCTTTTATATAGAACCATAATCTTCTTTCCATATAAAAGTATAATACGAACATATCTGAATTAATCACGATCTTGTTCATATCTCCTTCACATCAGGAGTACATAACTATAACTGTTGGAAAGATTTAAAACTTTCGATTATTTCCGTATGTCACCTAATTGCCATCACCAAGCTAAGGCACCACCCAACGTTATCCCCGTGTACAACATTTTCCAGCATGATCGTTGAAGGAGGATACTTACTATACACATAAGATCTTAACTAATTCTAATAGTAAGAAAACAACCTAACTTACTTGGACCGTTGCGGAGCGATGTGAGGCGAAGTGAAGTAGGCTGGCAGGATACCGCTCTGATACCAAACTGTGACGCCCCGACTTCCCAAGCCAGGTCGACACCATACATACTTGTTCTTTACTTGAAAATTTGAGATAAATTTTTTTTTTAAAACATATACACATAAGTTATCTTATAAAGAAAAGCTTGTTATATAACAGACTATACTGATAGTAACTTTTTGTGTCTTTAAAACTACTTACAAATAACAAAACATAATTTATTTTTGAAATATTAACATACTACTGAAAATCAAATGCGGAAAATTTATGCGTAGTGGTATCCCACACCGCCCTTCACCCGCCGCATCGTCCGCATAGCCCACCAATTAAATTGTAGGCTTCTTACCTACAGTATGAAATACAAAGGTGAGCTTTCGCCCAGCAAGTTCAAACATAATCTCACAAACATTTTAAGCATCTAGAGAACATGGCAAAACAACACTAACTCATGCATGAACCATTTATGATTGATTGAATGTCTTATGTTTCATTATAGACTCAATCTTTATTATCTTGTCCTAACTGTGGGCCCGTAGTGTTCGTACCAAAAGCGCGCAGTCTCCAGATAAAGCTAGGGTTTGCAAGGCCCTAACAATTCTGGGAATTCTAACTGGACCCTTCACGATCACGAATTTCGATCACGGAAGGTAATACTAAACTGTAGCCTCCTTGATTAGGGGAGGTTGGTACGACACCTTACTTGATTATCTTACCATGTGATTTAACATTAGTGAACATATTTCATGATGTCACTATGTCATATCATACTCAACATTTGCCATAATATGACCTTCTTGAAAACATGTCACTTCTGGAACCATGGCATTTTTGAAAACATGACATTTCTGAAACCATGACATTTTTGTAAACATGTCACTTTTATAAATATAGCACTTTTGTGAACATAACACTTTTATAACATAGCACTTTTATAAATATAGCACTTTTATAACATAACACTTTTATAACATAGCACTTTTATAAACATAGCACTTTTATAAACATAGCACTTTTATAACATAGCACTTTTATAAACATAGCACTTTTGTAAACATAGCACTTTTATAACATAGCACTTTTATAAACATAGCACTGCATCACACATCATGGCACAACATAGCAAGTATACCTGAAAATAGTCTTTACTATTTTCATACTGTAGGTGAGGTTTGATACTTGCCTGATCTGCTAGATTCCGGGTTCTGATTTGTCTTAACTCGGATTGCAATTGCAGGTTCCTTCCTGCTATTAAAAGAACATAGGATAAGAATCCTATAAAAGTTGGTAACCTTTCCAATGTTCTAGTTATATGTCCCCCCCCCACACTTGTCTTGGTATCCTATAGGATTACATTGGGTAACCTTTAATTAACTGTTAGGTTAATGTCGATATCTGATCAACTAATGGTCAACCCTTGGTCAACTATGGTCAACCTTGGGCTTTGAGGCTAAGCCCAGTAACTCGGGTATATCTCCCGGTTACCTTTCGTAAACTAGTCGCTTGCTATATTCTAACTTGAAAAATTAATTTCCCTTACTTGGAAAATTTAGGGAAATTAATCCCAAAACTTCATTTTTAACTTATAAAAATCCTTTACTTAAATCGTAAAAATTCAAACTCTTGGATTAGTGTTTTATAAAAAATCATTTGAGGTTGAAAACTGCCCTTGGAACAGTTTTCCATAATCAAACGATAGTTTGTAGTCGAAAACAGTTTTCTAGAAACATTTGTAAAACTTGTGGTGCAGGAATTTTCGGATTCCCTGCGCACCCTTTGAAAAAACGATTCTAATTTAAAAATTGGTTCGTAATCTGAAAAAGTTGTCTTCATAAAGTTGTAGCTCTCGAAAAATTCTAAAACTTTCATGTTTTTCAAAAATTCCAATTCGGCCTAGATTCGTCCCAGTTTTTTGTTTGAAACTGGCTGACCCCGAAAAACTGAGTGAAAACTGGGTCTGGGGATCAGCCACGGGTTTTGGGGTAAACGGAGGCCATTGGAGCCTTATTTTGGGACACGGCACACGTTGTCCTCTAGGAAAAATCGTTCCGAACAACTTTTGTGTTTTAAGTTTTTCCAAATTCGGCCTCTAAAGGCCTCAAATTTCACTTTTCCTGAAATTGGTCAGGTTTTACCCGAAAATGGCAGTTTTCGGTTTAGGGTTCGTTTTACGTCCTAAACGTGGAACCTAGCTCAACCAGCCACCGCGGGAGCTCTAATACACACATGCAGCGGTTTCTAACGTTCCAAACCATCATTCTTAAACGTAATTGGGGACATACAACTTATCGAACACCTAACATACGATTCTAAAAATCATTCAAGCATAAGCATAAAACCATGCAAGCTCAAAATTTAAACTCATAAATCAAACCACCCTTAATCTAAATCAAGCACAACCCTAAATCCAACTTAGGCAAAAACTTAAATCGAGCTTACGCTCTTACAAACCCTCGGAAAATACATTTAAATTTCTCCAATTGAAATTTAAACTAAAAGCTTGGAATCAAGGGTTTGGTACCTTGTTTTGGATCAAGAATTTGACTTGGTAGATCTTCCCTTTGTTCCTCCCTTAGCTGCCGGTTTTTCTTGCCAAATTGGTCCAACTTTTGCAGCCTCCTTTGCCCTGAAAATCAGCCACCAAAGCTCCCCAAAAACTGGCCAAAACAGCTCCCAAAACTGACCAAAACCTTGGCTTGCTCCCTTGCTCTTTTTCCAATTTTTTTCTCTTGGTTCTCTCTTGGTTTCTCTCCTCCTCTATCTCTCGGATTTTTCTGCAGAAAAATGGCAAGAGTTTGGCCAAATTTTCTGATTTAAATGATTAAATGCCACCCCTATTTATAGGCAAATGCAAACTTTCCAAAAATTGCATTTTAGCCCCTAAATTTTGAGAAAATCATGCAATTGGCATGCTAGGTGTCAAGATGGCCGGCTGTCACTTGGAGAGCAAGGCAAGATGACCTCATCTTGGTGACATCACATGCTTACATCACCCAATTTCCAAAATTTACACTTTGGCCCCAAAAGTTTAAATTCTTGCATTTATGCCCTCTAGCTCTAGGTGTTGGCCGGTCATTGGCTGCCTTGGAGCCCAAGTTTTGCTTACCTCATCATGATGACATCATCTTGATGACATCATGTGCTTACATCATCCAATTTCCAAAATTTACACTTTTGCCCCAAAAGTGAAAATTTTGACATTTTTGCCCCTACATGCGACTGGCCCCAATGGGTTACTTGGTGACCAAGTTTTCCATATTTTCACGTCCTTTTGCCCTTGACCTTAACTAGGTGTGCTTGATTTTCTAGGGTGATTTTAAAGCCTATTTGAGCTATCTCGCCCATACTGACATATTTTACAGTATTTTCTCGTACTACATCATACAATACTGCCAAGTCAATCCGTTGACCACTCTTGGTTAAAATTTGACTTTTTTTTTTTTATCAAACTTTGACCAATATGAGTTTATGAAATTCCGTCATACCTTTTTCCATAAAAAGGCCTGTTATGGAGTCTCATAATTAATTACCGAGAACTCAACCTCATACTGATAAAATCATGAATCTTGTTTTAATATTCATAATTTTCATAAAATTACACATAAACACATAATACGAGTTTTAGATTTCTTATATACAAGAAAATCATGAGTTCGTAAAAATTTTGGATATTACACTTTATTCGTTAATTCTCCATTCTTTATAAATAGTAAAATTATCTTTATAATTACTCTTTTAAACATTCATGTAAATAAAAAAAAATGGACATATTTCTAATCAATATCCAATTTAGAAATCAATGTAAATAACCCTAATAATAAATGAAATATAATAATATGTATATATATATATATGTATATGTATATACACATGTGTGTGTATGGCTTGAAATACCATACACGGAAACACCACAAGCCAAGCCCATTGGACCCGCTGTGGGCTTAAAGCCCACGACCGGGGAAAGCCGAACAGGCTGTCTGAGTGGCATCAGCCCAAAAAGAGAGAGAAAAAAAAAATTAAAAATATTACTTGATGGAGAATCTTTTGATGTGGAGATTACCTATTTGGACAAAAAGGTCCAAATTAATAACGTTAAATAACTTATTATATTTACCTATTTTAAATTGAAATAGGTAACCTATTTCTTACCTATTTACTTATTATAACGTTAAACTAGAAATATGTAAATAGGTATATTTGGACAAAAAGGTCCAAATTGCAAATCATATAATTTTTTGTTTTACTCACACTTTCTCAGCATTCTATACAATTAGAGAACTAATAACTTGTTCAATATTAGTCATCTTCTATTATCTCCAAAAAATGCATTAGGCCAATCTTGCAAACTAGGAGAGAGAGATGCAAATTTGAAATTTTGGATTCAAAACATGCGCAAGTGTATATTTATTTATTTTTATAATTTATGTAGGCCAAAAGTCCAACCTTTATGCCAATCTCAAGGGAACCAATTTCATCTTCCCAATGTATCAACCTTTCTACCAAGTTCATTACTTTAGGATTAATTATTAATAAATACTGCTAAGTCTGAAATAAATCCAGGTAGAAGTTGAAAATTTTCAAGTTGTGGACCAGAATAGGTTGATAGTACAAATGAATCATTTCGAAGGGGGGAAAAAATTAAAAATAAAAATAAACCTAAATTAATAGTGATTTGTAACCTGGCATACACTCAATATTTGTTTGTCTTGCTGCTTAGACTTTGACTCATTTGATTTGACTCTTTCCCCCATATACCATGGTTTTAGTGTCGAAAATATACACGGTTTAGCCTTTCCAAATTATGTAATACCATGTCGGAAACTATTCCCTGAATATCTGTCATTACACACAAACTGACGTAGGAGTCTTTACCGACAAGTTTGCTAAGCAAATCACCGGGAAAACTCGATCGATTCGTCACCGATCAAGGAAAAATGAAACGGCGCCACAGCCGGAAAGATGAAACTCAAATCTGAATTTTTTCTGTTCAATCTTCAAGTCTGCCTTCATCTTCACATTACAGAGAAACAAATACCAAAGGCTCGCTCGCTCAGCTAAACGACCACGTTTTGGTCTTCATTAACAAATGACACACTAAGTAGCCAAACGACAAGTAAAAAAGAAAGGCTAAAACAGAGGAATAAAATAGACAAGCAAGCAAAGGAAAAGAAAAGGAAAAGTAAACATAGATGTTCCTACATCAGACTCCCCTGCTTAAGAAGGATTCGACCCCGAATCGTCAAGTTTAGAAACAGCAACATCTTCATGGTAGCTCCTACATCACAAACTATTCCCCCCAAATATTTATTCTAGAGTCCAAATAAAAGTATATATTCCCCCAAATATATATATGTATTAGAATTGGCAATAATCATTTTCGGTAAGGGATTTGAGTACTTTTCATTTTCGTGCTACATTTGTACATGCAGTTTTTTAACAGACAAGTCGAAACTGTACATTCAAGTAATGTTAAGGCCAAACGTGGAATAAGTATATATTCTAAGAAGTTATTACTTATTAGAAGTAATTAATTACATGACGACGTACCAAAGACGATAATTAAAATAGTAATAGTTGGTTGTTGTTGATTGAAATTTGGAAAACTTTTTCTTTGTTTTTTTGTTTTTTTTTTTTTTTTTGAAAGAGTGAATTTGGAAAATAAAATTTAACTTGTAAGTGATCTCAGATGGTGAGGTCCACTATTTATAAGAGATCCAGATTTAATCCCGTCGGATTAAAGAAGAGTCTTCTTAAAATGTTGTTAGTTGTATCTTACATATGGTTTTTCGAGATACTGTCTGTCATTTTCCAAAATTCTTATCTTTTCTATCAATAACGTCTTTTTACCTTCTTATTATCGCTCTCCAAAATTTATGTCGTTTATGGTTATTGTTCTTTTTCTACTACTAAGATAGCTAAAAATACTTGGTTTACATGGTTTTTTAACAATTGGTTTTTATAGTTTGGTGTTGGATATTTATGTGAAAAGAAGTGATGGCAATTAGTTGATTTTTTCTTTTTAAATGGTCCTTCAGTTGTTTATTATCATATATATCTCAAAAAACAAAAACAAAAAAAAACAAAAAAAAAAAAATCTAATCAAGACATGAGATGAGAAATGTAACGTCCCGACTTCCCATGCCAGGTCGTCACCTTACTTACATACTTAACTTAAACTTGCGGAAAATTTGGAAGAAAATTTTTTTTTTTTTTTTCCTTTTAAACTTTAATTTAAAACTTTGAACTTGAACTTCATTCTCAAACTCATACTTACTGATAGGTACTTACTCGAGTACCGAACTTTCAAACCCTCCTTGAAGGCCATCATAATCAAATTGTATACCAAACCCGACTTAATGCGGATTGGTACCACAAGAGGCAACTTACTTGCCATACATACATAAACTTTGTCATTCATACTTAAAACATCATGAAAATATGAAAACCATTTTTCATTACAACATATTTTATAGAGTATATATTTTTTTTTCAAAATTCGTGGCAGTGTCCATCCCACATTTCACAGTCCGCAGCACCAGCCTTCCACATTATTGCATCAGAGATTGCTGGCAGGTTGCTTACCTACAGCATAGACGTAAGACGTGAGCTTTCGCTCAGCAAGTACAACTGTTACATCCGCGACGCAAAACACATATTATTATGCATGAACCAATTATGACCTCTTATGAATCAAATATGGATTCATAATTTAGCTTAGTTCTATTTCTTTACTTATCATGTGTGCTCGTACCGTGGTACATAGCCAAGGAATGGTTGAAGGCGGCAGTCCGTTTTAGCTCAAACCATGAAACACAAAGTTTAACATGGAGTAGTTTAGGTAGCCATCCAATCCAACTCAAACCATGGACCATACCATTTAAACCCGCCTTTGTGGCAAGTCGGTACGACACAACATCTTACTTGTCTTGTTCTTACCAGGTGGTTTAACATTAGTGAACATGCTTCATGATGTCACAATATTATAACATATAACATAACATAATCTCATTCATAACATATCATAAAATTACACGCCATAACATATCATCACATGCCATAACATACCATCACATGCCATAACAACAAAGGGCCTATGCTGTAAGCGGAGTTGTACTTACTTGGTTAGCTGTGTCCTATTTCGTGCGACTCCAAGGTGAGGCACAACAACAGGCTATCTCCTCTTTTACTATGTCCTACGTAATGCTGCTCCTCTTCCGGGTACAGCTGCAGGTTTCCTCCTGCTTGATGAAGGATATAGATAAGAGTCTAATTCTTGCTGTGGAATGTTGGTGTCCTAACCAACATGCCTACAAAATCTTAGTTGTATGTCCCCGATACCTGATATCTCACCTGGTCACGATTAGTCATCCTACTGTTTAAGAATAATCAAACTTTGATTATTCCTTAAGAGGCTACGTTGGATAACCTCTTGGGCTAGGCCCTTGACATACCGCTGGGTTTTCTTAAAAACCTTGGGCTTTATTCTTGTCCATAATTATTGGGTTACTTTAATTAACCTTATATCTTAGCTCAAACGGGTATCCTTTAGGGTTATATTGGGTAACCCTTAAGATCAAACTAAAATCCACTTGTTAGTCAATCAAAGTTAACTATGGTCAACAATGGTCAACTTTGGTCAACTATGGTCAACCCTCATTGGGTCAACCTTTGGGCCTTGGGCTTGATCCAGTAACTCGGGTATAACTCCCGGTTACCTTTCGTAAACTAATCGCTTGCTATACTCTAGCTTGAAAAATTCATTTTCCTTACTTGGAAAATTTAGGGAAATTAATTCCAAAACTTCTTTCTTAACTTATAAAAATCCTTTACTTAAATCGTAAAAATCCAAACTCTTGGATTAGTGCTTTATAAAATCATTTGAGGTTGAAAACTGCCCTTGAAACAGTTTTCCATAATCAAAACAATAGTTTGTAGTAGAAAAACAGTTTTCTAGAAACATTTGTAAAGCTAGTGGTGCAGGAATTTTCGGATTCCCTGCGCACCCTTCGAAAAACGATCCCAGTTTAAAAATTGGTTCGTAATCTGAAAAAGTTTTCTTCACGAAAGTTGTAGCTCTCGAAAAATGCTAAAACTTTTGTGTTTTGCAAAAATTCCAATTCGGCCTAGATTCGTCCCAGTTTTGCTTGTATTCTCGTCAGTTTTAACTTGAACTTGCTGGACGTGTAGACTAGGTCTGGGCAGACCAGTCTCGGTTTTCTGTAAAAACGGAGGCCATTGGAGCCTCAATTTGGAAATCCGTCCGCGTTTCCCCCTAGGAAAAACTCTTCCGAACAACTTTCATGTTTTACGTTTCACCCAATTCGGCCTCTAAAGGCCTTAAATTTCCACTTTCCCGAAACTGGCCAGTTTGGAATCCGAATTGGCAGTTTCGGTTGTTAAGTCCGGTTTACGTCCTATTTCGAGCAAACTACCTCAACCGAACTTGCGGGAGCCTAGATAGCAAGCATGCAGCGTATTCTATCGTCCCACATGAACAATCATGCAGCTCTAACGGGTCCATGCAAACCAAACCCAAAAAGCTCTAATCCTAGGTTTGCAAGGTTCTAACTTTTGCATCTCATTCAAACAAGCATCAATCATTCACCCTTAAGCTAGCAGCCAAACATGCACTGCCTATGGCAGATTTTGGACCAAGAAAATCAGGGGACACACAACCATTCATATCTAGCATGCAACCTATCAACCAACAAGCATAAATCAAGAAGCAAGGCACAAAATCAAACCATCCACCCTTAATCACCTAATCAAGCACATACTAACCAAACTAGGGCAAGAAATTAGAATGGACTTATGTCCTTACAAAACCAACTTGAATCACAAATAAAATTCCAAATTGAACTCAATGGAAGGATTAGGGCTCAAGGAAGTTACCTTAGATCAAAGTTAGGGTTTGAAAATTGCAACTCCCCTTCCTCCCTTGCCTTCCCTTGCCCACGGCTTCAACCTAGTTAGGGACCCAAAAATTTTGGTTTGGCCTCAAAATTTGTCCTTCACCTAAGGCTCGGCCACACCACCCTTGTAACACCAAAAATTGCAGTTTTTCAACTACTTTCCCCTGCTCAAAACAGTGGCTGCCCTAGACCAAAAAAAAAATGGTCTCAAAACTGGTTTTTGATCTTGTTTTCGGTTGATTGAATCAAACCCGAATTGACCCTAACTTTTCCCCTTAAAATTTTCAGTTTCTCTCTTGGTTTCCCTGCACTCAATCATTCGGCAGCAAGCCTAGAAAAGGGCTGGGAAAATTTCTCAAACTCTCCCCTTAGCTTCCCCTTGCAAACCGAACACTAACCTAGGCTAAACTCCCTTGGATTTTCAAATTTTTTTCTTCTCTCTTTCTTTCTTCCAAGGCTGCGAATTTTTCTGAAGAAAAATGGCAAGAGTTTGGCCAAATTTTCTGATTTAAATGATTAAATGCCACCCCTATTTATAGGCAAATGCAAACTTTCCAAAAATTGCATTTTAGCCCCTAAACTTTGAGAAAATCATGCAATTGGCATGCTAGGTGTCAAGGTGGCCGGCCAAGACTTGGAGAGCAATCAAGGGATGACATCATGGCTTACATCATCGCTTACCTCATCGCTTACAGCACTAAATTTCCAAAATTTGCACTTTTGCCCCAAAAGTGAAAATTCTTACAAAAATGCCCCCTAGGTGGCCGGTTGCTTTCTTGGAGATCAAGAAAGAATTTTCTAGAACAAGACACTTGTCTTTAAAGGCTTGGTTCATGGAATTATGATGTCATAAATCCAAATAAGATGATGTCATAATTCTAAGATAGGGTGACATCATCATAAGGCCTTGTTTGGCTTTTTCCTTAAAATGCAGTCTATTTTCTTGCTAACACAGATATATCCAATACTGTGTTCACTAATACACAGTATAATTCAGTACTGTTATACTTGACTGCAGTCCAAAATTTATCTGCGTAAAAATGGACCGTAAAAATTTTCTTCTTATTTCTGAAAGTCATTAGGACTTTGATATCCAACTTAGTGTGCTTGATTTTTCTAGGGTGATCTCTTAGCTTATTCCAGCTATCTTGTCCAAAAGACAATTTTTGCAGTATATTTCTCATACTGCTTATCCCATTACTGTATAGTCATACCTTTGACTGTTCTTGGTCAACCCTTTGACTTTTTGGTCAACTTTGACTTTTTTGATCAAACTTTGACCAACATGATATCATGAAATTTCATCACGCCATTTTCCTTAAAATGCCTTATACTAGGCTAAGTAATCCATCGTTGAGTCTCGTAGTTAATTAACCGAGAACTCAAACTTACACCGATATTCTATTACAAACATTATCTAGACTTAAGTTTTCCTCATTCAAAGGAAATCTAGAGTCATAAAAATTTGGGTTATTACAAGAAAAACCATGCACAAAGACCAAAGACTCTGGGCCAAAATGTGAAACATGCCTTACTTCTGGCTGGTTTTGTTTAAATTTATGTTTATCTTTTTTTCCAATCAAAGTCTAAAGTCATCATGACATGAAGTCAAGATATGGTTAAATATATAAATATGTGTGTGTGTGTGTGTGTATATAAGTGAAAGATGAAGAAAAAGAGAGTCAACTTTGTGTCTTTCGTGGAGCCTTCGTAATGATGCTCGAAAGATATCTTAAAAAAAATTTCATTATGTCGATTTTATTCGTTTATATTCTATTTATTACTTTTTGTACATACACATGATACACGTTCCTTGTTTACATCTTTAGACTATTGACAGAAACGATTAAAATCAATTAGATTGGCACTAACTTATTTTCTTAATTACGCCTTCATATATAAAAAAAAAAAAAGAAATTTTTTAAGTTTTTTTGAATTTTTTTGAATTTTTTCAATTTTATACCTTGCATTGTGGGCAAAAAAATAAAAATAAAAATGAAGCGTATAAATATAAAAATATAATTCTTTGTTCTCCATATTGTACTTTAGATTCAATTTGATATAAAATTCTTACCTTCTGTGGATCAAGTGTGGATTATGTGGATAAAGAAGAAAGAAATGAGAAAGATAAATAGTTTAGTTATAAGGGTTTTTTGGGAAAACTAAGAGGTGGAATAAATAATTTTTTTTAATTTTAAAATTAATTTGTTAATGATTTTGGAAAGTAGATGAAAAAAGCAAAATTAAAAGTGTTAATGAACCCTCCCCAAAATAAATAAAAGATGTTAATAGACCTCCCCTTTCAATTTATTAGTAATACAATTTGAACGACAGACAGAAAGATGAGGCTGTAAAACAATACAAACTAACCCAACCAATATAGAATGCATTGTACACAGAAACAAATTATGTTAATATAACTATAGTACTTCTTTCCCTGAAAAGCATCATAAGATCGACAAATATATATACATCTAAAAACAACTCTGCATATAGAATAAATATGTCACTATATTTTAATCAAGAAATTGGATCATCTTGCGGTGCTCTGAAGATGGAAAAAAACTGGAAGGTCCACAGCAAGACATTCCTGGAGTCTTCGGAGAAATATTATTTTGACGAACTTTGAATTCGTCCAAAAAAAAAAAAATTCTAACCTAGAGGATAAAAAGTGAAACTAATTTAAATCATTTGGACCACATTCATCAGTAGTGACTCTTGAAAGTGGACACCTTTTTCTTTTTTTTTTTTTTCTTTTTTTTAAATGGTTCCAGACATTTAATTACTGCCTATAAATGTATATGGTCGCATAGTCTATCATTGCACACAAACTATTTCCCCCCAATATCCATTCTAGAGTTCAAAAACAAAGTTGATGGTTTTAAGTCTAAAATTAAGTCTGCATAGAGAATAGGTCACTATATTTTATTCAAGAAAATTGGATCATCTTGTAGTGCTCGGAAGATGGAAAAAACCTGGACGGTCCACAGCAGGACATGAATGATGCGCATGGAGAATAAACAGAGAAATTTGGTTGAATTGCTTTCCAGCGTATATTTCTAATGGATAGAGCACATAATATATATAACCATATACAAAGAATCAACTAGTGCTCTTTCAAAGGCAAAGAAATCGTGATCCACCTATAGTGGGATCTGACCTATACTGATTTAGGAAAGTCAACGAAAGAAATCAATTACATATATTGTACTAATATTTCGTAATTGAGTCTTCGTAGAAATATTATTTTAACGACCTTTGAAATCATACGAAAAACATCCAGCCTTGAAGATAAAGTGAAACTAATTCAGATCATATGGACCACATATCAGTAGTGACTCTTGAAAGAAGGTGCAATTGAGAGTCCACTATAGAGTGCCACCAATAGATGTCTTTTTTTTTTCTTTTTTCAATTTTTTTTTGAACTTGGGGTGAGGGGATTTAAACTCTGTATCTTTATATGGAGTCAGGTGTGATATTATCACTAGTCTATGCCTATGATGTCTTGATATAAGTCGCATGTTCATTTTGGAAATAATATTGTTTGTTGTTCTTATATTAGTTTTTTAACAAGACTTTAGAAACAAAATTTTTTTTTAAATGGTGCCAGAGATTTATTGACTGCCTATAAATGTGCATGGTCGCATGGCATCTCATTGCATACAAACTATTCCCCCATTATCCAGAGTCCAAAAACAAATTTGATCGTTTTAATATTGTCTGAAAAAATGGTGGTTTGGTTTCTTCCATGGCTGAGTCTCCTTATGTTTCTCCTTCCTTCTCCATTCTACTCTTCTTCTTCATTTTCATCGTCTCCCTTTACTCCTCCTTCTCCTCCACTGTGCCATCCCCATGAAAGCTCTGCTCTTCTCCATTTCAGGAACTCTTTTGATACAATATATGATAGTGTTGATTTTTTCAACTGTGCTTATTTGTATGGAATTGCTAATCCAAATAGTACAGTGTCTTGGAATATGAGCAGGGATTGTTGCACATGGAGTGGAGTCACATGTGATGAGGTCTCTGGCCATGTTATTAGGCTTGATCTTTCCTGCAGTGGGCTTTATGGTGTTATCCACTCCAACAACAGTCTGTTCCTCCTCAGTCATCTCCAAGCTCTTATCCTTTCCCATAATTGGTTTTATGATTCAAAACTCTCACCTCGATTTGGTAGGTTTGCGAGTATGATTCACCTTGACCTTTCTAACTCTGGTTTTACTGGCCAAGTCCCTCTGGAATTCTCTTTCTTGTCTAGTTTGGTTACACTTGATCTTGGAGGGAACAATGATTTCAGACTAGAGGCTTTTAGTTTGAAACAAATTCTTGCAAACTTAACTAGTCTCGAAGAATTGTCCTTGAGTTATGTTGATATGTCTCTTGTCTCAACTAGTTCCTTTGTGAATTTGTCAAAACCTTTGAGATCTCTTGATCTTAGTTATAGTGGTCTAAACGGGGAATTTCCAGAAAACGTCTTTTACCTGCCTAATCTCCGACAGCTCAAATTATCAGACAATGAAAATCTCAGTGGTTCATATCCTAAATATAATTGGACCAGCCCACTTAGTCTTTTGAGCCTTTCTAACACTAATTTCTTAATAGATATTCAATATCTTACTAGGAATCTGAAATATTTGAATCAATTGCATGTCAGCCACTGCATTTTCAGAGGATCATACCCTGCATTTCTCGGAAACATAACTCAAATCACTTCCTTGGACCTCTCTTTTAACAATTTTGGAGGCCAAATCCCCTGGGATTTTCTCAATCTTGAGCAACTAAATTTTTTACACCTTACAGGCAATAAGTTTGATGGCCAGCTCCCTGAAATTTGTAGCAACTCTTCGAAAAGAACTTTTTTATGTCACTCTTCAAAACATGATCAGTTAGTGGGTCCTCTTCCATTGAATTTGAAATCCTTGGACTTAACGGGTAACTTCCTTAATGGGACAATACCTTCTTGGCTCTATTCCCTTCCTTCTTTACAAGATTTATATCTGAGCAACAACCAATTCACAGGTCATATTGGCGAATTCAGGTATAAGTCTTTGGTACACCTTGGTTTAGATAACAACAAACTACAAGGCCTCATTCCAAGATCGATTTTTTGGCAAGTGAATCTTGTGGAATTATTTCTTTCATCCAATAACTTGAGTGGTGTCGTTCAGTTAGAAAACTTCCCAAAGTGGAAAAGTCTCCAAGCACTTGATCTTTCTTTTATTAGCCTATCAATGGATACTATCAACTCCTTCCTAGATGCTTTGCCCAACACCGCTGCATCCTTGTCCTTGTCCTCGTGCAATATCACTGAGTTTCCATATTCTTTAAGAAGCTTTGAAAATTTAAGAGGATTGGACCTTTCCAGCAACCGAATTGAAGGGAGAGTTCCCCAGTGGCTGTGGAATGTTGGGAAGAATTCATTAGGTTATCTAAATGTTTCTCACAACCGCTTAACTCATTTTGCGAAAATTCCATGGAAATTCCTATTTGCCATTGACCTTAGCTTCAACCAGCTTCAAGGTCAACTTCCAATTCCACCACCATCAACTTTAACATATTTAATCTCCAACAACCAATTAGCTGGTGGGATACCTGCTTTGTTTTGTGACCTTAGTGAGCTAGAAGTCCTTGATTTGTCAAACAACAGTTTGAGTGGGAACATCCTTCCTTGCTTATTTGGGAATTTTAGAAGCAGTCTCTCTGTTTTAGATTTACGAATGAATAGGTTCCATGGCATGATTCCTTCAAATTTTGCAAAGGGAAACTACTTGAGTACTCTGACCCTCAATGGAAATCAATTGGAAGGGTCATTGCCCCAATCTTTGCTCAATTGTGAAAATCTAGAACTTTTAGACGTCGGAAACAACAGGATAAATGGATCCTTTCCCTTCTGGTTGGAGTCTCTTCCAAATCTACAAGTTCTTATTCTGAGATCTAATAGATTTGCTGGTCCCATAAGTAATCCAAAGGCTAGATTTCCCTTTCAAAGGCTGAGAATCCTTGACCTGTCAAACAATCAATTCACAGGTCCTTTACCTGCAGAGTATTTTACGAATTTTGTGGCTATGATGGATGCTCATGCAAATAGCTTGGAGTACATGATAGAATTCACAGGGATTTCTTTTTATTATCGGGATTCAGTGGTGGTAGCTATAAAAGGATTGGACTCTGAGCTGGTGATCCATACCATGTTTATAGCTATTGATTTATCAAGAAATTACTTCACTGGAGAGATTCCAAAGTCCATAGGAATGCTCCAATCGCTCAAAGGGCTGAACTTTTCAAGCAATAGACTTACAGGTTCCATTCCGGCTTCACTGGGAAACATAACCAGTCTTGAATGGTTAGACCTTTCCGCAAATGATCTGATTGGTCAGATTCCTTCGCAATTGGCAGATTTGACAGAGCTTGGATTCTTAAACCTTTCTCTCAACAAATTAGAGGGGCCAATACCAAGTGGAAAGCAGTTCAACACGTTCAACAATGATTCATACAGCGGAAACCTAGGATTATGTGGCTTCCCTCTCTCTGAGTTATGCAGCAATGATGACTCACGACATGAAGATCAAGGCGATGATGATGAAGAGCATGGCAGCGGAGTGATTGATTGGAATGTGGTGACGATGGGATATACAAGTGGACTGGTGATCGGAATCTCTATTGGATACATGGTGCTTTTCGGTAGAGGTTTTGATTACTGGTTTCTGAAGAGATTTGGAGGAGAACGACGTCGTAGAACTAGCACTCGCTCAAAAGGGAGGAGAAGATCAAATTAGCAACCAGAGGAGAATATAATCTCGTGGGATGTCTGGAGAAATGTAAGTTTACAATGTCTTTGCAGTTAAAACTACAATTCGTTAATTTTTATATCCAATCCTAATCGGCTTATAATTAGTTTGCTTTCTTTTGTGTTTTTGGATTTTTCTATTGTACAGGAAGGTGCATGAGAAGTACTGTCGATGATAACGAGCAACTAGTGTTCTACCCTGGAATAAGGCGTGGGTCTGATGACGCCATTTTCTTGTTGTTAAGATAATTTCCTGTTTCGCAGTCTGTTACAGAGTGCATATTAAATAATAGTATTTGAGGTTTTTTTCATGGGATTTTTTATTTTTTTTTATTTGAGGGGGTCGTAGGATGTCCTGATGTTGTGGTGTTTGTATTTGAGACGACTGAGTGCCTTTCCAATGCAATTATTATGTTTTCGTTTAAGATGTTGGGCAGTGTCTTTATATTTGTATCACGTTACAAATGTTTTTGTTGCTTCCTTTATTGCTATATTTGGATAAGGTTTTGGTCGTAGGAAATCTTGAGTACAGGCGGAGTTCGTAGGCCCTATACGAAGGCCTTCCCGGCTAAGTTAAGATGGATTCAGCGTAGCAAGCTCAAAGACGAGAACAACACTACCTGATCAAACGGGGAAAGGTATGACAGGGGTTCTACAAGCATATTCAAACAGCATTCTACATTTTCAAGGTAATCCAAATATGTGGTTTTTCAATTTCTACGATTTTGCAGATATAAATTTTATAAAATCTTTTTTGAGAGGATTAAATATATATATGTGTTGTGATAACACTGCAATCCACCAAATTTTATGTTTTCTTGATAATTGGAACATTTGCTGGGGCTATTAAAATTCATAACTACTCAAGATAGTAAAACAGACGATGTAGCTCAACTGAAAGAGCAACTTTTCCAAGAAACATGTATTTTTCTTCTTGCATTTCCACACCAAAGATATTTCTGAATTGTATTAAGAATTGTTTAAGTGTATGATTTTGGTTTATCATACTCATGCGTAAATTATAGATTCGATGTGCTCTCCACATGCTAGTTATAGGATGAGCAGTAGCATTTTAGGATGAGCAGGCAGAGCGAAATCAACTCTCATACACAAATGATGAAACACCAATGGATTAAGATGGGGGTGATGATGGAGTGCACAACAATAACGGTATGATTGATCGAATGGTGGTGACCATATGGGATGTGAAAGTGGAGTGATTATCGGACTATCCGACGGCGACATGGTGGTTTTCATTAGAACCTTTGATTATTGGTTTCTTAAAAGATTTGGGGTAAAACAACATTATAAAACAAGAGCTCGCTCCAGAGGAAGGAGAAGATTAAACTAGCAAGCAGAGGAAAACAAAGTCTCGTGAGACGTCTAGAAAAGTAAGCTTTTAATGTCTTTGCAGTTAGTAAACTAGTTTGATTTTAGAATAAAATTAAATTTATCATCAGCTTCATAATTTTTTGCTCTGTTTTGTGGTTGTGTGTTTTGTTGTCGTCGATGATCAGGAAAAACTGCTGCTATGCTCCGGACCGAAGAGTAGCTTCGATGACACAATCATCTGTTCTTCTCTTATAACTCAGCTTTTCTTGTTCTAGTAATCTGTAGGCAGAGGTCGTAATAAATGTTTTATTATTTATTATTATTATTATTATTGAGGTTTTGGTCATAGGAGGTACTCCGTGTGCTCTGTATTTGTATTTAGGTGTCTGTTCAATGGAACAATCATCTATAGTTTTTGGAGAAAATCTCAAAAACTGGAATCAGCTTGTTTTCAGGTTCTGTTTATGCCTCCAAAATTCCATTCTTAGCTGTGGTATGTATATATTCACAATGGTTTAATAGGATAAATATTTTTTTATTATGAATAAATATATATGTAGTCATTCCCTTTACTAAATATTACTAGTCTGAAATAAATCCAGGTAGAAAAGTAGAAAAATGATAAGTTGTGGACCAAAATAAGTTGATAGTACAACAACTGAATCATTTCGGGGGGGGGGCGGGCAGAAAAACTATATTAATAAGTTGTTGGTCAGCACATTACTTTAGAGCTCTCGGACAACATTTTAACAGTTCTCTGCTTATATGGTAACTTCCTTACCAGTTCTATACCTTCTTGGATATTTTCCCTTCCATCTCTATTGTTCTTATCCCTCTACAATAATCGTTTCACGGGCTATCTTCAAGAATTCAAATCCCAATCTTTGGAGGGTCTTTTGTTGAGTCAGAACAAACTCCATGGCCAGATACCAAACTCAGTCTTTCAACAACAAAATCTTTCCTCTTTGGATCTTTCATTCAACAATTTTAGTGGTGCCTTGGGGTTAAACAAGTTCTCAAAGTTGAAAAATCTCGACTATCTTTTCCTTTCTTTCAACAGTTTCTCATTGAGTTTAGACAGACATGCGAATGACATTGATCCGTTCCCCCATCTTCAATACTTGGGTTTAGCTTCGTGCAATATTGATGTGTTCCCGAATTTTCTTAGAAGCTCAGAAAGACTAGAATAACTAGACCTTTCCAACATCAAACTTCACAACAAAGTTCCTCAATGGCTGGGGAATGAGGGAGTTAGTTCATTGGCTTATCTGAACCTCTCTCATAACTTTCTGACACGTATAGTGCAAATTCTATGGAGAAGCTTAGCGTTTTTAGACCTTCGCTCCAACACGCTTCAAGGCCATCTCCCAGTTCTTCCACCTTCTCTATTCGGTTTTTTTTGTCTTGAAAAATCAACTAACAGGAGAGATACCAACTCTGTTTTGCAATTTGAGTATGCTCGAATTCCTTGATTTGTCTAATAATTCTTTCCACGGAAAGATTCCTTCATGCATCAAAAATCATCATCCTCTCTCGGTGTTGGATCTGAATATGAATATGTTTAATGGCGTGATTCCGGACATGTTCACAAACACAACTCAGCTGAGGAGTTTGCACCTCAATGGAAATCAACTAGAAGGACGACTGCCACGATCTTTGCACAATTGTCAAATGTTGGAAGTTTTGGATGTCGGCAATAACAAGATAAATGACACATTTCCCCACTGGTTGGAAGCTGTTCCAATGCTACAAGTTCTTATCTTAAGATCTAACAAATTCCATGGCTCCATAGGAGATCCTAAAGTGAAGTCTCCTTTCGGAAAGCTGAGAATCATTGACCTCTCCTACAACGAGTTCAATGGTCTTTTGGCCACAAAATATTTCGAGAGTTTCAAGGCTATAGCGGAAGGATATGCGGATGGGAACTTGTCATGCATAGGAGGAACTTCGTATTACCAAGATTCTGTGGCAGTGACAATGAAAGGTTTCACTTTTGAACTGGAAAGGATTATAACTATCTTCACGACAGTTGATTTCTCAAGAAATTGTTTTGAAGGAAGTATTCGATTCGGAAGCTCAAGATGCTGAAAGGACTGAGCTTTTCTCAAAATAAACTGATCGGTCCAATTTCCACATCGTTGAGCAATCTGACTAATCTTGAATGGTTAGATCTCTCCTTAAATATGCTAGTTGGGCAGATTCCTTGGCAGTTGGAAGATTTGACGCAACTTCAATTCTTAAACCTTTCTCATAACGAATTGGTGGGACCAATACCCACTGGAAACCAATTCAATACGTTCGATAGTGATTCATACAATGGAAACCCGGGATTATATGGATGGCCTCTGACTAAATCATGCAGCAATATTAACGAGGCCCAACAATATCATGATCATGATGGTGATGATTGTGATGATGATGGAATGATTAATCGGAAGGCGGTGATGATGGGATATGGAAGTGGAGTGGTGATCGGAATATCTATCGGATACATGGTCCTGTTCACTAGAAGCGTTGATTCCTGGTTTCCGAAAATATTTAGAAGAGAACCGTGGCATATATCAATCGCTTCCTTAACTGGCCAGAGAAGAAGAACTAGCAAGCAGAGGAAATGGTGCCTTGAGCAAAGAAAGGAAATATTTCTCTAGCTTCTTAACTACTCGTTTCAGTTTTAGAACCAAACTTGATTGGCGACATAATAATCTCTTTTTTTTTTTTAATTATTTTTTGTGTTTTTTGTTTTGCGGATATATAGGAAGGTGCATGAGAAGTAGTGTTGATGATCAGGTGCAATTGCTGCTCTGTTAAAAGTACCAATGTTTTTGCATATATAGGAGGTCCCTATGTTCTGGATTTTTTTTTAAAATTTTTGTTTAATTTTTTTATAACCTGAGGATGAGAGATTCAAATTCAAAACCTTGCTATAAAGATAGGCATGAAATATAATGATTAAAAAATGCCTATGATATTGATTCGGTGTGATGTTTGAACATATATAAGCTCTACTTAGAGCTAAGTTATTACACATTTTCTCCATGCTTGTGATTGATTTATCTATATGTTACACATTTTGAGAAACGTTTCACTCTTTCCCTACAGTACACATTTTGGCCCGGGATTTGTGGTAACCTCGAAGAAACAAAATTAGAAAGAAGGAAATTAACCATACTCCATCACCAAAATGAGTGGACAAATGAACGGAAAAATAAAAAGTTTCTCATTGGTAGCTACTAAGGGGCATCGATTAATATAATTAATTATCTAATAATTAAAAAAAAAACATAACACTACTAAGAGTATTTGATGGACTGACCGCAGGTCCTGTTAAAGGGAAAAAAAAAAAAAAAAAACTTGAGTTCCACAATGTAAAAACATAACAATACTAATAAACATATAAGAGCATTATTTACTTAATAAGTTGACATTTGAAAATGAAAACTAAATTCCTTAGTAGCCTCAAATTCAACATGGCAATATTATAACCTAGAAAATTCAATCAAGTGGCCTATTCTATCAAATACAAGATTGGTTATTCCAGAGATAGCACCATCGCGTTAAAGGTATAAAACAAAAAAACAAAAAAAAAAAACAATCGAAGTTTCATATAGTAAAAATATATGTAACAATATTAATAAACATATATATATATATATATAAGGGTTTTGTACTGCTGCACTTAATTGGTTGATCTTTTAAGATAAAAAATTCAATCACTTAACAAAAACAAAAAAAACAAAACAAAAAACAAAAAAAAAAAAAATTCAATCACTTAGCTCCATCTTTGATTTGTCGTCAAATTTGTACTACCGATGGCGGGTACTCATTCATGGTAGGAAACTTCATACACTCTTCCTCACCAAAAAAATAAATAAATAAGATAATAATAATAATAATAATAATAATAATAATAATAAATTAAAAAACAAAAAGAAATTCAGTTAAGACTGCATTGACATGTCTTCAATCGGCAAACATATGGCCGGTTCCTCTGACAATGATTTAATAGCTTTTTATGGTAATTAACAATCATTATTAGCGGCAACAGGAGATGACTTTATTGTAATGCAGTGAGAAGATCGCTCCATTAATGAACAGAGAAGATTAGGTCAAACAGATGGACAAGCTTTAGAAAATGATATTTTCTTTAAAAATAAAAAATGCTAGGGACACCAACTGTAATCACAATTTTTCAATACCAATCTATATATGTGACAAATGAGTTGTCTTTTTTTTTATTGGTAAGTATTTAAAAGATTGTCATATCAATTAATTATATCTACTAACCTATATATGTGGCAAATGAGTTATCATTTTTTTTATTAATAAGTATTTAAAAGATTGTCACATCAATTAATTATATCTACTAACTAGCAAACGAGTTGTCGTTCTTTTATTGGTAAGTGTTTAAAAGATTTTCACATCAATTAATTACATCTGCTAATAAAAATATGACATATAAGTTAGTTTAAAAAAGAAAAAAGAAAAAACTATATATATTGTTTTGAAGTTTTTGTATTTTCTGTTTTCCTTGAGAATAATTCTTGTACCTCTCATCTACGCTGCACAATAGTAAACATTTAGAAGCTAATCGTTGGATAGGCATTGGCATCGGCCTATCTTCGATCGGCGTACGTATGGCAGGTTCGTTTGATAACGATTTAATAGTTCTTAATCATAATTAACAATCATTATTATGCCATGCACCATTTTCTCAGTATTCTTGTAGTCTTGGTGTTGAATTTAGACTCCAAAGATAGCCTATTTGTTAAGTATAAAGTAATCCATTTTCAATGGTTTGTATATGTAACATTCTTCCGTTATGTTGTCTTTGCTTCTTTGGCTTCAACTGCAGGGGTAATCTTCAAATAAGAAGTGGCACAGGTGGCATTAGTAGATTATTAGTTTCATTTGAATAGTCCTAATTGAGAGACTAAAATAAGTTATTATTATTATTTTTTAACAGTTTTTGGACGGAGCAACTATTATAAGACAAATTAATAATTTAAAGATTGGTTTTGAGATACTTTAAAATAAAATTGCAGGGACGAATAATTAAATTAACGAATAATCTTTTTTTAGTTCTGACCGTAAGATGGGACAAAAACAAAACAAAACGAAACGAAAAAAATTTTAAAAGTTATCTAAAGCACTGAAAAACCCTCTTAAACTTTGCTCTGTCTTTGTTTATGCTAGGACATGGTCAGTAGCTAGAAGGCAATAGAGGAAAGAGACAAGATGGAGGGACAATCATTAAGATCCAAACAGCAAATTAATGTATTTGTCATATATACATGTAATGGGATTTCCAGTCATAAAACTTTTTAATGAATTCTATTGTAAGAACTGATTTACAAATGTATAATTTGGATTTAATCTTTTAGCGCCAGTTTTTGTTAGTTATACGGTTTTTTAATCGAATGGATTTTGTGTTATAATTATAATCTCTTGATTAATTCTTTTTTAATTTTTGTAATCTTTTCTTTATTTTCGTAAATTGAGTTAGAGGCTTGGAAGAGGATGAGTTCTGATTTTGACTGCCAACCTAATTGGGATGCTTCCTTTTATCTTGATACTTAATTGTCCTTTCTTTTCACTTACAATTGAAGCGATACTGAGCAAAATAGATTTGATATTATCTTTTTCTCAAGGAATCATGAGTTCTCTTCTACGTCTGTTTCTCCTCCTCTTGTTTCTCTATCCATTCAAATCTTCATCAATATCTATGATGTCTAGTCCTGTTCCTTCCCCATCTCATTCTGTTTTGTGCCATCAGGATTAGATTTGGTTTGATGTATAGAAAACATAGGACCTCCTTTTAAGTTAAAATAATAATAAAAATAATTAAATTAAAAAACATAAAAATAAAAATAAAAAAAATAAAAAACTTGAGAGGAGTTTGTCGTCTTGCAAAGACTTGATAGAGTTAAATACTAGCACATAGCTGGCATTTGCATACAATTATCACCATTTTCGCTGCCAAGAAGATATGGCTTCAATGTCCTTCTCCCTTCTGTTTCTACTTCTCCTCTTTATATTCCTTTTCTCACCATTTCCTTCCTTTTCTTCTACGCAGTGCCGTCTTGACGAGCACTCTGCTTTGCTCCAACTTAGGAGCTCTTTCTCCGTTGATCCCTCTCATGCCCACTGTATCAGCATAAACGAAAACGGAACCAGGAATCCGTTGACGAGGGCCTCTTGGAACAAGAACACAAATTGTTGTGAATGGGATGGAGTCACGTGTGACAACCTTACGGGGCATGTGATCGGCCTCGACCTGAGTTGCGGCAGTCTTAAGGGAACTATTCACCCCAACAGCAGCCTTTTCTCCCTCCGCCATCTCCAGAGTCTTGACCTTTCTTGGAATGTCGAACTCAGAATAGGAGCAGCTGCGTTCAAAGCACTCGCTATGAACTTAACCAACTTGAGGGAACTCAGCCTGTCCGGCGGGAGTGACTTGTCGACGGTGCCTCTTGTCTCATTGATGAACTTGTCATCTTCACTAACATCTCTTGATCTCCGCTCTTGTCAGTTGCATGGGGAGCTTCCGAAGAACATTTTCCAGTCGCACAAACTCCAGAGCCTTGATTTAGGAGGTAACCATCTTAGTGGCCCGATTCCATGTTCCTCTTTAAACCTTGAATCACTCTTCTTCTTAGATCTTTCGTCCAACAATTTCGTTGGCCAACTTCCGGAAGTTTTCAGTAATTCCACCAAAAAGTTTTCTTCATATGACTCTTCCAAATATCCTCCTGGTAGCTTTCCTTCAAATCTACACTCATTATATTTGTTCGGTAACTTACTCAACGGGACTATACCTTCATGGATATTTGAACTACCATATTTGGTTGACTTAGACTTCGGCCTTAACTCTCTTACTGGTGAGATTCGCAATTTCCATAGTACTTCATTGCAACACCTCTATTTGGGTGGAAATAAACTTCATGGTGTCATTCCGAGATCAATATTTCAGCAGGTGAAACTCCAATATTTGGATCTTTCATCAAATAATTTTATTGTTAATGTTGAGCTAGAAGACCTTTCAAATTTAAAAGAGCTAAGGATTCTTGATCTCTCATCTAACAATGTATCATGGAATTTCAACAGCTCCAAAAACTATACCTTAAACAATCGTTTAGATTTGGTTTTGTCTTCTTGCAACCTGATTGAATTCCCTCTTTTTCTCAAGTCTGTGCAACATTTAGGAGGTTTAGACCTTTCCAGTAACCAATTACACGGAAGTGTTCCAAAATGGCTATGGGAAGTGGGTAAGGATTCATTCACCTCTTTGAATCTTTCCCACAACTCCTTAACATATTTAGAACAACTTCCGTGGAATAACATGAATATTCTCGATCTTAGCTCCAACTTGTTTTCAGGGCCTCTTCCGATTTCCTCATCACCTCGTTTAGTTTCCTTTTCTGCCTCAGAAAATCAATTTTTTGGAGAAATCCCACTTTCTATTTGCAACATGACATCCCTTTCTATGCTTGACTTGTCTAATAACAACTTGAGTGGAAATATTCCCCCGTGCTTTGGAAATCTTATAAGTAGCGGTCTCTCGGTGTTAGATTTGCAGAACAATAGGTTCAACGGAATAATTCCTGCATCTTTTCCGAAAGGAAACTCCTTGACGACTTTGAACCTCAAAGGAAATCAATTGGAAGGTTCATTGCCCCAATCATTGCTCAATTGTGAAAACTTGGAATTACTAGACATTGGTGACAACACGATAAATGGATCATTTCCCCAGTGGTTGGAGTCACTTCCAAAGCTTCAAGTTCTCATCTTGAGATCAAATAGATTCTCTGGTCCAATAAGCAATCCCAAGGTAAGATTTCCCTTCCAAAAGCTGAGAATCATGGACCTCTCCAACAATGAATTCACAGGTCATTTACCAACAAAATATTTGGAGAATTTTGCGGCCATGATGGATGCACATATGGATCACCTAGAATACATGGGATCGACAGGAAGATATTATCAAAACTCTGTGGTGCTTGTGATAAAAGGATTTGAGATTCAGCTGGAAAAAATCCTTACCATCTTCACCACCATTGATTTCTCGAGGAATCATTTTCAAGGAGAGATCCCAATGTCACTTGGGAACCTCAAATCTCTCAAAGGCCTCAATTTTTCTCACAATAAGCTAACTGGTCAGATTCCACCGGTGTTGGGTAACTTGAGTAACCTTGAATGGTTAGACCTCTCCTCAAACAAGCTTTCTGGAAACATACCACTGCAATTGGCTGCCAATTTGAATCAACTTGAAATCTTAAATCTTTCAAGCAACGAGTTGGAGGGACAAATACCTCGCGGAACTCAATTCAATACATTCAGTAATGATTCATACAGTGAAAACCCGGAATTATGTGGATTTCCACTGTCTAAATTATGCAGCAATGATAAGCCACAACAACACGATCAAGATGATGATGATGGAGATAACAAGAGTGCAATGATTGAATGGAAGGTGGTGATGATGGGATATGGAAGTGGACTAGTGATCGGAATATCTGTTGGATACATGGTGCTTTTCAGTAGAAGCTTCGATTATTGGTTCTTCAATAGATTTGGACGAGGACGTCGTCGTAGAGCCAGCACTCGCTCAAGAGGGAGGAGAAGGTCAAACTAGCAAGCACAGGAAAACAGAGTCTCATAGAAAGTCTGGAAGAGTAAGTTTGTTATGTGTTTTGCAGTTATAATTACTTGTTTCTTTATAAGAACCGAACAGTTATGGAAACATAATTTTTTCCATTCTCTTGTGGCAGGAAGATGCATGAAGAGTAGTGTTGATGATCAAATTGACATGGATTAAGGCATAACTCAGACGAGACCACTATCGTGTGTCGTTTAGTTAATTTCTTGTTCCATAAATCTATAATAAGAGTGCCTAATGAAATGTAACCGTTATTGAGAATTCGGTCATAGGAAATCCTGATGTTATGAAATTTGTATTTTAAGTTCTTGTTCAATGAAATTGTCAATTTTGCTTTTGTTTAACGTATAACATAAATCTAATTATATATATATATATGTAATTATTGGATCTAAAAGAACAGAAAAAAAATATATATATTAAACTCTTGAAGATCTATCTCTTCATCACAAACAGATTCTTCAAAACTCAATTGCCCTGCAGCTCAACACGTTAAAAAAGAAAAGAAAAGAAAAATACTCGTCTACACTAACATTGACATAATTCGTCTGTGTTTCACATGATTATTCATGATTTAAAATTTAATTATACTACAAAAATCCCTTTGTAAATAGTAGAGTTTGATTAATAACGAAGGTGAAGCATCTTTGTCTTTTGAATTTTGCTCATTTCATCATCTAATAGAACAAAAAATGACAATAATATTGTGGAATTCCAAATTCAAATGACATTAACTGATGAGCAATGACGAAGATTATCTTTTTTCTTTTCTCGCTTTTTGGTCTATTATTCAGTAAATCAAGAGCCACTTGATTACTTACACTTGGAACATATAAGCCGAATTACATTGGAATTTGGAAGTCGGCAAGGTCTGATGAAAAATAAAATGTCCAGCCCAAAAATTAAGTTAGATCGCTGTATTTTGCCTCAGTAGAAAGGCCTAGACTTACATTTTGTTTTGGACCATTTCTTCCATGTAATTTGGAGTGGTCTTTTAAATGTACATACTTGGCAGCAAAATGTTTGTGATGTCATCTAAACGATATGAAATGATCCATTTAGTAATTTAAAAAGAAAAACAAAATGTTACCCGTCTCTACTAATAAATTTAACTTAATTTGAATATATATGCAGAAGTGATATTATTAAAAAAAATAATCCCCCTATTCTATTTGAGCTTCAAAACACCTAATATTTTTGTTTAAAATGTGATTGAGATGAACCATTTTTCTCTTGGTTCATAGAGAAAAGAGGAATAAAATCCTATACATATACCCTATCATAAATTGTCATGGATATTGAGGTTTTGTATGATTTATTAAATTTTTTTTAATATTTATCCAAATTTACACATATTCAAATGTTCTCTTCACTTGTATATTTTGAGGTTACTTATTTGTTTCATTATGGCAGTACTTTCAGTTCCACATCTTCTTGGAAGATTTAAGTATAACTAACTATTGCTAGTGTAACATACTTCCTAAGTACTGTTTAGATTCAAGTCAATTACAGATCTTATGGTATCTCCTGTATTGTAAAATCTTTTCACCGAGTTAAATAAAAACTAGTCAATAGTCAAGGTATTATGGAAGCAAGAGATTGAATATACTTTTGCACTTGTCACTCTAAATTTTAAAGTTTAGAATTCAAAATATTGTGAAATTAGATACTAATATAGTTGATTTTGATAAATTTATTGAGATATTAAATTTTAAATATGAATACTTAAAAATCAAATTTTAAAGTGGAAATTGGACTTTTTTAAAAATTGTTATAAAAATGTAATAATTAAAAATTTTCATGAGTAAAAATACACATCTAAACTAACATTATTGATTTTTGCTTCACATGATTATTCATACTTTATTTTTTAATTACACTATTAAAATCTCTAATACGTGATGAACAGATTCCTAAACACCGAGATTAATGCTAAAATTTTTTTAATTTTTTTCTTCTTATTAATTTTTTAATCATCACCATTCTCGCTAAGTGGGTCCAACGAAGCTAATAATGTATTCTAATATTTGACTAATTTCATACGGGTCAAATAAGGAACCACTAGATTTCCGGTATTTGGAAAAAGGTGAAGCAACTAATTTGTCTACTTCAATTTCGGTCATTTCATGTCTATTTTTACAAGGAAAAAAAAAAAAAAAAAGAGAAAGTTGTAGAATTCCAAATACAAGACATACACATAGCATACTAGTGAGAAATGAGGAAGATTTCTTTCTTTCTTTTCAGCAAGTCATGGACCATCTGAAAGCTGACACTTGGAAAATATAAGCTAATTTGCATTGGAAATGGTAAAGTTCAGAAGAAGAAAGAAAATGTCCAACCCAATAAATAAGTTACACAAACAATAGGATTTGTTTCCGTTATCTCACAAACGGTTTATATGATTCATCTAATGAGATCACATAAGACTACTGTATACGAGTATCGAGATCCAATCTGTTTCAAGTTACAGTGATTCTTAATAGAATTCATGTTAAGACACATCTTTCGTCAAGATTTTGACTTGGTATTCCTTTTCACTTTTTTCATGTAATAAAGTTGTCAATATATATGTAAATGCCTGTGAAGTTATAATCATCTAGATAACTTTAGAAATTTTGTACGTGATGGACGGCATAGATTAGTGTGCAAATACTTTTTGCATGTTACAAAATGGCACATCCAATTATCACCAATTATCATCAATTAATTGTAAAACGTATTGTTATGATTTGTTTTGTAATTATGAATTTAGCAAATTAGAAGCGTCTAATATGAAATGTTTCAGCAACTCATATTTCTCCAAATATCTTTATTTTTCTTTTTGTATTTATGTATTTTCTGATTTCAGAGCATTGTATCTTCCTCTCTCCTAGCAAACATAGCCAGGACCCACAAAGACTCCATTTTGACTCTCGAAAGTCCTCTATAGAGAGTGACCATCTAGAAGTCTTGCCATAAGAAGACCTCCGGATACTCTTCTTCAGCACGGCACACCGGTAGACAAGTGAGTAAAGACTTTGATGCAAAATCTGCAACATATCTGGTACTTTCTACGCTCCTAATCAATTTTCTAATTTGTCATTGTTTTTGTAAACCACGTTATTTCTTTGTTTAAGGGATTGGTCATAGGTGGAAGATCAATTCCAAGATGACTTCCTACGGCATATGTATGAACATGAAGACCTTGTAAAGAGCAATAAATCAAATCAACTCAGGTTGAATAATAGCAACCATAGAGGAAACTTACAGGAATTATGGTCCATTCAACATTCGGTTTGAAAATTTTTTTTGAACATAATTCAAAATTTTTTTTTTTTTTAGTGTTTTATCTAAAAAAAAATTTAAAATTTACATTTCAAAACTATGTTTCAAATGGACCCATAGAAACGGTTCAGCATTTTCTTCTTCTCCTGGCCTGCAATAACTTTAAAAACCCAAAAAGAAGAATCGAACAGACAAAAGCAACAGTTTTATTCCAAAAAAGTTAATAGTTTTATTCCAAAATTAAGTTGGATTCCTGTATTTTCTCTCACTAGAAAGGCCTAGACTTGCATTCCGTTTTGGACCATTTCTTCCATTTAATTTGGAGTGGTCTTTTAAATATACATATTTGGCAGTAAAATGTTTGTGATGTCATTTAAACGATATGAAATGATCCATTTAGTAATTTAAAAGAAAAATAAAATGTTACCCGTCCTAATAAATTTAACTTCATTTGAATATGTATGCAGAAGTAATATTATTAAAAACAATTCTCTCTATTCTATTTAAACTTCAAAACACCAAAAACTTTTGTTTAAAATGTGATTGAGATGAACTATTTTTCTCTTGGTTCAGAGAGAAAAGAGGAATAAAATCCTATACATATACCCTATCATAAATTGTGATGGATATTGAGGTTTTGTATGATTTATTAATTTTTTAAAATATTTATCCAAATTTACACATATTCAAATGTTCTCTTCACTTGTATATTTTGAGGTTACTTATTTGTTTTCATTATCGTAGTACTTTCAGTTCCATATTTTCTTTGAAGATTTAAGTACAACTAACTATCGCTAGTGTAATATACTTCCTAAATACTGTTTAGGTCCAAGTCAGTTACAGATCTTATAGTATCTCCTGTATTGTAAAAATTTTTGCACCGAGTTAAATAAGAACTAGTCAATAGTCAAGGTATTATGGAAGCAAGAGATTGAGTATACGTTTATACTTGTCACTCTAAATTTTAAAGTTTAGAATTAAAAATATTGTGAAATTAGAAACTAATATAGTTGATTTTCATAATTTTCTTGAGATATTAAATTTTAAATATGAATACTTTAAAGTCAAATTTTAAAGTGGAAATTGGACTTTTTTTTAAGCTGTTATAAAAATGTAATAATTAAAAAAATTTCATGAGTAAAGATACACAGCTAAACTAATATTATTGGTTTTGCTTCACATGATTATTCATGCTTTATTTTTAAATCTCTAATACGTGACGATAAGATTCCTAAACACCGAGATCAATGCTAAAACTTTTTAAATTTTTTTCTTCTTATTAATTTTTTAATCATTACCATTCTCGCTAAGTGGGTCCAACGAAGCTAATAATATATTCTAATATTTGACTAATTTCATACGGGTCGAATAAGGAACCACCTGATTTCCGGTATTTGGAAAAACGTGAAGCAACTAATTTGTCTACTTCAATTTCGGTCATTTCATGTCTATGTTTACAAGGAAACAAAGAGAGAGAGAGAGGAGAGAGAGAGAGAGAGAAAGTTGTAGAATTCCAAATACAAGACATACACATACTAGTGAGAAATGAGGAAGATTTATTTCTTTCTTTTCAGCAAGTCATGGACCATTTGAAAGCTGACACTTAAAAAATATACGCTAATTTGCATTGGAAATGGTAAGTTCAGAAGAAGAAAGAAAATGCCCAACCCAATAAATAAATTACACAAGCAATAGGATTTGTTTCCGTTATCTCGCAAATGGTTTATATGATTCATCTAATGGAACCACATAAGACTACTGTATGTAAGTATCGAGATCCAATCCTTTTCAAGTTACAATGATCTTTAATAGAATTCATGTTAAACACAAAAGACATATATTTCGTCAAGATTTTGACTTGGTATTCCTTTTCACTTTTTTCATGTAGTTGTCAATATATATATAAATATCTGAGAAGTTACAATCATCTAGATAACTTTGAAAATTTTGTACGTGATGGACGGCTTAGATTAGTGTGCAAATACTTTTTGCATGTTTACAATATGGCACATCCAATTATCACCAATTATCATCAAGTGATTATAAAATGTATTGTTATGATTTGTTTTGTAATTATGAATTTAGTAAATTAGGGGTGTGTCTAATATGAAATGTTTTAGCAACTCATATTTCTCTATATATCTTTATTTTTCTTTTTGTATTTATGTATTTTCTGATTTTTCAGAGCATTACATCTTCCTCTCTCCTAGCAAACATAGCCGGGACCCACAAAGACTCATTTTGACTCTCGAAAGTCCTCTATAGAGAGTGACCATCTAGAAGTCTTGCCATAAGAAGACCTCCGGATACTCTTCTTCTGCACGACACACCGGTAGACAATGACTAAAGACTTTGATGCAAAATCTGCAGCAAATCTGGTACTTACTATGCTCCTAATCAATTTTCAAATTTGTCATTGTTTTTGCAAACCACGTTATTTCTTTGTTTAAGGGATTGGTCATAAGTGGAAGACCAATTCCAAGATGACTTCCCACGGCATATGTATGAACATGAAGACCTTGTAATGAGCAATAATATTTAAAGCGATCGACACTTGTATAAAATTTGCGATATGGTTGTCCCACGGGGAACGTTCAATTAGGGCCTAGCTAGGATACTATGGTCCAATTGTTCATTAAAAATAAAAATAAAAAAATCAAGTCAAATCAAATCGGTTGAAAAATAGCAACCATAAAGGAAACTTACAGGAATTATTGGTCCATTCAACATTTGGTTTGGAAAAAAATTTTTGAACACAATTCAAAACTTTTTTTTTTTTTTTTTTTAGTGTTTTATCTCAAAAAATTTAAAATTTACATTTCAAAACTATGTTTCAAATGGACCCATAGAAACGGTTCAGCATTTTCTTCTTCTCCTGGCCTGCAATAACTTTAAAAACCAAAAGAAGAATCGAACAGACAAAAGCAACAGTTTTATTCCAAAAAAGTTAATAGATTTGGCTTTTTTCTTGTACTTTTTATATGCTCTATTTTTTGTTGATCGGCACGAAAAGTAACGTATTTATGCGTGGTGCATCGAATTTTTCGTTCGAAAGACAGCCACTACAACTTTTATCAACATTTTCTCCAATGACTTTAAAAACCCAAAAAATAAAAAAATATAAACAAACATTAAGCATGTGTTTGGTGCTAAGGTTTGGATTATAAAATTTAGATTTGAATTGATTGTGGGTTTATCGAGGTATTTGAATTCTTAGAATTAAAAACTGTAAAAACTTGAAATGTGTTTAAGAAAAAAAAAATTTCAATATGAATATTGTTTTGTTTGTCTCGAAATTCTATGTTATTTTTAAAAAAAAAATTGGTTCCCTATAATATTATGATAGTATTTACATCAAATAATGTAATTTGTTCCACTTAAGTTTTTTTTTTATTTTAAAAATAAAATTTTTTTTAATAAATTTGTTCTACTTAAGATTAATAATTTGTTCTAATAAATTTTTTTTTTAATGATTACTACAGGCGTAAATGTTCTAGTGCTCAAAGCTCCGTTATGTCGACGTTTTGCAAACAATATCAGTTAGAACTACTATTATGCACGTAATTTAATCTTCTGGTGGCCATACATGAAGAAGTAGAAATTTACTTTGTCTTATTTCTAAGATTTAAGTGCTAAATCTAATGTGCGGTGTTATTAATATAATTTAATCATGATTAGCTTTAATTTGGACTTCACTGAGAAAGATTTTCAATATTAGGATTGTGATAGCCAATTTCAGACTGTGAATTTTTTTTTTCTTTTTTCTAGCTAGAAAGACTTTGACATATATTCCTCTTTTTTTAAGAATTTTTTTTTTAATGAATTGCCGAAGTTTTTAAAATTAGTTAAAAAACCATTTTTTAAAAAAATTGGGAGACCGATTCCTCACTTATTTCGTCTCACTTTTTGAGGAAAAGTTGAGGGGAAAACCGGTTATATCCAGTTTCATTGCAAAACACGTGCATATGAATATTAACATATACAAAATAGAGATTTATAGCTAATAACCAATGATTTATTTATTTTTTCC